>LPNX010295677.1:61392-87524 GCA_001517045.1 Pseudotsuga menziesii
CTGGCAACTTAGCTAATAATTCTTTAGTTTGGGCCATTTGAGAGACTAATTGATTGAGACATTAGAGGGATTGTTGCAATTCCACCCTCTAATAGTAAGACTCTATAATTGAAATTTCAACTCAAGGAGCGAAGGGTGTCGGTTTCTACCAAGAATGGATCTGAATGCAATATAATGCAATTCATTTGATTTGACACTTACAAAAAGACTATTGAAAGTTCTCTGCTTCGAGCCATCACTTTTGTCGTGCTTGCTTGTTTTCAATCTCACTTGTAGTTGCTTGTTTTCACTTCATTTATGGTTATTACACATGAATTTTTTATGAATGGTCGTCAAATCTCATTGCCTTCCCTTTACAATGTAATTCATTTGATTTTCAACCATAAATACCCATAAACTCATTGGTGGTCTTTATTCAACCAAATACAATTGTCCACAATCATAGGCTCACTTCATTCTACACTTGTTATTGTGCACAAATTTAAAAATCAACAATCATGAAGATACTAATTATATCTACTTTCAAATATTATGATCTAGAAGGTCGATACATAGCTTTGATCACTTGGCTTGTTTGATAGTGTAAATCAAGCAATGAATAGAAATCAAGCTCAAATGTGCTATATGCAGAGTTAAAATCTTGTTGGAGATTTTTTTGCAAAAGATAACCTAATTCAACGGCATAAGTAATCATCTCGCACAACATAGCTTTATTATGGATTGCTTGTATCTAATAGAATTAAATTATCAGAGTATTACTGGAAGTATGGAGTTGAAAACCCTTGTACAAGTTGCAAGACTTTAGCAAAAGTTGTATTAAATTATGGATCAATACATGCTCATATGGAAAAGGAATGGGAAACCTTACACAGATCTCTTGGCACTTAGATTGCATCACCATTAAGGGCAATGGTTATAGGAGCTCCCTTGGAGAATGCTCGTCATCTTGCTTAACATAATGATCGAATGCGACATGAAGCAGAAGCATAGGTGGCTGAAGTTTCAAGGCATCAACTAAAAGCCAGAGAAGCTACAGGTAATCTAGATAATGCAATGAAGTTGCAAGCGACCGAATCCAAGTTGCAAGAATTAAAGGCAAGTATGGCAAGTTTAGGAAAGGAAGTTGTAGTTGCAATGGCAATTGTGGAAGCACAACAACAAAAGGTTGACTCTTCAGCGTCTTATTGCCATGGTTGAAGCATAACACATATACCATTAAAGAGTAATGAAAGTTTTGGATGATGTTCATGGAGAGATGATTCTCGACCGGTAACGCATTGAAGAATCCATCTAGAAGATGAAGAATTCACTAGATTTCAATGTTAGAAGGCTTAGATAAATGGATGATTAAAGCGGATGGCAAGTCCGAGGCATTTAATGCTGTTAGACAACAATAACATCAATTTAAGGAAGATCTTGCTTCAAATAATGCTACTCTTAGACCCAAGGAAAGGGTACAAACAGATTATTATAATGATATAAATGCAATACTTTAGGAGGAAGCAGCTTTGATAACAACCCATAGGAAGGAAATTGCGATATGATGGATCTTAGTGTGTGAAGAAATGAAAAATTTAAGTTGAGCAACTAGGCAACCTCATAGATCGCGCAAGGTAGCTAGTCTGGTGAGCTTGTAGGCCTGACTTTTAAGGTTTTAGAACCGTCTCAAGGAGCAAGAGATACTAAGCCTGAAAAAGAACATGTTGTTGAGATGATCCATCAAGCATTTGGAAATCATTCTTTCGCTCTAATACCATTGTTAAAGACTCAATACAAATAGACAAAGCTAATCACGAATGCTAGACAAATCTTCAATCTCGAAGGGTATGGTGCTTGGGGGTTTGACATCTTGTGTGGGGCATACGTGAAGGGTGACCGACCAACAAAAACAACGGGAAATAGCTTAAAAGTGCGAAAGCGAGCATAGGGAAGATTTGTAGGTAGCTACGTTTCAAGTGGCCTTTGTCTTTCTGCATCCCTCATCTTTTCAAGGGAAGCCTGAAGAAGAGGTGGATTTCGTTTAGGGGTTGGGAAAAATGAAAGGCTCGAGGGCTCAAAACTAGTTCTCCCATCGTTTCATGGTGCTCAAATTCATGACCTAACTCCCCTTGCGCCTTGATAAGGAATGGTATGCGATACCCTTGCTGACAGGTGAGAGGTGCTACATTGTCTCAATCAATGGGACATCGGTGACGCGACCCTAAGCTTTTTCTCGGGCTTCTTTTTCTTAGGTTTAGATTTATTCTTCAGATTTGTAAGGCTTGATGCTCACTAATTCTGCAAATCCAATTTTTTTGAGACTACCAATAAGGCTCATGGCATCAACATCCTCAATTATGGTGATCTTATCATCCTTCTTGTCAACTACCATAGAGTGAACGCTTGAAATGAATCTTCAATCCTTCAAAGCCTCTTTTGCTTCGCCTCCATTTGGTTTCAAAGTTCTTCAAGAGGAGTAAATTCCTTCAAGAGGTAGCGTCAAAAACTTCGAGAGGTGGCATCACAACATTCATTCCTCATTGTCATTCTACAAGATTGGGTGCTTATGGGATCGTAATCAGAAATGACGACGTTGCAACTGTTGAAATAATGTAACTTCGAAGAATATTCTACTTGTACTTTACATTATTATTATTATTCCTCCTTCGGGAGATGTCATTAATGTAAAAGGTCATGTAAAAGTCATGAGGTAAATCCTTCATTGTAAGTCGTGTCAATAGTACCTAGAAAAGATTAATTTAAATATTATTTAGAGTTTTCCTAGGTAGGTCGGCCTTGTCAGTTTGATGGGTTGACCCAGTTAGGTTAAAAGGTCAACCAAGTGATTAGGATAAATAGGGAGGCACCCTCCCTCATTTGTACATGCTCACTCACTCATGTATTGCGCAAGAGAGAGAAAGAGGAAGGATAGAGAATGAGGAGAAGTGTTTTTGGTGTCTTTGGCTCTTATGCTAGGGTTTGGTCTCTCTCTCTTATGAGACCTTGTTCTTTGGGCATTCTACTTTGGTAATCTATATCGAGGAAGTTTTGCAGGGTTTTCCCCTTTTGGGTTTCCCAGGATAAATTGTTGTGTATCTTGTGATTGTGTTTCTTTCAGAGATCCTCTTTATGCTGTTATTGTGAAAATGTATTAAATGCTCATGAAGCTAGAAATTAAGCTGTAACAACATATAAACTTAACATGGTATCAGAGCTAGAATGAAAAGAGCAACTTTCACTGGGTAAATCTCTCTCCTTCTTCGGATAAGAAAATTAGGGTTTCCTACTGAAGAGGAATTTTGGAGTGCAAGTGTCATTGGGAAGTGTGCCCCTACTAGGCGCATCTTTTGGCACTTGAATTGAAGTTTTTTAGTGGATAGATCCTCCAGAAAGTCAAACCCTAGTTTGACTGAACTAGAAAAAAACCAGAAAACCAGAAATCCAAAACCAAAAACTACAGCCATAATTTCGCAAGTCTAGTTTCAAGGGCTAAAATTTGGATTCTTCAGAAACTGATTGTATGTTATATAAAAATATTATATAGCATAACACAAATTAATAATAATAAATATCAATATTAATTAAATTAATATTAATAATTAATAATTATTAAACAACAAATAATTAATTAAATAATTATGAAATGTCAAAAGACATGACTTATTTTGAAAATGTGCAAAATGGTTTATAAAGCCCAAGGCAATGTAATTGTAAAACATATCATATCTTAGCAATTTTATATTCTATTATTTATCCATTCATGGATTATTTGGTGTACTTATGATGGTTATTTTTATAAGAAGCAAATTTTTCTGTTTCATTGTACCAGCATACTTGCCTCAGTCAAGCACATCTTTTGGTATGTTCAATTTTCATTTATGAGAAATTTCAATTTTTGTCATTTTATGTTCTTCGGGACAAGATGCCACCAAGTACTAAGCTTGATGACAAGTTGGAAGGCATAGAAAACTTACCTGCTTGGAAATACAGAATTGGACTCATTCTAGAAGAGAATGATCTTGTAAAGTTTATCAAGTAAGTTGTGTCAGAGCCCGAAGAACATGAAGCAAAGGAAAAGTACAAGAAGGACATGATTAGAGCCAAGATGATCATAGCAGATTCTATCAAGGATCACTTGATTCCTCAAGTGTCCTCTAAGGATACACCTAAGGAGATGTTTGATGCCCTAATAAGAATGTATGAAGGAAGGAACATTAATTGGAAGATGAATTTGAGAGCCCAACTCAAAAATACAAAGATGAGCAAGGTTGAATCTATCCAAGAATACTTTACAAGGGTTTCTCAATTCAAAGAACAACTAGAAGCAATTGAAGACAAGATTGATGAAGATGAATTAGTAATGCCCGCTCTCAATGGTCTTACTAGACCATGGGATTCTTAAATCCAGACAATCTGTTCAAGGAAGGAAAGTTTACAATTCGAAATCCTATGGGAAGAATGTGTTCAAGAGGAAGCTAGAGTAACAAACCAAGAAGCACTACTTAGAGATGATGACCATGCTCTAGTTGCTCATGCTAGAAGAAGAAGAGGAAAACCTCATTTCAAGAAGGAAACTCATATGGAGTCTCATCCCCTAAAAAGTTTCAAAAGAATAAAAAGTGAGATTACAAGCAGAAGGGCTTCTCCTCTTATCAATGTTACCATTGTGATAAGATATGACACATTGCCATAAATTGTCCTACAAGAAAAGAAGAATACAAGAGGAGGAATAACAAAAGACATCATGCTCATTTAGTCGAAGAAAAAGAAGAAGAAGAAGAACCTCCCAAGAAGTTAGCGAAGGAAGAAATTGAAGAATATGTTTTATAGATGGTGAAGTTCTTATGCAGCCTAGAGAAAAATCTCTAGAAGATGCGTCTGTTATTGGGACAAAAGAAGGTGGCTTGTATAAACTGAAAGGTCACTCAGAAGCAACCTTGATTCATGATACTACAAGTTCATGTGAACTATGGCACAGAAGGCTTGCTCACATAAACTACAAATCCTTACCACATGTGAGCAAGGTAGTAACAAGTTTACCATATCTAAAGGTTGATCATGAAGGAGTATATAAAGGATATGCAAAAGGAAAGAACATAAAGAATCCTTTTCGAAAAGCAACACCAAGACAGAAGGAATATTGGAACTTGTTCACTTAGATGTATGTGGTCCAATGCCCTCAACATCTTTAAGTGGGTATATATGTTATGTAACATTCATTGATGATTACTCTCGTAAGACTTGGGTTTACTTTCTGAAATCAAAAGATGAAGTGTTTGGAAAGTTCAAGGATTTCAAAGCCTTGGTAGAAAAACCTTTCAGGAAGAAAGATCAAGACACTTAGGTCAGATAATGGAGGAGAATATATTTCAAATCAATTTGGAAACTTTTGCAAAGATGTTAGGATTAAGAGGGAACTTACCACTCCCTATAATCCACAATAGAATGGTGTTGCTGAAAGGAAGAAACAAACTATTATGGAAGTAGCGAAGACTATGATCCATGATCAAGATCTTCCTATGCACTTATGGGATGAAGCAACAAGAACAATAGTATATGTCCAAAAAAAAATATCTCATAGTGCACTTGGGTTCAAAACCCTCGACGAGATGTTCACAGGTAAGAAACCAGAAGTAAGTCGCCTCAAGATATTTGGTTGTCCAGTGTTTGTTCATATTCCATAAGAGAAAAGAACCAAGTTGGATCCTTTTAGAAAGAAAGGAATATTTGTTGGATATTGTGAGGTCTCCAAGGCCTTCAGAATTTATATACCAGGTTACCATTGTATGGATATTAGCAAGGATGTAACCTTTGATGAAGATGCAGCTCTCAAGAAATCCAGAAAGTGCCAACTTGAAGAAGCTGTAGCTGCCAAAGCTGCAGAACCGATGGAAGAAGTTGCACCTTCTCCTGATGATGAGGTTCCGGAAGAACATGATATGTTGGAGCCCCAAGAACCTCCCCACATGACTATCTCTCACAAGAGAAAGCCAGCTTGGGCTCGTGAAATTATTCAATATGCAGAAGGGTATGGTGCTCCAGAAGGCTCCTCGAGAAGCCAAAACCATGTCTAGTTATGTGGCTTTGATGTGTGATCTTGTAGACAAAGAGCCTACTTGTTTTGAAGCAGCTGTTCAAAAGAAAGAATGAGTAGAAGCCATGACGAAAGAATACATATCCATAATGAAGAATGATGCGTGGGAAGTAGTTTCCAAACCAGAAGGTAAAAGTGTGGTATCTTCCATATGGATATACAAAATAAAACATGCAGCCGATGGAAGTATTGAAAAATACAAAGCCATATTTGTGGCTCGTGGATTCTCTCAAAAGGAAGGAATCGATTATGAAGAGATGTTTGCTCCTGAAGCAAGGTACCCTTCTATTAGAACCATCAGGGCACTTGCAGCCAAGATGAAATGGAAGTTACACCAGATAGATGTGAAAACAACCTTTCTAAATGGTATTATTGAAGAAGAAGTGTACAGAGAATAGCCACAATGTTTTGAAGTTGAAGACAGAAAGACTCATGTCTACAAGTTGAAGAAGGCTTTGTATGGGTTGAAGCAAGCTCCAAGAACTTGGTATGGAAGAATCGATAGTTTTCTGGCGAGCTTGGGCCTTACCAAAAGTAAAGTTGATCCTAACCTTTACCTCAAGGTTATGGATGATGAACCTGTCATATTATTGCTGTACGTGGATGATTTATTCCTGATAGGTAATGATAAGCAAATCTCAGAGTGTAAGAAGAAGTTCGCTGCTGAATCTGAGATAAAAGACCTTGGCTTGATGCACTATTTTCTAGGTCTTGAAGTATGGCAAACCCCAAAAAGGAATCTTTCTTAACCAAGGGAAGTATGTAGTAAAAATCCTGAAAAGGTTTGCTATGTTGGAATGTAAAGCCATGCCCACACCCATGGATACAAATTTGAAGTTGTTGGCTGAAGCTTCTTCAGAATTGGTGGATGTGACACTATACAGAAAGATTATTGATTCCTTGATGTATCTGACGAATACTCGACTAGATATATGCTTTGCTGTGAACACCTTGAGTAAGTATCTGGTTGAGCCCATACATGTTCACCTGGTAGATGCAAAGCATGTGATGAGGTATCTGAAAGATACGGTAAACTATGGTCTCAGTTATACTAGAGATCATGACTTCAGACTATATGGTTATACAGATTAAGATTTGGCAGGAAGTGTCTCAGAAAGAAAGAACACTTCAGGTGGATGTTTCAGTCTGGGGTCAGCCATGATCTCATGGATAAGCAGGAAGCAGTCCAGTGTTGCTCTCAGCACTGCAGAAGCAGAATATATTGCAGTTTGTTCCGCTAGTTGTGAAGCCATATGGCTTCGGAAGTTGTTATCAGGTCTATTTGATCTGGAGATGGATGCCATAGTGATTCTCTGTGATAACCAAAGTTGCACGATGATGACAGAGAACCCCATGTTCCATGATAAGACGAAGCGCATAGAAATCCGATATTTCTACATTCGTGAAATAGTGCAAAAGGGAGCTATAAAGATCCAATATGTGAGCACATATGAGTAGGTTGCAGATGTGTTGATTAAGCCTCTGTCTCGTGTGAAGTTTGAACACTTTCGAGACAAGCTTGGTGTTGTTTGTAAGGACTTCCCTTGAAAGGGGTTGTAGTACTGATGATACTATGGTATCCTGATCATAGCAGGTAGCTCAGTTGGGATTGATCATCCCTAGACTTGATCGCATAATTTCGAAAGGAAGGATCGTCTAAGAGGTTGGTTGATGGACTTGATCACGTAATTCCGAAAGGAAGGATCGTCTAAGGTGTTGGTTGTTGGACTTGATCTCGTAATTCTGAAAGGAAGGATCATCTTGTGCACATATGTGTCAACTGTGATCAATATTGGTGGCTTCGTAAAGACTTGATCCCGTAATCCTGAAAGGAAGGATCGTCTGAGCACCACATATGTGTTGGACTCAATCCTGTAATTCTGAAAGGAAGGATTGTCCATGATCCTGTAATTCCGAAAGGAAGGATCATGTTGGTTGTTGATACAACTGCCTCATTCTGTTGCCATAGATGATGTTGCTACAACCTTGAGCTGTTGATGATATTGTTGTTATACCTGTCACATGTGGATGTTGATGTTATTCCAGCTTCATGCTGATGAGCCAACCTCATACTGTCGTTGTTGTTGATGTATCAGTTTTCATGCTGATGTGATGATGAGACTTCAAATCTTTACTGAAGATGATGATGTTCCAGCGTCGTGCTACAGATGATGATGATGTTCCAGCTTCGTGCTGCAGATGATGATGTTCCAGCTCCACGCTGTAGATGATGATGCTCCAGCTCCGTGCTGCAGATGTCGATGCTCCAGCTTTGTGCCGTAGATGACGATGTTCCAACAAGCTGTTCTAGATGCTGATATTGATGTTGTTGAAAACTGTGTTACTTGGGAGCGAAAGCGAGAAGCATAAGCGGGAGCGGGAGCGAAAAACAAAATTTTCTAAAGCTTTCGGTTTGGAAGCGTTTCAGAAGCATTTTTTATATAATATATATATTTTTTATATTTTTATGCACATATGTCAACAAATGCATGTGGAATGTGGAATTAGTTATCGAAAGCATAAAAAGTTAAAAACATGAAATAAAACATAATACCATATAACATCATTCATCAATCATCAATCATTTAGTAATGAATTCGTCCACCATAGGTCCAGTATTCATGATTCCATAACATCAAAATTTTCAATATATAACATTTTGTCATCACTAGTCCTTGTAACCAAACTATAGTCTAGACTATATAGAATATCAATGGTTCAACCATGAAACGAAATTGAAAGTTGAAACAATTCACGAAGCATCATATTCATTACCAAAGAGTTATAATATGCTTTATGCAGTCAACTGTCAATGAATCAATCATGATTCATGCAAAGTTGCAAATAGTGAACTTCAAAGGTAGGTTCAACTTTCAAACTTCAAACTTGAATTGCCATGTAATTATTAATGTTTACAAAATATACCATAATAAATATAAAAGAGTCAATAGTGCAGAAACTTGAAACTTGAGAGTACTGTAAACAAGAAAAGACAAGAAAACTAGATTTTATGGATGTTTCCTCTTGCCACAGGAAATTTCCATTTTCTTTACCCATGCTCTATGAGTTTGAACAATGGGATTATCATCCCCATAAAAGAGTCAATAGTGCAGAAACTTGAAACTTGAGAGTACTGTAAACAAGAAAAGACAAGAAAACTAGATTTTATGGATGTTTCCTCTTGCCATGGGAAATTTCCATTTTCTTTACCTGTGCTCTATGAGTTTGAACAATGGGATTATCATCCCCAATAGTCACCGATGCTAAGCCACGTCCAAGACTCGGTCTTGCACGATCCCCCCTAACTGATGCAGATGGAGGTCGTGAAGTTGAACCTCTAGACAAAGATAGTACATTTGAAAACAAGGTAGAAGATGGCGATGGCATTGCTGCTGCTGTTGCATGGTCATCATCATCGCCCAAAAGCTCTACAAGCGCTCTAATGCTAAGGCTCCATCCTCCAAGTTATGCTCCTTCGGATTGTTGTCCCAAGTGAGATATGATCTATCAGTTTTGGCACGCTCACAGTAATGAGTCAACAACCACAAGTTGTAATGTACATAAACCAAGCTTTCTGCTCGGTTTTCATTTAATCGGTTTCTTTTCACTGAGTGGATGAAGCTATAGGTGCTCCAACACCTTTCTGTAGAGGAAATGTTAACCACTTGTGAAAGCACCCTAACTGCCAATTTATTCAAGCGTGGGCATGTTGATCAATACATGTTCCATCATTTGATAGGAGGTGCCCTATCTTGATCTTTAGTTGCATGCAAACTACCAAACAAACCAACTTCAATGATGTATTTGCTTAATTCACTGCGCAATAAGTCACATTCCTCTACATCAAGGACCAACTTGTCTATAGCAGCCATGTACCCAACCTGTATCTCTGGATCTGTGTGGGGCTTTCTCCGAACCCCACCCCCAGGTGCTAGTTTGGCCAACCAAGACAGAGAATAATATTTTGGTGTTAATACATATGCTAATGCATGCAGTGGAACGTTGAGATGTTCCCACCTTTTGACCACGTGTATGAATATGGTCATACAAGATGGGATCTTTCAGCTCAACAATATCTTTAATTTGGCCCAACATGTTGTCCATCTGCTCATACACCTCCCCAATCACTGACTTATCTGTATCTGCAAACCGAATCATGTAATAAATGGGCTTTGTGAACTGCAAACATACTTGATACTTGCCCAAAATTGACCATCAAGAACGGTGTCCTCCACCTCCTTAAAATCAAGCCTGTCAGATGTGGATGTAGCCCTATCTTTCAAGAGCTGCCATGATTCACTTGATACCATGCTAGCCAATGCCTCTCTTACCTTCAAAAGGCATCTGAAGGTGAGGTAGTTCCTAGAAAATCTAGTCTTTTCTATCTTCAATAGCTCCAACTTTGAGTGACTGCGGAAATGCCATGGGCATTGCTATGGTTGGTAATAAATCTTACCATGTACTTTCCCTTTTTGTATAGTTCACCAATCCATTTGTAATCATTCCCCTTCAACTTAATGATGTCATGCATCAAAAGGTTTAATGTGTGAACCAAACACCCATAACAAAATATGTTGGGGTATTTATCTTCAATGATTGCTCTCGCTGCCTTACAATTAGCAGCGTTATCGGTTATTACTTGGATGACATTGTATGGACCAATAGTTTCAATGGTTTTAGTAGGAGTTCTGCAATATTCATGCCAGTCTTGAATTTATCTGAGTAGTCATGGGCTGAAAGGAAGAATGCACCAGAAGCAGACACAACAAGAACATTTATCAATGGCTTGCCTTTTACATTTGTCCAACCATCTGATATAATTGATAACCTGTACTCATTCCAAATATTTGTGAATTTCCCCAAATCATTTTGGATCTTGGCTTTTTCCTTGTCAAGCCCAACGGTTCTAGTTTTGTCATACCCAAGGCTCTTGTATCCCGCTGGAGCAGTGCGGATGGCCTCTACCATATCATGCCAATAGGGTGAGTGAAGAACATTGAATGGTATGCCACATGCATAGAGAAACTAAAACACTTTTGCCTCCACATCATCCCTGCCACCATAGTTAAGGAAATCCGATATTATCTTACGTGACCCCATGGGCGAGAATCCACTACCTTGAGTGGATGGGCCTCCAGTTCTCGGTGAGTTTGAGGGGTCTTGGTCAACCCTTGATGCTTTTGATTTGTTTTGTGCTTCAAATTCTTCCTTCTTATACATGGTTCTTTGTGTTGATGTCACATTTGGGCAAACACAAACTCCTATAGTTTTTTTTTTCATCACATGGCATGTGTCCACATAGATGTCTTCTCACACGGGTATATGAACCTGTGTAAATCTTTTTACAATGTGGGCAAACAAATTTGGCGGTTCCACCCCCTTTGGTTTTTCCCTGCTTTGTGACATATTTTCACAAGGATGATGCGTCCTCTTTGGTTTTCTTTCGGTTTCCCTCCCCCTAATCCTCTTCCTCCTCCTCCACCTCTTCGTCTCCACGGTAAGTCCCACTACCCACTTCTTCATCATCTTCCTCGTTCCTCCTCTGGTTTCTAATCACCATCATCAAAATAACAAATGGAATGAACAAAACAAACCATATACCCATCATCATGTTTGTTGGAAGTTGGAAGTGGAACTAGAGATTTGACTTGTTGCCCTACAATAGAATGAGGGAGAATCCACGGGAAAGAGTAGGAGAAGAACATCTACATTCTAGATTCTAGAATCTAGATTCTAAGGCTCAAGCATTCAAATATAGATCAAATTATGAAGCATCAAACTTCAAACACAAAAGAAGTCAATAGGAAAGGGTTTAGAGTTTAGAGCCTACCTCTTTGGTTCTCAAATGGTAGTGTGTGATAGCATTCTTCAATCTCCAAGGACCAAAAAAAACACAAGCTTGATGGCAGCCTTCTCTTCTCTTCTCAAGCAATGAAAGTGAGGATGAACGTGGAGAATAGGGCTTTATCCTCCCCAAGCTCTTTTCCCTTCCCTCTAACACTCGTGTGGACCCCACTGTGCAAATTCTCCTCATTTTTGTGGGTTCACGCGAAGCGTTCAAGGAAGCGAATTTGGAAGCCCTGAGAAGTGTTTTAAGTTTGGGTCCGGAAGCGAATAGGAAGCGATAAGGAAGCGTTAGCTTCCTATCGCTTCCGTAGCGCTTCATAATAGGGGCAGGGAGTGTTTTTATTGGGCTCGTAGCGCACTCTGTGAAAATGCTTCCAAATGGTAGTGAAACGAAAGCAAGCTTTCGAATAGCTTCTGGCTAGCTTCGGCCAGAAGCCAACTTCCGGAGCGGGGGCGAAGGGGGGGGGAGCACTTCCCCGCAATAGAGGTTCAAAACTTTCGATGATGTATAGATGTACCAGACAATGTTCCAAATGATGTTGTTGATGATGCTTTCTCCTTCCTCCTTCTGATGATGTTGTGTAGAGCTACACTTGTTGTTGTTGTTGTCAGTAGAATATCCTTCTTGTTAAGGGGGAGTGTTGAAATAATGCAACTTCAAAGAATATTCTACTTGTACTTTACATTATTATTATTATTCATCCTTCGGGAGATGTCTTTAATGTAAAAGGTCATGTAAAAGTCATGAGGTAAATCCTTCGTTGTAAGTTGGGTCAATAGTACCCAAAACAGATTAATATAAATATTATTTTGAGTTTTTCTAGGTAGGTGGGCCTTGCTAGTTTGATAGGTGGGCCCAGTTAGGGTAAAAGGTCAATCAAGTGATTAGTATAAATAGGGAGGCGCCCTCCCTCATTTGTACACACACACTCACTCATGTATTGCACAAGAGAGAGAAAGAGGAAGGATAGAGGAGGGGAAGTGTTTTTGGTGTCTTTGGCTCTTATGCTAGGGTTTGGTCTCTTTCTCTCTCTCTCATGAGACTTTGTTCTTTGGTAATTGTAATGACCCAATTCGAAAATTCCCAACAAAGTCAGAATTTGGGGAAAAATTGCCTTGACTAGTTTTGACTCTGGGGGATTCGAATGGCACAAGAGGGTCTCGAATTTGGTAGGGAGTGATATGGGGAGTCTTAGGACCACTAAATTGACTCTCTGATAACTTTATGACAGGTTATAGACATCTGCAACTTGAATTGGGAACATTGACAAAAGTGGTAAAATTACTAGTAATTTGTGATGCAATCCCCCCTAGGGCGTGAGCAGAAATGTTTCTCCAACTCTTATGCGACCCTCCCAACTTGTCAAACAGAGTATGGGGACTGTTATTAGGATTCATTTAATGTCATTTGGTATGATTAAGAGTTATGCAACAGAGTTGTAAAGCTTCATATTCCAAAGCATAAATTCAGTGACCTTTGCTTTAGGGAAATGACATGTAAAAGCTCAACTTCGACTCACAAATGGTGTATATAATGGTTCGGAACAAAGCCTAACGAATATGGACCATTAACAACATATTAATAGCTCACTAACAACATAAAACATCAAAGCCAAGTCGCAACATACATCAGATATACAACTCCATTGAAATGGGAAATCAACACATGGAAACTAGTCACAACAAAGCTTGGAAATGTGGACATTTGCATATGTATTTCTGCTGATTTCGACTTATAGAGAAGGTGGAATTCATATTACAGAGCCACAAATCATTCACCCATACTTGGGCATTAACTGGACTCAATGGGGCGCAACCACCATTTGCACAAGTGCGCCATCATAGAGAAATATGGAAATATTGAAGTGGGAATTGAGAGAATGGGAGGAGAGATGGGTCACAAACAGTAGCAGCCTCCTATCTGCAGTAAAAAACACTCCATTAAGCTCCACATGAGAGGTCTGGGTGGCCTCTCCCACAACCAACTTGGATGAGAATCTCACTCTCTCGAAATTTTCTCACTAGTAGGGTAAGTGAGCACTCATCGTGCAATGGACTAGCTAGTGCTTTCCAAAATGCCAAAGGCAAATCTCAAAATGATCAAAAGCTATTCTCATTCCTCATGACATATTTTTATAACCCTTCTAAGGTCCTCCAAGGTTGAATTCACTCCCACAGGCTTCCTCCAACTCATCCTTGATGTCTAATAACCTCCATGACACTTGTCCTTCTCCTCAACCCTTCATCTTCCTCCAAATTCGAATTGTTGCCACCTAGCCCCAAATGCGCCCTCTTGGAGGCTATTTTTAGCCTTGACATGCCAGATTGTCATAAGTCTGCAATCAGGTCTGACTTGTCATAGAATCTTCCATCATTGTTGTCATAAAACGCAGGGAATCTCTCTCCAAATGGCATCTAATTTCTTCCTAGGCTCTTCCTCTTCTATGGGGAGTTACTCGTCCTCACCCATTCGAATCCTTGGGCCCATGATATGTTATTTGACACCTCTTCACCTTCTAAGAACGTTCCACCATCAATCATTTTGAATTTGGGGTTAAGTCATGACATGTGTAAGGAAGAATCTAGCCACCCAAGGTCTCCATGAACCTCCAAATGTCCTTATGAAGCAATGCCACTTTATTTTCTCCATATTTATTATTTGTATGACCCAAATTAATGTTTAAATGACAAATTAAGGTTCTCTTGGGTCCCATAGCTCCTTTATTGCAAGATTTAATGCTTCCCCCCCAACCTAGGGAACTAGTAGGTGGGTGAAACATTGTCAACTAGTAGATTCATTGGGATGGGGACATTACAGGAATTGTACTCTAGTAATCTATATTGAGGAAATTTTGATGGGTTTTTCCCTTTTGGGTTTCCTAGGATAAATTGTTGTGTACCTTGTGATTATGTTTCTTTCAGAGATCCTCTTTATGCTGTTATTGTGAAAATGTATTAAATGCTCATGAAGTTAGAAATTAAGTTGTAACAACATATAAACTTAATAGCAGCAACGAGCTTTTTCTTCAAGCTTCAAAATTAAGTTCCTATGGATAACTCCCATGGGTTCATTTAGGCCCTAAGAACCATAGGGCTCTGATACCATTGTTAGACTACCCATCCAAATGAAGGATAAGCAAAGACAAGTAGATATCAAAGTGAATGCACATTTTTCATTAAGATGATACACATATAAATACAACACGATATGACCCTTGGTTTCATATTCCAAGGGGTCTCTTAGACTCCTCATGACTCTTCATATTCACCTATGGTGAATGTGAATAGTTATAACCAACATAGATCCATCTTAAACTTGAATCTACCAAGCATTGAGAGGGATCCAATTTTTTGAGGTGTAATTTTTTTTTTATCTTGAAATTTTTTACATGTTCAAAAAAGGTTACGCCTAAAGAATTTTTATTTGTTTAGTGCTGGGTAAATTTGGGTTTAAGACGGATCTATGTTGGTTTTAATCTTTTTATTTTATAAGCATACATGGATTTTTTAATTACTTTTAATTTGGTTCTAATTTTTTTATTTTCTGAGCAGACATGAATTTTTTTAGTTAGTTTTTATTTTTTGCAATGTAACATAATGTTACTAACATTACCTGGCAACATATTCTCCATATTGGGTTGTAAGCACCTTGCTACTCTCGGTGCAACAATACAATTTAACTTTGTCCATAACCCTAAAGGATTAGGTTTTCAACACTTTCTTACATCCTTGAGTATTTCTAAATTTCTAATTCAAGTATTTGGTCTATTATGCAATTTAGTTATCTCATATGATCAAATGCTTTATGGAAAGGTTAACTTAATAACACAGCCTACATGCTTGACTAAGTTATCTTTTCCCTTTATCTCTGTCAAACCTTATCCAATCAACCCTAAGGAAGCCTCCCTTGACCTTGAGAGATGGTCTAAGAGTGGCAAGTTTGCATTGAGGTGACATTAGTGCATTCTTTCGAAACGGCTCCTTGATAGCACTATTGGATTGAGATTTTTCCACCCAAGTGTTAAATCAAGCTGTAACATTTTGGTATCGTTGTTGAGGACACATCCTTTTAACCTGAGCCTTAACGACATCTTAATCTTTGATGAGATTTTTCCTAATTCACAATTTATTTATCTCATTTGGTGACTCCACCTAGGGAATTTGTGCCTAAGAGGTACTTTACTAGAGGATCTTCTCAAGCACTTGTTCCTTTTGTTCCTAAACTCGAAAGGTTAGTACTATAAAGAGAAAAGAAAAGTAATTCAATCAAGTATTCAAAGTAGTTCTTCATCTCAATCAAATCCTACACCTCAAAACATGGTAACTCCTTGGTTAACAAATTCCTACAATCCTTTTGATTTCTCAAACATTATTGGTTACCCAAATGCTATGCCTAAGTTTAATGAAAAGCTTCTTGAATTTAGTGGAGACAATGCCATATCTGTTGTAGAACAATCATATGAGTTTATAAAATACATGAGTGTTTAACTAGTTAGAGATCTTGATGTCCTCTTTAAACTCTTTTCCTCAACCTTAAGAGGAATCCTTATTGATGGTTCCGAATCCTTCCCGATAATAGTATCAAATCTTATGATGACTTGAAAAAGGTTGTCCTTGATTGATGGCAAGAGAAGAAAGGCACTTAGTATATCTTGAATACATTAACTTGTCCAAAGAGGAATGGAAATGAGACTTTTGATGAGTTTAACGCACGATTTAATAAATTGGTTGCTAACATTCTTGTTGATTGTGCCCCTCCCGCTCCTACAATTCTATTGTACTACATGAATGCTCATCAGGGTCAAATTAGGATGTTCCTCAACCAAGCCAAGTCCATAGATCTTAAGGATGCCCAAACCAAGGCTGCAAACGTTGAGAAAGATTGGGTAGAAGCTGTGAGCCTGATGCTTTAGCTAATCCTAGGACTATCCAGTGTAAGGTTGAACCAAAATTAAAAGCTATTCGAGCCATCCAATGATCATTTGGTTGCAATAACTGACATGCTTAAGAAACTGGAATCAACCATGGTTCAAAGCAACACTGCAATTCAAAATAGGCTGGTAAACTTAAAAAATGGCAAGCACAACATAGAAACCAACCTAAAGGAAATAATGATGGTTGTAATAGGCCAAGGGAAATCAAAATCAAAATTCATGAAATGCACGGATCCCATGTACAGCGAAGATGGCTTGCCAGGTTCCTCAGTGATGGGACTGGCCACATACAGAACTGGACCAACAACCATTGAATCCACTAAATATCGTTGAGGTGGGCAAGATGATGTATCTAAATGTCTGAAACTTTGTCATGATGTTGTACTGCTACTAAGGAGTGTCCCATGCTAACTAGTAGTTGTATACATTTGTAGAATCAATGTACGTATTAGACATAATGTATTTAATTGTTTAAGTGTGAGTCATCATATAGCATAGTCATGAAATCATGATGATATACCCCATAAGTATCTTTGAATAGGTTTGTTCGATTAGTGATTTAAGAGCATACTAGTACCATGCATATATTGAAGTATTTATTATAGAACTAGTTCTTCTTTGGGGTAAAGATGGATAACTCACAAGAGGTTTGGAAAGTGGATTGGCTTTGATTGGATAGTTGAATCAAGATAAGGAAATCAAGGTTTCCTTTACGGTTTCACCAATGATACAGATAACCAAAGTGTATTGTACTTGTTATCACAGATCTTGTAGTTGCCCCAATAGATGAATCCAATACAAGATGGCAGAGAGGACAGGTAACCAAAGCCGTGACCTACGCAAACTGTAACTCCCAAAAAATGGATGGTTGTCATGTTGGTTAGGGATTTCTTCGCTTTATGCCATTAGATAAGCCCAAGTGACAAAGGGGGAGACCCAATCTTATCCTGAAAGGACAAATCTAAGACAAATCACCAGATCAAACTCCTGACAGAGAATACATAAGGTGAGTGTCTGAAACCCTAGATTTAAGGATAAGCCACAAATTAAGGATACTCGAGTAGGGTGGTGATTATGGATTGGAAATATTACTCAAGTGATAATATTAAGTGCCTTTTCAAGATTTGAATAAGATCTAGGATTTAGTGTGCCGGTTCAAATTATCAAACCCGGACCTTGGGGGGATTTAAGCAGATGATTGGGAAATCCCTAGGACGTAGTTGATTTTGACAATTACGGCTTCCTACACACTAACTTGGATAAAAGATTTGACAATGGAAAATACCCAAGTGAAACTGGACAAAAAACAGAGAGAAACTAGATGACTGCTTAAGGAAGGGCCCTTTCTCCTAGATTGAAACTAGTGCGTGGAGATGGGCAGAGGAGTCCAAGCTTGACGTTTTTGAGGGAGAGGGTTTCTTTTTGGTTTGCCGCACAAAACCCAGATCGCCAAATTTGCCAATTCTTGGTGCAAATTGGTCTGGTGATTTTTCCTACTTCTAAATGAGGCTTTTTTAATGAAAGCAGCGATGAGCAATCATTGAGAAATTAAATAGAGAAGAACCTATGTGGGAAACGTACCTGAATCATTGTTGATTAATTCCTAGATGATGAAGAATGTCTTTCTTGAGATCAAATAAGAATTCTAAGCAAGCTTTTGATGAAGTGTTGCTTCTGCTAGTGACCCTAGCACCCCTGTTGTACCTGTCACACCAAGGAAAATCAATCAGTATGGAAAATAAACAGGAAATGCAAGCTAAAGCAAGTACCGGGAAAATAAATCATAAAGAAGTTGCAACACCCTGATAACCAAAGCCAAGTTGCGACCACAGGGTGAGTCTCCCCACCAATGCGCCTCTCTCAGAATCGCCTCCTTCAACCTGCAAGTAAAACGGGAATAAGGAACGGTACAAAAACTATGCCGGATTTATCTTAGTGCAGAAGAAAAGCAGTGCCAGTCATCAACTCATTCATTCATCAAGCAAGAAACAAGTGTGTAGTCCTAGACAAAATCTTTTATTCAAATTTCTGGTGCCAAAGCTCATGAATACAATGGGGGGGGGGTCACCTCTCTTAAATAGTTTGAGAGAGACGTAAACCCTAACTCACTTTTACATCCAACGGTTGAGATTAAAACATCATCAACAATGGAGATCGTCAATATATAGATCAATACATGGATCAAGTGACTAAGTCAAAGAGGGGGCGCACTTTGTTCAAGGACGCCTCTCTAAAGTGAAAGTCGCATTATAACATAAGATGTGACATGATAATACATAGGAGGGGGTCACTAGGGGCTTAATTCACTGTAGGCCCCTTTACAAATTCATAATACATGATATAACAATGAAATACATCAATGGCCAAGTTGAGGGGGCGCCCCTTGGGGGGATTTCCTCATTGGATGATCCAATATATAATAATTCGAACATCTGCTGACTGAAAACTGCTGGAGGACTGTCCGGGATGCTGAAACACATCATCTGCCAAAATTCCAAGCCATATCCTTGGCCCAGGAGGCCAAATGGATTTTTTCAGTGATTTCTCTAGTTCATTTTCGCTGGTACAATCTCTGGAAAATGATAAATCCACCATAACTCTGTCCAGGGTTCAAACTGGGGAAAATTGACTGCTCTAGATGATCTGGAGACATAGAAGAATGGTATAAGTGACTACTCATACCTCCTGGAACACTGCTCTTCTCTAGGAGAACCAAACATACTGCCATCTGGAATAAAATTTGATCATTTGGCCAATAATTAAGTGGTAATAATCACTTATCAGGACAACTGAGGCCAAACTCTCAAAACGGAAACCGTAGTATTGGTCTTGGGCATGTCTGGAACAAATATAGATCATGTTGTTTTTTGAGTCACTGCCTTGGGAATCGTGCTTGACTTGGTCAACTGGGTTGACCAGGTCAAAGCACCCGAAATCAAGGTGAGATATTGCATCAATATGATCCTATAAGCATCCAGGGTAAGAAATGCACCGATGGTGTATATCAAAACCAAGCTTAAACTAGTTATTCATAATCATGGTGACAAATAATAATAATAATAAAATATACCTGTGCTTCTGAAGAATCTTGGAATTTTTCTGGAAGTCTGCTTGTCCATGCCATACTTACAAAGGGTAAACTATGTGCTATTGTTGGGTGAGGATGGACAAAAAGGTTGAGGCAAAGGGTAATGAGTTTTGACTGACTTTGACTTTGTGATTTATTCGAATAATGACAAGTACACACAACCAAAGTGACATATGCATGGTAGATTGAACAATAGGGAATGTTGGTGTCTTACAGGTGGATGAGATGATTTGAAAAGTGTCCATTCAACCTTAACAATCATGTGTATGACTCACATCCAAGTTGAAGATCCAAGTTTGGCCACATAACCACTAGTCACGTTAACCACTTTTCATTCATAATTTTGACTATGAGAGTCCAAATCAAATTTCTTCAATACCATGGGCCAAAACAAGGGGTGGTCCAAAACCACTTACCAAGTTTGTCCACTTTTATTTTATGGATTTGTTCAATTTTTTACTGAGTGTGCCCACATTTTTAACCAACTCTATTTTGACCCATTTATTTGCACAAATAATTATTATTTTGCATTTTTGACTTGTGCAAGGCATTGTTAGTAAAATTAAGCCCAATTAATCCTCATCTCTCCTAAGCAACTCGAATTGGTATTTTTTATTCTTTTATGTGGCTTATTATCCAATTAATATTTAATTTTTGGACTTTGGATAATTTTTCTTAGGCAATATTAACTTTAGCCACCAATTAATTATTTTAATTATTTTTTCCTAGCCAAATTATCATGTGAACCTTAGGGAAAAATTGAGGACATGACAATCCTCCCCTCCTAAATTTGCTTGTCCTCAATTAACCATAATAAAATTGAGAGAGTACCATGACATCATCAATGCCTCCAACCTTAGTGATGAGCCAAGTGACCACTCTGTGAACCACACATAAACTCCATAATCTCCAACACATGGGAAATCGCAAGTGAACGTAGAAGTGTGCCCAAAATTGCATCTCTAAAGTACCCCAACTATACTTTGAGACATCTTCCAAAACATAGCTCCATCTGCACCACCATCATACCATGCACTCAATGTGAAACTAAGTACATATTCCAAGATCCCAAATGGTCTGCAAAAAACACAAAATGCAAGATACATCCTCCAATGCACCATGCAAGGCAACCACAAGTACATCCAAAGAAGTGTTCCCCATGTATGAAACTGGAACATGATATAATGGAGATGACTCATGTGAAGAAAGGTTGACCTGCTCCATCAAGCCAACATGCAAATAGCTGCTCCAAAGACAAGAAATGCTAGGGTCCCATTGCTTGCATTACATTCCCATTAGTGAGAATACCATCCAACAAAACTCCTCAGGCAAAAGTATGCCTAGATCCCATTGCTTCCTGTTACCACCTAAGTTGCACTTAGTGGCTTTTTATCAAGTGAGCCTGGTGAACTGGACAAGGATAACTTGTTCGGACTTTAGAAGACCTTCAATCGTACTTCTGGGAAGTGCTTGTTGTACTATATCACATGTTCATACCCCTGGGGGAATTGTAATAAATGTTCTAGCATGATAGTGTTTGTAAAAGACTCGGTCTCTTAGACTTTATTTGTCAATCCGATCAGCCCAGGGTGTTTTTTCCCTTGGTTATTATTGGTTGTTGAATAAACGACTGATAATTTCTGAGTTTTTCACTCCATACCTCCAAAGTTGGGGTGGTCGGCTTGGCATTTAGGCCTATTGAGGTTATTATACTCTATGTGTCAATGTATAAACATGCTAGACATCATCGTCGAGTCATATGAACATGTCTAAGTGCTCCTCGGTTTTTTCAATTTTTTTTTTTTTTGTTTTCAGTGTTTTTTATTAAAATTTAATTTTTCCAAAACTTAGGCCATTTTTTAATAGTTTAATTGGAAAAATTGATTTTGTAATAAAAGTGGGCCAAGTAATCAGTTTCAGTCATGTAGGTGCTCATTTTCAAGCTAAGAGCACCATGTAAACCCATGGACCCACTATTTCCTAGTTTTGAGTGACTTTCCATCACTCTGGTCAGAAAGCCCCAAAAATCAATTATTGATTATTTTAATTAATAAATTGATGAATAATGGAGCAAATCCAGAATCATAGATCAGTGGATTCTCAGCCGATTTGATTGAAATCAGTCAGATCTGAACCAGATTGACTGGATCTGACAAATCCTTGACTGAAGGAGGTGATCAAATCAGATCCAGAGTTGATCTTCAGCATCCTTTATGGGGAATTTCGCCCTCCCTCTCTCCTCCACACGTTTTTGGCTCATCTGGATGAGTTTTGGTGGATGCTTCAGTCAACAGGTTGAGGTGTCAGTGAGATCAGCTCTTTGATTGACAATTGCACTCAGTGAGACTCAGCTCTGGCTTAGTTAGACACAGATCAGGCATTGATGGACTCTCTTTCAGCTACAGTGGTCTATCTCCTTGGGATTTGTGCCCCCCTAGGCTGAATCTCCTTTTTTTTGTATAAATAAAGCTCAGGCTACCTCTTCCAAGCTAGTTAGAACTGGGATTGAGGTGTTGTTGCTATTGTACTGTTGTTATTGTTCATTTGAAATAAAGAGAAGCTTTGGAGGCAAGACGGTGTTATGCCATTGTATGTGTGGATGATCATTGCCATTTTTTTACTAAAGTAACCTGTATCTATGTTCATAATTTGTTGATTGCTTGTGGATTCATTGCTAAGATTGATAATAAGCTTATTATAATCTTGATAGGAAAGCTGCTTTTCAATAAGTTTATTGGCCATCTCTTTCCTTTGATGCATGTTTAGAGATCTAGATTCAACATGTTTTATAAGTTTATATGCATGTTATTCTGAATCTCTGTGTATGTACTAATCGGATCTCACAAGTATTTCGGCAAGTTTTTTGATTTCAGCTGAGCTGCAGGTTCCTAGATTGGAGAGGATGCTGATCTAGTTTGCTTTTTCACTCTCTTCAAAACCTTCCAAAGGCATAGTTCCTCGACATTCCACTTGAAAGCTCCACGGTGGATCTTCAAGGCTACCAACATTTCTCTCCTCCTCTTCCTCCTTCAAAATCAATTCTTTTACTTGGTTACTTTGTTCACAGCTTTGATATTGCTTAGATCTATTATCTTAAAGTAAATTTAACATAGATCTATCTTCTCAAAGCCCATAACCTAGATCTTATTCTCAAAAGGTTTCATAAGCATTCTAGATCTAGCTTTAGGAAAATCGTCCTTTTTGCATGGAATTTTAAAGAGAATTTGTAGCTTACATGCATTAGATTTTTGTTTTGTGTTATAAAAGATAAATCTAGCAATCAGTGCACATCATATTGGCTGCCTAAAAGGCAAGCCAAGATCCCAAGGAAAGCTTGCTTTCCTTGGTTCCCTTTTTACCTTTTTTAACTAGTTTTAACTTAGTTTTTTTTTGGTTAAAAGTAAGCTGACCCAAAGGTACTTTCAGAGTGCTTTTCGACATATTTCAGTTTAATAAGCTTGCTGGTTTTTAGCAGGTATAACAGAAAAGAGGAGGAGCTGCTGTTCGAAAGTGACTTTTGGGCCTTATGAATCCCCCCAGGGGTCTCCCTTTTTGATTGAAATCTTTAATTTTTGCACTTTGTAAGCTCTTGGTTTCATTTTGTATAAGAATCAAGAGGCATCATATCTGTTTGCTGATATTGTAACCGCTAGTAATAAAAATAATTCTGAATAGGCTCTTTCGAGCCCATTCCCCATCCCCCCTGGGGGGATTTGCATCCGTGTCATTTTTTGCTTTTCGTTCATCTTTTTTCAATCTAGCGTAGTACTAATCTGCAGGGTAGTATACTTTGATTTAAAATCATTTCCATATTCCATTTCTATTGGTTTCAAAGTAACTTTAATACTTACCCCACGAGCCTCCTTTTGAGCCGATAGGTGAAGAAAGGTTCGTGGTAGTCTAATTCAAAAATTGTGGTTTGCTTATCTTTTTATGTTTCATTTGCTATCATCATTTGTTTCAGTAACCATAATAAAATCAACCCCTCATTGATTCCCCGATTGAGGTCCACTTGGACCGAAAGAGGTTCCTGGAGGGTTTTCTTTTTAATATGAGCATCCATCTCAAAATTTACTAAAATTGACAAGACTCCGGTGTGTATGCTCTGCACTTTGCTGCGGTTCATCCGATCAGTCAAGCTGTATCAAAAGCACTTGAGTGACTAGTATAATTAGGATTCACTCTCCCAAATTGACAAACTATAAGGTGAAAATCCAACACCTAGATCAAACCATTACGGTGGCAAAATACCCAAAGGAAGCGGGAACTTCTGAAAAGTGACCTCGGGGCGCCGATCTCTGTCACACCCTAACGGCCGCGTTATGAACAATAGTTCCAGAGACTCCATTCAACCCACATATTCCTTGCGGGTAGCCGTGAAGGTTTAGTTTTGGACATACTCCAAGTATTCTCGGGCATATCTAGAGTCCACCCCTTCGCCTAATTTTAATCAACTCATATTTCACATTAACTTAAAACGTACCAAGAGGCAATTGCAAAACATTCACTCCAAGCACATACAAGTACATTGATTTTCTTTTGACTCCATTTTAAGGCACTGTTTATTTTCTTGCTATATATATATATATTGTGTCTTAGCATTGTGCTTTCGTGCACTCATTTTGTATCTTGTCATCTATGGTTGTTTATGGTTAAATTTCAAACTCCTAAGTAATTCATTCAGTTTAACATCACCATACTAAGTAATTATCCTTAGTAACTTAATAGGGTCTACCCCCCTTGGCTTCGTTAGGAGTTGAGCCTAAACGGAGGAGTCAAGAACAAGGTGACAGCCTTGACTCGAGACTTGCCCCCAAGGACACACTGAGTGGCTTGAAGATTTCTGCCACGTGACCCAGGTGTGTGAAAGGCGACAACACCTTTGGCGTCGTTGCCGGGGATAAATCTTTTTATTTTCGAGTACGACTTAGCTTAACTTTTTTCTAAACAACTAAAAAGATAATTTTTTTTGATTGATCTAGTCTTTAAAAAACATAAAAATTAAAACTCGATCCATCTGGTGACTCCACTGTCTAACATCCCTTCAAGAATTTCTACCCGAATAAATCGTCGACAATTATTCCATCCTCTCCCTGATCCCAAAAGGTTTATTAGGGAAAGATTGAATAGGAAGACTTCCCGTAGAAACCTTGAAAATTTAGGAGACCAATCCCTTTAAGATATCCATCACATATTTGTAGAGAGTCATGTTCACCAATCTCAAGAAATGACGGAATTATTCAAACCCCTTGACTTTTCTCAGATAGCAAGTGCTCCCCATGCCATTCCGACAGATGCTATCAAGAAGCTCCCCATATTTCAGGGCAATAATTCCATCACTGCCAAGTCTCACCTTCGAAAGTTTGAAAAGCACCTGGTCAGTTATAGCAATGATGCTGCCCATGACCATGACGATGTCAAAATGAAGCTCTTTGCTTTATCCTTAGAAGATGATGCTGAAGAATGGTACTTTGACCTAGATGATGATTCATATGAAACTCTTAGTGAATTCCTAGAGGGTTTGAAGAAGAAATGGGGAGAAAAGAAAGAACCAAGACATCTGCTTGCTTCCCTTCATAACATTAAGAAGATGGAGAATGAAATCATGGATGAGTTTAACACTAAGTTTAGGCGTGTGGTTGCGGACCTCCCTAACGAAATCAAGCCAAAGGATGCCTCCATCCTCATATCTTACATCGAAGCTTTCACTAGTGATTTGAGGTACCAGTTAAGAGACAAAGAGCCGACCAATCCAAAAACTGCTCAAGAATTGGTCGAGAAAATAGAAAAGAATATGCAGTCTTCAGGCAAATTCAACATTCCAGGTTACACTAGGGAAAACACTTCATACAACAAAGAAAAGGGAAAAGCTGTCGAATCAGAAGAAAATGGAGCCTCTAAAGATCCCATGGAAAAGGTAACATACATGATAAAAGACTTGGTTACTAGTCAAAACCAACTAATGGTCAATCATTCTGCACACTTGAATCACATTCATAATAGATTGATCACAATGGAAAGGAATAATGGACCTAGGAACTTTCAGCCTAAGCAGAATCAGATGTATCTAGATAATTTTCCTCAGCAAGAGCCTAGAATTCCAAACCAGTTAGACTCAGCTAACATGGTAGAAGAAGTAATTCCATGGTGTAGACCCTGTGAACAATTCCACCAAGAAAGCACTTGTTAT
>LPNX010295677.1:88030-105800 GCA_001517045.1 Pseudotsuga menziesii
AGACAAGGAATTTTTTTTTTATGTTAATAAAATGCTTAGGTGGTTACATTGAATTTCTGATTACACTTAACCCTTTTTATATCATGCTTAGAGTAGGAAAATAAGCTCCTTGAAAGAGCATTTACTTTCTGCATTTCTATTTCATACTTAGCTATAATACAACTTTGCTTCTTTTAGTTAGTTACATTTATTTTGTTTAAATAAATCATCTTAATGGTTCATTTGGTTTTTATGAAAAGCTTGTGCTACCGAGGTTTTCTTGTCAAGTTGAGATGTTTTTACAGGGTATATAAACCAGAGATTCTGGTGTTCTCACATCCTCTCCTTGCCTTAAAGACCAGATTGAGCACACGTCCCATAGTTGGAGCCAGAATGTTACCACCTAAGTTGTACTTAGTGGCTTTTTATCAAGTGAGCTTGGTGAACCGGACAAGGATAACTTGTTCGGACTTCAGAAGACCTTCAATCGTGCTTCTGGGAAGTGCTTGTTGTACTATATCACATGTTCATATCCCTGGGGGAATTGTAATAAATGTTCTAGCATGATAGTGTCTGTAAAAGTCTCTGTCTCTTAGACTTTATTTGTCAATCCGATCAGCCCAGGGTGTTTTTTCCCTTGGTTATTATTGGTTGTTGAATAAACGACTGATAATTTCTGAGTTTTTCACTCCATACCTCCAAAGTTGGGGTGGTCGGCTTGGCATTTAGGCCTATTGAGGTTATTAGAGTCTATGTGTCAATGTATAAACATGTTAGACATCATCATCAAGTCATATGAACATGTCTAAGTCCCCCCTAGGTTTTTTAAATTTTTTTATTTTTTAAATTTTTTCAGTGTTTTTTATTAAAATTTAATTTTTCCAAAACTTAGGCTATTTTTTAATAGTTTAATTGGAAAAATTGATTTTGTAATAAAAGTGGGCCAAATAATCAGTTTCAATCATGTAGGTGCTCATTGTCAAGCTAAGAGCACCATGTAAACCCATGGACTCACTATTTCTTGGTTTTGAGTGACTTTCCATCACTCAGGTTTAGAAAGCCCCAAAAATCAATTATTGATTATTTTAATTAATAAATTGATGAATAATGGAGCAAATCCAGAATCATATATTAATGGATTCTCAGCCGATTTGATTGAAATCAGTCAGATCTGAACCAGATTGACTGGATCTGACAAATCCTTGACTGAAGGAGGTGATCAAATAGGATCCAGAGTTGATCTTCAGCATCCTTTATGGGGAATTTCACCCTCCCTCTCTCCTCCACACGTTTTGGCTCATCTGGATGAGTTTTGGTGGATGCTTCAGTCAACAGGTTGAGTTGTCAGTCAGATCAGCTCTCCGATTGACAATTGTACTCAGTGAGACTCAGATCTAGCTCAGTTAGACACAGATCAGGCATTGATGGACTCTCCTTCAGCTACAGTGGTCTATCTCCTTGGGATTTGTGCCCCCCTGGGCTGGATCTCCTTTTTTTTGTATAAATAAAGCTCAGGCTGCCTCTTCCAAGCTAGTTAGAATTGGGATTGAGGTGCTGTTGCTATTGTACTGTTGTTATTGTTCATTTGAAATAAAGAGAAGCTTTGGAGGCAAGACGGTGTTATGCCATTGTATGTGTGGATGATCATTACCATTTTTTTACTAAGGTAACCTGTATCTATGTTCATAATTTGTTGATTGCTTGTGGATTCATTGCTAAGATTGATAATAAGCTTATTATAATCTTGATAGGAAAGTTGCTTTTCAATAAGTTTATTGGCCATCTCTTTCCTTTGATGCATGTTTAGAGATCTAGATTCAACATGTTTTATAAGTTTATATGCATGTTATTCTGAATCTCTGTGTATGTACTAATCGGATCTCACAAGTATTTCGGCAAGTTTTTTGATTTCAGCTGAGCTGCAGGTTCCTAGATTGGAGAGGATGCTGATCTAGTTTGCTTCTTCACTCTCTCCAAAACCTTCCAAAGGCATAGTCCCTCGACATTCCACCTGAAAGCTCCACGGTGGATCTTCAAGGCTACCAGCATTTCTCTCCTCCTCTTCCTCCTTCAAAATCAATTCTTTTACTTAGTTACTTTGTTCACAGGTTTGATATTGCTTAGATCTATTATCTTAAAGTAAATTTAACATAGATCTATCTTCTCAAAGCCCATAATTTAGATCTTGTTCTCAAAAGGTTTCATAAGCATTCTAGATCTAGCTTTAGGGAAATTGTCCTTTTTGCATGGAATTTTAAAGAGAATTTGTAGCTTGCATGCATTAGATTTTTGTTTTGTGTTATAAAAGATAAATCTAGCAATCAGTGCACATCATATTGGCTGCCTAAAAGGCAAGCCAAGATCCCAAGGAAAGCTTGCTTTCCTTGGTTCCCTTTTTACCTTTTTTAACTAGTTTTAACTTAGCGTTTTTTTGGTTAAAAGTAAGCTGACCCAAAGGTACTTTCAGAGTGCTTTTGGGCATATTTCAGTCTAATAAGCTTGTTGGTTTTTAGCAGGTATAACAGAAAAGAGGAGTTGCTGTTCGAAAGTGACTTTTGGGCCTTCTGAATCCCCCCAGGGGTCTCCCTTTTTGAGTGAAATCTTTAATTTTTGCACTTTGTAAGCTCTTGGTTTCATTCTGTATAAGAATCAAGAGGCATCATATTAGTTTGCTGATATTGTAACCGCTGGTAATAAAAATAATTTTGAATAGGCTCTTTCGAGCCCATTCCCCATCCCCCCTGAGAGGATTTGCATCCGTGTCATTTTTTGCTTTTCGTTCATCTTTTTTCAATCTAGCATAGTACTAATCTGCAGGGTAGTATACTTTGATTTAAAATCATTTCCATATTCCATTTCTATTGGTTTCAAAGCAACTTTAATACTTACCCCACGAGCCTCCTTTTGAGCCGAAAGGTGAAGAAAGGTTCGTGGTAGTCTAATTCAAAAATTGTGGTTTGCTTATCTTTTTATGTTTCATTTGCTATCATCATTTGTTTCAGTAACCATAATAAAATCAACTCCTCCTTGATTCCACGATTGAGGTCCACTTGGACCGAAAGAGGTTCCTGGAGGGTTTTCTTTTTAATAAGAACATCCATCTCAAAATTTACTAAAATGGACAAGACTCCGGTGTGTATGCTCTGCACTTGGCTGCGGTTCATCCGATTAGTCAAGTTGTATCAAAAGCACTTGAGTGACTAGTATAATTAGGATTCACTCTCCCAAATTGACAAACCATCAGGTGAAAATCCAACACCTAGATCAAATCATTACGGTGGCAAAATACCCAAAGGAAGCGGGAACTTCTGAAAAGTGACCTCGGGGCGTTGATCTCTGTCACACCCTAACGGGTGCGTTATGAATAATAGCCCCAGAGACTCCATTCAACCCACATATTCCTTGCGGGTAGCCGTGAAGGTTTAGTTTTGGACATACTCCAAGTATTCTCGGGTATATCTAGAGTCCACCCCTTCGCCTAATTTTAATCAACTCATATTTCACATTAACTTAAAACGTACCAAGAGGCAATTGCAAAACATTCACTCCAAGCACATGCAAGCACATTGATTTTCTTTTGACTCCATTTTAAGGCACTGGTTATTTTCTTGCTATATATATATATTGTGTCTCAGCATTGTGCTTTCGTGCACTCATTTTGTATCTTGTCATCTATGGTTGTTTATGGTTAAATTTCGAACTCCTAAGTAATTCATTCAGTTTAACATCACCATACTAAGTAATTAGCCTTAGTAACTTAATAGGGTCTACCCCCCTTGGCTTCGTTAGGAGTTGAGCCTAAACGGAGGAGTCAAGAACAAGGTGACAGCCTTGACTCGAGACTTGCCCCCATGGACACACTGAGTGGCTTGAAGATTTTTGCCACGTGACCCAGGTGTGTGAAAGGTGGCAACACCTCCACTGCAAGTATCCATGTGGCATTGTCAAAGGTGGAAACTTGACATCCCAAGGAATGTCGGGATCCCACTGTCTAGACTCTAGAATGTATCCTCCCAAGCATCATCAAAGCTATGTAGAGGCTAGCACCATGAAGGGTACTAGGAAGGATAGCAAGAACATCATGAAGAATGACTAGATTATGCAAACTGAATGGAAGTATGTCATCCTCCAAGTTAGGCCGAAACATAGAGAGACTATCCATCATGAAATATGCATCCTCAAGGTAGGGCCGAATAAAAAAGAGGCCATCCATCATGAAATACATCTCCTAAGGGTGAGGCTGAACCTCATAAAGTCTCTCCAAACTTATAGGAAGGTTCTTATGTGCTGAATGCACACAAGAATCAAAGATGAAATCAATAAAGCTCAAGTGACAAGGGTGAAAATCCCAGGTCCAACCACAAGAAAGGTAGGCATCATCCAACAAATGCCCATGCTGCTCACAGGAAAATGATACATCAAAGAAATATCCAAGACTGGAAGCAGGAAATGCAAACATGTGTCTCCTCATCCAACAAGGGGATGGAAGGACACTCATATCAACTGACCCGAGTAGAAAGCAAGTGCTTCCCCATGTGAACTCATATAGTGGCTCAACTTTCTGCCAGTGATCCAAGGGTGAAAACCTCCATCATATGATCCACTAAATGATGATAAGTGGAAATCCAATGCACCTCTATACATGGAGGCATCAAAGATAGGCATAGGCTACCTTAATTGCTGCTGGGAAGGGAATAGTGCATTCAAATCAACTGGAGCTAATGTAGGAGCCTCTTGCTCCTCCTTAGGCACTAACAAGAAGAAACACTTCACCCAATGCTCACCCTTAAAGGTGTAGGATGAGGAAGGATGAACCAACTCTCTGCAACAAGTATCCACCAAATATGTGGATGTATCAACTCCATCAAGGGCTGGTCCAACGCTAAGGATCTCTTCTGACTCTTCAATGGAGAGAGGAAGCACTCCATGAGAGAGCTCAGTTTCACTCTGGCAAGCGACATGTGCTTGGAACTCATCATCTGCATCCCAAAACTCCTCAAGCACACAAGCATGTCATCATGCACCTTATGAACCACCATTTCATTTGGTTCCTCCATAGAACTCTGAATGTCATCAACCAAAAGAAAATCGCTGACTAGAATGTAGGAGGGAATATGTGATCTCTGCAACTCTTGGTGAAGTTGCTCTATCTGCTTCTGAGACTCTAAGAGAGCACTTTGAGTGCATCTCAAAGAATCTTGAGTGGCCATCAACTCATCATTGAGCTTGCAAATCTCCTCCTCATCCTTCAAGGACTCTCCATGTAGTATATGTAAAAGCTCATACAAGATCTCTGTAAGAAAAAAATTATGAAAAATTACCTTGGATTGCGGACATTGCTCTCTGGATCTTCTCCTTGGCTTCAAGGAAAGATGAATCTTCCAATGAAGCAACTCTCCAACATAGATCTGATACTGAAGCATGAGTGTCATGGAGAATGCGTACGACCTTCTTGATCTTCTTTTCACCCAACTGCAATTGCCCTGCTAGGTAGGAAGGCTCATGAGAGTGAACCTCCTCCTCATCATTTGCAGGATCAACCTCATGAAGCTCGAGAGGTGAAGTGGAAGTTGATCCTGGGTCTTCTTCTTCAGCTGCAAGGTCTGTATGCTCAAAGGAATGTGTACTTGCAACAATCTCCTCAATAGAAATCTCTATGTCACCAACATAGAGAGATGAACATCCATCAGTAGATGTCTCCATGCTATCTTGGTACCCATCAGTAGGTACATCAACCCTTATGCACCCATCAGTAGGCACATCACCATGATACCCATCAATAGGTATCTCATCACAACATCCATCAGTAGATACTTCTACAGAATTGGGGTGCTCATTAGTAAGGACCCCATCATGACACCCATCAGTAAGTGTCTCAGAAGTGCTTGAGCAACTATCAGTAGTTGCTCCATGATTTAGATTCACAATAGGAGTTGCCTCTGGATGATCATTAGCAAGCACACAGGTGGTGGATTCTTCCTCTTCATTTCTACAATCCACATCTGTAAGGATTGGATCTCCAACTTTTTCAAAGTCACCTTGGAGTGACTTATGCTCCTTATGGAACTCTTCTTCTGCTTGACTACTTTAGAACTAAATGGCTCTTGGTCCTCTTCAATGATTGAGAATGGCTTTAGGGACTCATCCTCATCTTCTTTATGTTTGCTAGCACCAAAGGACCTTTGGATCTCTTATGGCAATAGCATAGGCTTCACCTCTTTGCACACCCCATCAACCATATGTGCAACTTTTTCTTTGAAAGATTTCCAAACCTCTTCATTCAATCTCCAGTACTTAGAGAGATACTGAGAGGATTCTTTTGGCTTCACTTGCTCAATTTTAGACCTTGAAGAGTAAGTCCTAATGTCTTCTCCATACATATGGCTATAAGAATAACCATCATCTCTTATTCCAAATGTGATATGATGGGGTACACTTGTAGAAGGTACCTCCTGGACATTTTCTTTCTCATACTGTTTATAGTACTCTTCATATTGCTCATCATAGTCATCATCATACTACTCATCACCCTCATACAACTCATAGGAATCATCATCAGAGAAGGACATGACTGCAATTTTCTTCTTCAATGGATGATCCAATGCATAGGTGCAAGGGCCATGCTCTGATACCACTGTAATGTACCCAAACTGGAATTTGGGCACGCTAACTCAAAAAGTCTGATGTACTGCTGCTACAACTTTGACAAATTTGCAACAAGCTTATGGTCCATTTCTAGGATGCCAAAATAGCACACTAGCTCCAAAGGTTCTTTAATAAGCTCTAGGAAGCTTGTGAATTGCTTCGAAAGGCTTGGGATGGCTTGGAGATGCTTGGAGTGGCTCTGGATTTTGTTTTTGCAGAGTATGTAGGTTATCACAAATCTTGTAGTTGCCCCGTAAGGTGATCCTATTCAGGATGACAGAGGAAAAGCAACTAAAGTCGCAACCTATGATATCCAGGACCTCTGAAAGAACTCAGATGTCACGCCAGTTAAGGATATCGACACTTCGGACCCAGTGAATTACTAGGTCCAGGGGGCATCCCTACGACCAAGATAGCCTTAAAATAAGGAAACTGAGTAGATGATCAAAGGAATCTTGGTGGAATCTCTTAGTGGGATAATTAATTAGAGTTTAAAACAATTACTAAGAGTTTTCGATCATCCAAGTAAAAGCCCCAATTCTACCCTAGGGTTTTAGGCAGAAAATGAGATCTAGGGCAAAATGGTGAAATTAAGCAAAATTGGATGCTCAGATTGATTGCTGGATGTAAGATTAAACAAATGAAAGTGAAACCAACAATACCCAGTTTGTGGTTTCAGAAATACCCACTCCTCACAAAGAGGGTGTCTTCCCCTAAGAAGCAGAGTATTGCTTAAGATGGGCAAATGGAGTTTGATAATGATGAAAATTAAGACTTAGGGGTTTTATAATAAATCCAAAGTGGGTTTTGAGTTTATATCCCGCCACAAACTAGAACCTACAGATTTAAGAAATGAGGGTTTTTAACAAGGGTTTGATGAAAAGAAAAGGAAGCCCCGATTATATACTGAGAAAAATGATAGATCTTACCTGGGAGAAATGTACCCGATGTTTTTGAGGATGAATGCTAGAGTGATGAAGACTATTCCCGCACAGATCAAGTGGAATAATGATGAAGATCCAACTCTATAAAAATCGCCTAGGAACCCACAGGTGTGCCCTCTCTCCTGCCAAGCCAAGTAAACAACAATGAGATCGACAAGAAAAAGAACGAATGCAAGTAAGAAGACGAAAGATAAGAGAAATTGATTGGTCTTAGATAAAACCACTCCCTATTAACACAACAATTGGAGAGATGAGAAGAGGGTTTCCCCAACCAGTGCGCCCCTGTCAAATCGCCTTCTTCCCTGCAAGTAAAAATAATGGATCCAAACTATGCTAGAGATATTCACCACAATATTCCAGTGCAAGCGAAAAATAACATCAATAAATCACAAAGAATATTCTTCAATCATCCACATATGACAAGAGATCCCAAAAATATTCTCTATTATTCCTCAAGAGCTAATTGTGCCAAATTTCCCGATGGGATACAATGGGGGGAACTCGTCTTTATATATCTTTTGAGAGACACAAACCCTAACTCACTTTTACATCCAACGGTTGAGATTATAACATCATCAACTGTGGAGATTAATTTTACTTGGATCAACTTGACTAGATCAAGGGGGGTGCACTTTTTGCCCAATGACACCTTGTCTAAGTCAAAATTAAATATAACATAACATGTGATCATGATAATACATCAAATAATAATAAAATAATAATAATAATCTATTTTTAAGGTCACCGCCAAGCGAGATACCAAATTGGTGTATGAGACCCCCTTGTTTGTGGGACAAGGGACCCCCCTCTGCGCAGCGATTTAACTGCTAAAGTCTACAGAGGTGTACATACACTACCCCCCTCTGGATTTGAACCCGTGACCTCCTAAGAGGAAACACATGCTCTTAACCATTGGGTCACTAGGGGATTAATTCATCCTAGGCCCCATTACAACCTCATGACATATGATATAACAATGTAATACATCAATTAGTCAAGTTGAGGGGGCGCCCCTTAGGGGCTTTCCTCATTGACTAAGCCAAATTAAAATAATCTGGACAAATGCTGACTGAAAGCTGCTGAAGGACTGTCTAGGATGTTGAGACACATCAACTACCAAAATTCCAAGCCATTTCCTTGACCCAATTGGCCAAATCGATTTTTTCAATGAAATTCCTAGTTCATTTTTACTAGTACATCCTCTGGAAAATGATAAAATCACCATAACTCTGTCCAAAATGAGAACTGGGGAAACATGACTGCTCTAGATGATCTGGAGACACAGAAGAATGGTATAAGTGACTACTCATACCCCTTGAAACACTGCACTGCTCTAGGAGAACAAAAAACACTGCCATCTGTAATAAAATTTGACAATTTGGCCAATAATAAAGTGATAAAATTCACCAATAAAGAGATCTGGGGCCAAATTCTCAAAACTGAAACCGCAGTATTTGTCCTGGGCATGTTTGGAACAAATATGGACCATGTTGTTTTTTGAGTCACTGCCTTGGGAACCGTGCTTGACTTGGTCAATTGGGTTGACCAGGTCAAAGTACCCAAACTGAAGGCGAGATACTGAATCAATATGATCCTGTAAGCATCCAAGGTAAGAAATGCTCCAATGGTGTATATCAAAACCAAGCTTAAATCAATGTTATTCATAACGATGGTGACAATAATAAATATAGTAAAAGATATATCTGTGCTTCTGAATAATCTCAGAACTTTCTAGAAGTTTGCTTGTTCATGCCATACTTACAAAGTGTAAACAATTTACCACTGTTGGGTGAGGATGGAAAACCAGGTTAAGGCAAAGGGGAATGACTTTGAATGACTTTGACTAAGTGATCTCTTCAAATGCTAACCAATACACTCAACGAAAGTGACATATGCATGACAGATAGCAATAGGGGATATAGGTGTCTCACAAGTGGATAAAGTATTTGGGCTTGTTTCCCTTAGACTCTAGCAAGTTTTCCTTTGTACTAATTGGCAATATAGTTCAACCTTCAAAGTCAGGTGCCCTGGAAGCCTTCTGGGCTCCAGTACTGACAAAGACACAACCTTTGCAGGCTAGTCTCACCCTGTTGCCCTGTAGGGGCAAATGAGCCGAACACTATACAAAGAGTGAGTGCTCATCCTTTGACCATTAACCTTTTCAATCCATTTCACATTTCACATAAGATAGTAGCCAAACTACAAGAGCAGGCGCCCTGGAAAGCCTTCCGGGCTCTAGTAAATGACTAAGGCCTAGACGCACCGCCAACGAGCAATCCATAGCCTCGACGGGTTTGCATCTCCTTGTTGCCCCTGTGGAGGGCAGATGAGCCTTACATTATACAAAGAATGAGTGCTCAACCCCTTGGCCACTGAGTACTTTTAAAACATTTATACTTTTGCATCCTTTAGATATAGCTGTTATGTGTTTCGATGCTTTAGTGTTTAGCAACACTGTTTGGTGGAGCACTTGTTTCGAGGACTGAAGGAGAACTTCCTAGTGTACCCAACCACACTGGCCAAGTCACATACTTCGTATCCAAAGACACATAACAACATGGAGTCTATCATGCACAGGGGTCAAGATGGGGAAAAGATCTTCAGTCTCACAAGTCTCAATCAGTCTAAGTCATGGGATAAATTCAACAATGGATGAACTGGATGGACGGGGACAAATGACACATGGAACCAACCTAATGCTAAAGTTTATTATTTGTACAAGCATGGCATGAGCAATAGTCTTCACATCAAGTCCCTTGAATAGTCATAACACAAGTTCGAGCATTAGTACATATAAGCATAGGTAACCATAATCATCCTAACATGGAAAGCATAGGTGTTTAACATACATCATAAAGCAAAAACAACCCAAAGACGCATATACCTAATCTCACCATATATATACTTGTCTCCAACTGATAAGGCCCCTTTGTAACTGTGTGTACTGCATCTGATATGCTACCCTGCCCAAATGAGCTAGGTCATCACTGAAATCATCTTAATGGATCAATGAATCTCAGTCCTGACAAGGAAAATCCGCCGAACAAAGCTTTGGAATGGCTAAAGCTGTAATGATCCATGCTAAAACCCCATGTGAAAAATAGCTCGGGTTAGAATAAGAGATATATCTGCATGCTGCATCATAGTAGCCCAGGTGCAAATGTATATGTGATAACATCTGGCTCCAATTGGGACAAGTGCTCTAATGAAGAGAGTGCTTGAGAACCTCAGAGATCTCTGGTTCGCAACACCATTAACAACAAACAATCCAACACTTCTAGCTTTCTGCTTCGTTTCCAGATATTACCTGTTATCTGCGCACATGGAAGCAAGAAATACCTAAGCAACATGTATGGGAAAAATATATGCGAAAAATAAACTGACGAAAATAAATGCTGAAAAGTAAATTCGACTCTAATCAATTCCAAAACAGTAAATGAACTAAAAACAATTAAAACTCAATAACTAGAAGACTCATATGCATTAATTAAGCAGAGAAAAGACTCAACTACTACTTAGAGAGCTTATTCAATCCTACCTACCCTATTCTAACTAGTCAGACAAGTGCTAAGTAAAATCATAAATCCAATGCAACCACTTGCTGAACAGATCAATTAGTCTTTGCTTACAGTTATTGATCCAACAAGTCAGCGACAATTTAGAAGTATGTGAACATAAATTGAAGCCATTTTTAATTGCTGTGTGAGGATGAGAGAAAGACATGGATAATACATAATAAAATCATGCCAGGGCTGCGAATGATTTTTGCAAACTTCATCCATCAAGATACTGATAGGATCATAAAAGTGGCATGAGTTTGTTCTTGATGGAAGAAGGCAATATGACTCATAATTCAACCACTCTAGGCATTTCTTTGTTTTCTCCTCTTCCCAACTATGACATTCAATTTTGTTAACTGTCGAAAAAGTGGAAAAACCAAATGGGGATATATTGAATTGCAGTGAATTTAAAATTGAAATTACACCCATTTGTTGTTCCAGAATGGAGAAAAAATGAAAGTGATATTTATATACCTTCTCTAGCCAACCGTAATAAAGATTGATGAATTGGAAAATGTTATTTACCCAAGATGGCTGAAGAGGAAAATGAAGTGCTTTTTCTCCAATTATGCGACAATGTTCAGACTCCCGACTGAAAATCTCATAAGAGATAACTTGATTAGAACACAAACCCATACTACAAGACTCGGAAAGTTGGGACGGGAGGGCGGATTGAAAATTTTGAAAACATATACTTTTTCCCAGATGACTTGGAATGATTGACTTTGGAATTTAATGAAATGGAAAGTCTTTCAAAATGATAACATTTTTGATTCGAGGAATGATTTCAAGATTTGAAACAAGGTTAGCATGATTGCTTAAACCCAAGCATTCAATCAGACATGTATCATATAAATCGCGACAAGGATTCCCATTAGAATGTTCTATTAAAAATGGCTCTTAATCATGTTCGCTCATGACCATATCATAATCATGTGATCGTTCTTATTTAAATTGCTCATTATGCTCAAATGGGGAAAAATGATGCACATCAATAAATTCATTTTTAACTTCCCTATCATCCTCACAAATATGTTCTTTAATTATATGATGACATGATTGTTACTCAACAAAAATTTGATTGCCCCCAGCCTTTTTCTTGTTCTGTAGAGATATGATCTAAGTTTGAATCAAGATTTGGATGGATTGAACATTGGCTCAAATTATCTCCAGCCAGGTGATGACTACGATGTTCTTTTGAAGGTGCTTCAATGGATTCATCAACGATAGGCTCTACTATGGATCGATCATTTTGTTCTCCCTTTTTATTTGTGCCCTCTTCAAGTAATGATGATAAGATTCTAATAAGTTCCCCTTTTATATTAAGGTCATAATCATCATGGATATTCTTCAAATAATCTATGGCATTCTCTCAAATTGAAGGGTTGCTCAAAGGCACACTCACTGTTGGCTCAGGAGAGGAGAAATAAAATCCAGAAGGACAATCATCATTTATTTCATCATTGCTTTCCTGATCATTTTCATCAAATTGATTCTCATTGACATAATCATCACCTAATTGCTCCTCTATGGACTGCTTATTGTCTACACCCCATTCCTCTATTAGCAAATCGGTAAATATACCATACCAGTGATTGATCTTGGTTCCAAATGGTCAAACCATAGCTTGGCATCCCCATCTAATGAAGCACCAAGGGCACACATATAAGCGTCTTCATCTTTAACACCCTAAGACTCCATATACAACCATAAGACATCCAAATATCCTTAAATAGGATTACTCCCGGAAAATCGAGGCAACATATTAATGTAGTCATTTGGCATAGGATGAGGTGCTCTAGGTATTTCAGAGAAGTTAAAAGGAGGTTTGACTTTTTTCTTAACGGTTCTGGTTAATAAGGATGGGTGTCCAACTGAATCTTGAGAATTGTTCACCCAAGGCTTTGGCTAGGTTTGAAACTTGCTCATTGGCTCACTCGAGATGGTTGGGCACTATTTATTGCGTGGGTGAGGGAATTGGTGGGTATCATAAAGATTGTGATAATTAGATTCATACCCATAATCATGGTCAAGATCATCCTCATACCAAGAATCTGACCTCCATCTATCCCTTTCGTTCATTCGTCTAGTAGCTTCATTTACACTTTCGGTTAATTCCCTCATGCATCGTATTCTGAATTCAGTATGATTTATGGGATGGGCTCCTTTCTCAGTGGAGTCGCGTTGTGGAGTCGCCAGGTGAACGAATTGTCGTGTTCACCAAAAAGATGATGTCGTAGGAGAGGTGAGTAACAAATGTAGTGGTTGTGTGAGCTCAATCAATTGAAAAATTCAACCACTAAATTTAAAACGGATGTGATATGAATGGATATAAACATTAACAACATTTACGGACACCGGAGGTACATAGAATGAACCAAGGTAAGCCTCTACCTCCCCAACAACGACGCTAAAAATGTTATCACGAATCTTGTAGTTGCCCTGTAAGGTGATCCTATTCAGGACGACAGAGGAAAGGAACTAAAGTCGCGACCTACGATATCCAAGACCATTGAAAGAACTCAGATGTCATGCCAGTCACAAGGATATCGACACTTCAGACCCAGTGAAAATACTAAGCCCATGGGGCGTCCCTATGACCAAGATAGCCTTACAATAAGGAAACTGAGTAGATGATCCAATGAATCTTGGTGGAATCTTTGAGTGGGATAATTAATTAGAGTTTAAAACAATTACTAAGAGATTTCGAGCATCCAGGTAAAAAGCCCCAATTCTACCTAGGGTTTTAAGTAGAAAAATGAGATCTAGGGCAAAATGGTGAAATTAAGCAAAATTGGATACCTAGATTGATTGCTGGATGTAAGATTAAACAAATGAAAGTGAAACCAGCAATACCCAGTTTGTGGTTTCAGAAATACCCCCTCCTCACAAGGAGGGTATCTTCCCCTAAGAAGCAGACTAGTGCTTAAGATGGGAAAATGGAGTCCGATAATGATGAAAATTAAGACTTAGGGGTTTTATAATAAATCCAAAATGGGTTTTTAGTTTTATATCTCGCCACAAACTACAACCTACAAATCTAAGAAATGAGGGTTTTATGAAAGGAAAATGAAGCCCCAATTAGATACTAAGAAAAATGATAGATCTTACCTGGGAGAAACGTACTTTATGTTTCCGAGGATGAATGCCAGAGTGTTGAAGACTATTCCCACACAAATCAAGTGGAATAATGATGAAGATCCAGCTCTATAAAAATCGCCTAGGAACACACAGGTGCGCCCTCTCTCCTGCCAATCCAAGTAAACAACAATGAGGTCCGAAAGAAAAAAGACGAATGCAAGTAAGAAGATGAAATATAAGAGAAATTGATTGATAGTAGATAAAACTGCTCCCTGTTAACACAACGATTTGAGAGATGCAAACAGGGTTTCCCCAACCAGTGCGCCCCTGTCAAATCACCTTCTTCCCTGCATGTAAAAATAATGGATCCAAAATATGCTAGAGATATTCACCACAATATTCCAGTGCAAGCGAAAAATGACATCAATCAATCACAAAGAACATTCTTCAATTATCCACATGAGACAAGAGATCCCAGAAAGATTTTCTCCATTATTTTTCAAGAGCCAATGGTGCCAGATTTCTCGATGGGATACAATGGGGGGGTCTCGTCTTTATATAGCTTTTGAGAGACACAAACCCTAACTTTTACATCCAATGGTTGAGATTAATTTTACATGGATCAACTAGACTAGATCAAGGGGGGCGCACTTTTTGCCCAATGACACCTTGTCTAAGTCAAAATAAAATATAACATAAGTTGTGATCATGATCATACATCAAAAGGGGGTCACTAGGGGCTTAGTTCACCCTAGGCCCCATTACAACCTCATAAAATATGATATAACAATGTAATACATCAATTAGTCAAGTTGAGGGGGCGCCCCTTGGGGGGCTTTCCTCATTGACTGAGCCAAAATAAAATAATCTAGACAAATGTTGACTGAAAACTACTGAAGGACTGTCCGGGATGCTGAGACACATCAACTGCCAAAATTCCAAGCGATTTCCTTGACCCAATTGGCCAAATCGATTTTTTCAGTCAAATTCCTGGTACATTTTTGCTGGTACATCCTCTAGAAAATGATAAAATCACCATAACTCTGTCCAAGATGAGAACTGGGGCAAACTGATTGCTCTAGATGTTCTGGAGACACAAAATAATGGTATAAGTGACTACTCATACCCCCTGGAACATTGCATAGCTCTAGGAGAACCAAAAACATTGCCATCTGTAATAAAATTTGATCATTTGGCCAATAAGAAAGTGATAATAATCACTGATCAAGAGATCTAGGGCCAAACTCTCAAATTTGAAACCGCAGTATTGGTCTTGGGCATGTCTGGAACAAATATAGACCATGTTGTTTTTTGAGTCACTTCCTTGAGAACTGTGCTTGACTTGGTCAACTGGGTTGACCAGGTCAAAGTACCCAAACTGAAGGTGACATACTGCATCAATATGATCTTGTAAGCATCCAGGGTAAGAAATGCTTCAACGGTGTACATCAAAACCAAGCTTAAATCAATGTTATTCATAATCATGGTGACAATAATAATAATAGTAAAAGATATCCCTGTGCTTCTGAATAATCTCAGAACTTTCTGGAAGTCTGCTTGTTCATGGCATACTTACAAAATGTAAACAATGTGCTATTGTTGGGTGAGGATGGAAAACCAGGTTAAGGCAAAGGGGAATGGCTTTTGATTGACTTTAACTAAGTGATCTCTTCAAATGATAACCAATACACTCAACCAAAGTGACATATGCATGACAAATAGCAATAGGGGATGGAGGTGTCTCACAAGTGGATAAAGTACTTGGGCTTGTTTCCCTCAGACTCTAGCAAGTTTTCCTTTGCATGTTGAAATATTGTAACTTCGAAGAATATTCTATATGTATCTTTTTGTGGTCCCCGATGGTCCTACGGGGAGAACCACTTGTATTACATTGTACCCCGATGCTTCTAATCGGAAGAACTAATCAGAGTCATGAGGTAGTCCCCTCTAATTGTAAAGGTGGGTCATCAGCACCCCAGTGTGGTTACTTGAGCCTATATGTGTAACTTGAGCCTACATGATTTAACTCGAGCCTACATGTCAAATGAGTTAACTTAAGTGAACGGATGAATATAAATAGAGGTGTAGTGCTCTTCATTTGAGACACACACTCTCACTTGTGTAGCGCATTAGTGGAGAAGAGAAGTAGCTGGAGAAGGAGGAGGATCAGGCTTTGATCTCCTTGCTGGTTTTATCTTTTATCTTTTTGGGGCATCTATATTGAGGAAGCTTTTGCTGGGTTTTTCCCTTTAGGGTTTTCCCAGGATAAATCTTTGTGTTCCTTTTTTTATGGTTGTGCTTGTCTATCTTTCAGTGATCTTGTTTGTATGCTTTTGTCATGAAAATGAAATGAAATAGTGATGTCTTAGCTAAGCATATGAAAATTTAACATGGTATCAGAGCCACCCTGAAAAGAAGACATTGTGCAGCTACAGAATCTAGGGCTTCTTACTTTTTGGTTCTCTCTCCACAATTGATCAGCAAAAGAAGGCTAGGCTGACTCTCCATTGAAGGGCGCATCTTTCTGTCGAAGCAGAATTCGATTCCAAGCATTTTCAGTTTTCGGTGTGGGAAATTAGGGCTTCTTGCAGAAGAAGAATTTTTGAGTGAGCCCAGCATAGGATTGCTCTCCTCATCAAAATCTAAGTCTAGAGACCTGGATCAAGTTTTTTGGTTGGGTAAAACTCCGGGAAAGTCAAACCCTAGTTTGACCCCGAGCTAGAAAAACCCTAAATACCAAAACTGCTAAGTTTTGGTACATTCGCTATAACTCGAGATTGGCGAAGGTTCAGGAGCTGAAAATTGCAGAGGCCGAAGATAAAATCCTGATGTACACTGTATCCAAAATTCAGCCTTAGATGCGCTATATTTTGGGAGACATGATCCCTCCAAGTTAGGGTTCTAGCCTCTTCCAGAATTCATCCCTAAACAGGACACCTGGGGAACATTGCTATAGCTTGGGCTACAGAGGTCCAAATTGAATTCCTGAAGATGTTCCAGAAATATCACAGACTGTACTTTCTGTGGTCCGAATTTCAGAACCAGAAGATGAAACAGTGACACGTGGCAGTCCGTACAACTTCGCTGTTCTAAACAGTCCTGTAACAGGTCACCGTGGGAAAAGGATCATAAATCCCAATTGGTGAAACCAATTCTGATGAAACCTATGGTGTTGGATCAGGGACATGCGAGGTTACCTCAGTGCAAAATTTCAGACACATAGGAGCAGTGATTTCAGAGATATCACAGAAACAGTGACAGGCATTTCTGCAGAAGAAATTGGAAAACTAGGGCTTCCTGTTCCGGGAGCTTCCCTTCACTGTTTTTAGAAAAAGAGTACATTAGACAGCTCCATTTGAAGAGATCTATCTTTCTATCCAATCAAATCTTAAAGATTCCAAGTTTTGAAAATTAGGGTTTCTCTGACAACCCTAAATCAGCTAGCTCTGGAAGTAGGACGGGCACCTCAAATTGGTAAGATCTAATCTTTTGCTATTTGCATTTGAGGTTCTCATTTCAAAGTGATCTATCACATCAGCTTGATGATAAGCTTGGTAAAGT
>LPNX010295677.1:118129-143143 GCA_001517045.1 Pseudotsuga menziesii
TTTGATTCCGCATCCAACGAGTACCCACACTGCATACTTTTGACGGACCCCGCTACCCCAAAAACAAGAAATACCTGAAAAAATGTGATGATGATCGCTACCCCAAAAACAAGAAATACCTGAAAAAATGTGATGATGACATCATCATCACATTTTTTCAGGTATTTTTTTTTTTGGGGTAGCGGGGTCCGTCAAAAGTATGCAGTGTGGGTACTCGTTGGATGCGGAATCAAATTCCGCATCCAACGAGCTCTCCCGATCGAAATTTGAGTAAAAACACAATGAGATATGTCGAAAATACGAACAAAAAAAGTAGTTTTTTTTAATGACAAATATGTCAATTCAACCATTATGGTTGACTTATTTTATTGAAATTCTATTGGTTCTTGAATTCCAACTCACAAAAACTTATTTTGGCACGTTTTCTTATAAGGCCCATTTTAGACCCCAAATTTCCTCTAATGGAATTTCGAGCAGGATCAACACATTACTTAAACACCGTTGTGGATGTCTTCATAGATTCATCTAACAGCACTACGGCTTCCTCAAGAATAGAGCAAGATCAACGAATTCAGAGTTTCAACAAGATGTTCCTTTAGATGCCTTTCCACGTAATATGAATGAAGATTGCTTCTTTGAAAGCCAAAGAACAAAAAATAGACTTCGTATGCTGCTTGTATCAAATTATGATATTGCCATAGAACTACACCTTCAGCACTCAGTACTTCACTGTTGTGCTTCTCTAGATGACATCAAAACTTAATTTCAAACTTTCATACTCCTGTGGATCTTTATCATACCGAATTTCAGAGATAGTATTTTACAACTTACAAAACTTGCCTATCTACTGCAGCTGCCTTATTCCTATCTTCCTTTGCATTACTATGGGCCAAAGCTTACCCAAAATCAGAGCACATTAAAACTTGGTTTCAAACTTCACTGTACCTCCTGTCTTATTCGCTGTTATATCCAAAGATCAGAGAAAAAGAGCCTTGATCACACTGTGGCTTCCTCATAACCCGAAATCAGAGAAGACAAGGATCACTATGGCTGCCCAAAGGAAAGAACCGGAACTTCTTGCTCCGAATAGGAAGAAAAGACTGCTGCCAGCGAATTCCATGATCACCATCTTCATCAGGGTCTGTCAAACATCAAGGTCTTTGTCTGTAGATGACTTCAAGATCAGATTGTTCATGGAAGAGAACCATCACCCATCATACTGTTTAAGCAACCAAACTTAGATGCAAAATTGGGACTGTTTTATAACTTCAACATTCAGACTGTTTGTGGGAGAAAACCCCAATGATAGTAACCATCACACATCAAAAATTCGGATTGTGTATTGACTGTGGAATAGCCTCCGAAACAGTCACAAACCACACAAATTTTACCCCAAGACTAGTATAAGAATAGACTGTCATATAGCAGCAGGAAAACAAGGATAAAACCAAAATAACATCTTCCAAGACAAAAACTCGGGACTGTGTCTCCACGAAATTCAGGACTGTCTCTTGACTGTTGCAAAAATTCTGATATGAATGTAGATGGGAGTCAATCAAGTTGCCACTTGTCTGGAGCAACCTCTATTCTTCTAGTTTACCAAATGTAGAACTTCACAACTATTTGTGTTCTGTGGAAACCCTAGCTGCTGAGCTCGGGTGAACTGTGGGTAGACGTAGCAGGCTTACCACGCTGCTGCAAATATCATAGTCACGAATCCACCTCAGTGCAAGTGAGCACTCACTTTCGTTGGATATATAGTTCAAGACAAAAAAAAATTCCAGATTGCTGCCTCAGTGAATTTTCCAGATTGCTGCTTCAGCGATTTTTTTTTTTAGTTCAGTGAGCTGCTTTCAGAAATTCATCTTCATTGGCTTCCACAGCCCTAAAAATAGAGCTGAAAACAAAAGCATAAAATTTCCTCAGTCAGCTGGTTCCTTGCCTCAGTCAGGCTAGCGAGCTCTCCTCAGTAGGCACCCAAAAAAAATCAGAGCAACCATCCGAAATTCCACACACACAAATGAGAGCACGAGGGCTCTATTTATACGAATTTTCAACCATATTTTGGGGGCCGACTTGTATTTAATTTAATTTTTTTAATGGAGCCGACATAGCAATAATTTTTTACTTCTGGGCCGACTTCACATTTTTTGTTTCTATTATTTTATTTTTGTGCCCTTTTGTCTTACCATTTCAATGGTCAGCATAAAGTAAGTGTATGCTCCATGTTTGTCTACAAACCACTTAGGTCACCACACAATAGTCAATATTAGAGTCAGTTGTAGCCATCAAAAGCAAGTGTGTCCTCCATTTTACCATTAAGGATTTCATCAAGCCACTAGGGCTTCCAAGGGCATGTCAAGTGCAAGAGCATGCTTCCTCCAAGGTTTGTGGGCTTCAACACATTATGACCACGTTCTATATGAAAATGTTTAATCAAATGACCACAACCATCAAAGGTTGCATCAAGCCACTAGGGCTTCATCAAGGAACCAAGGACAAAGTACCATATGCAAGATGGTCATATGCCCACCTCCAAGGACTCCATGACCTCATCAAGGGTATCAAGGTCATCGTCAAGAGCAGGCAAGAGTGTCCACCAAATCATTAACACCTCATCAACCTTAACATGCAAGCAAGTGCCCAAGTGTCATCATACCACAATATAGGTGGGTACCAAGTCTTCCTCATGCCCTAGGACCATCTCCAAGGGTTCTAAGACCCCATCAAAAGGCATAAATGACCACAGAATGGGTCATTAATGTTTCTTCAAGCTATGAAGGGCTTCTCCATCGTCCACAAGGGCTTTAGCATCATCATTGGCAAGGTCTTCAGCGCCATCAGCAGGGTTTTCAACATCTTGGTGGTCCAATACACTGCAAGATTTGGTGGCATCAATGACATCCCGTGGGACCACTGCAAGTCCATGTTGGCATCAATGACAATTTCATCAACACCTGCTAAACCAAGAGATCACTCCTGATCCCATACTGAAGCAACACCCCGAAGTGCTCTTCCTATCATTGGAACTACTTGCCCAATCCTAATTCACATAACCTTCCAGGTTAATCTTCTGATCGCATCATACTTCAGCCCGTAATCAACTGTACCCTTTAGGTACCTCAAAATATGCTTTGCAGCAATTAGGTGAACATGTCTCGGATCCGTCAAGAACTGGCTCAATGTGTTCACAACAAAGCAAATATTTGGTCTTGTATTCATCAGGGACATCAAGGATCCAGTCATCTGACAATACATCGTGGCATCAATCAACTCTGATGAAGCATCACTTAATAGCTTTAGGTTCGATGCCATAGGTGGGGCCATGGCCTTGCAGTCCATCTCCACTGCATACTTCCCTTGTCCAAGGGAGATTCCATCCGCACTCTACCACACCTCCATGCCTAGAAAGTAGTGCATCATACCCAAGTCCTTCATCTCTAACTCAACAACAAGCTTCCTCTTCGTGTCAACAATCAACCCATCCTCACCTTTCACAAATAGGTCATCAACATACATTAGAAGTATCACTGGGTTCCCTTCCTCAACCTTGTAGTAAAGGTTGGAATACGCATTACTCTTGGTAAGGCCCAAACTAGTCAGGAAGCTGTCAATCCTGCCATACCATGTCGAGCCCGAGGATCTTCTGCAGCCACTCTCTCTGAAACGGAACATCATTCTCCCTCTGCCTTTCGTACTCTATGTATTGAAACATTCTGTAATGGAGTGACAAGTAGCTTCCTTGACTACTAATATTCTATGTATCCTTCTAGGGTCACTAGATACCAAGATCCTCTATCTTGAACTTTGTTGAAAAGTTCTTCTCGCACCCATCTGTGAGCTTGTCATCCTCTATAGGCTTTCATCTTCTGTAGGCTTTCATCTTCAATCTTGTAGCAAAGGTTAAGATCTTCATTAGTCTAGGTTATTTCAAGCTCCTTATGTAACTGTATGTTCTATCCCATGGGTGCCTTCTGAGCTCGTACAATGCCTTTTTTAATTTGCACACGAGTCTGCCTATCATATGTCTCGACTCTCAACTCCCAGTGGCTGCTCTACGTATACTTCCTCCTTGACTACATCATTCAAGAATGTTATCTTGATGTCAATCTCCCATCTCATACCTGTACGTATGGATGTAATGGAAATGTACTATGTCACTGGTGCAAATGTCTCTTCGTAGTCTATGCCTTCTTTCTGTGAGAAGCCTCTTGCTACGACTCTTGCCTTGTATCCCACGATGCTGCCATCTACTGCATGTTGGATCTTGTAGATCCGTATGGAAGACACTACGGACTTCCCTTCAAGTCTTGACACCGCATCCTAGACATTATTCTTCTAGAAATGGTATGGGTCTCTAGTCCTCCTCGAAAGACAGTGCTTCTGTCACCACTTCCAGGATATGTCATCCAAAATGGACATGCTAAATACTTTGATCCGCCCCATTGTTTTATATGGATCATAAATCTAGGGGCCCTCCTTACTTGAGTCAGATTGGGCATCGACGAAGAGAGTCCAGATTCTCCTTCTCCGACGTATCATCAGATGCAACTTGCAAGTAGACAGTGCCACATCACATCATCCTCGCTGATTTTTGGAGCCAAGCCCTTTCGCCTCGAGATAGTTTTCAGATTGGTCTCCTTCATACATCGGATCTGAGGGCTAGCCGATTCACCAAAGGGTCGGGATAGGTACCCATATCTAGCTTATTGCTCTGCCCAAACCATTGCCAATGCTACCCACCCAGGCAGGGCTAAGTGTTGGTTCACAGGGGTCTCGAGCCTTCTTGTTTCAGTGGGGATCCAGTTAGATCGTCTTCCCCTGTTCTAGTACTTTCTAGATGCCTGGAGTCACCTTCTACCTATCCGACAAGAATTGAATAAGATCATCAGAAAAGATATTTACAAGCAGTTCGTTCAGGTTACTTGGATCAATCCTCCGGGAGGATTGTGCCCAAAGATGGCCTTTTATGTCAAACATTTCCTGGAGATCAGAGACGGGCTCATTGTTCGGCTGAAGTATACGCTTCGTCACTGGATGCTTGCCCTTCGGATTCCTCTTGCGCAGTTCAGAGTAGGATCACATAGACTCCGAGTAGAGTTAGACCACCAGATTGATAGATCAGATAGGATTTGCCAACTGTGCCATCTACAGGAAGTTGAAATCGAGTCACATTTTATCTTAAGGAGTCCTTTCTACTACGAGATCAGAGGTCGCTTCTATTGATTGTTCAGGGGCCCCAAACTCTAGCCGCTTTCTTCAGTTACGCCGATCATAGATGTCTAGCACTTTATATTCAGGAGGCTCTCAGGGTTCGAGCCCAGATCCTCCAACCTCCCACTAGACTAGACACCACACAGCGGATCACTGCGTTCTTCAACATGCTGCCGTCATCTAGAGGCCACCAAAAGATCCACGGATCTTGATATCAACCCAACTCCCAGATCAGTAAGGGCTTGGGGCTCCCGACCCACGAGATTTCAACGACAACTCCACACTAGACCTCCCTCCAGGAGACGTTCAGGACCATCCAGATCCCACCGACAACATCCTAGAGGGCGACCCGCACCTACCGGCCCCGACTCAAGACAGCAGACACTTTTACAGTTCTCTCAGTTTTCTTTGTTCAGCCTCGGATGTTAGGAGTACAGACCTTCCTGGGTCTTTTCGGCCCCTGGATCTTGTCCACTTGAGCTCCTTTGCCCCTGTGTAGGACTACATGATTGGTACCGGAGCAGGAACCCTTCCATGCTTCAACCTAGCTCGACTTGATTATCTTTACTTCTGTTTACTTCATTGTTTATATTTATATTGTATTTCCTTTCTCTTTAAGGGAGATCATTTGATCCTCCCACATGCATAACCTATCATTGTAACTGACAGTCTCGTTGACCTACTTTGTGGTCACTAGTGGACATTAATAAAATTATGGTACTCTTTGATCATGGTCTCCTTCCCTTTCTTCCTGGCTACTTCTTCGTAGCTGGAAGGCTCTGCATCAATGATGTTGCTCAACAATGTCAAAGAACTAGAGTGTGTCTGAGGCTTCTTGCTTTCTTTGGAAGTCTTGTCATACTATTCTTCATCTTGGATTATTTCTCGTGCCCAAGGTGGTCTTCATCTCTCGAGGTGGATCTACCGTTCTTTTTATATTATTTTGAAGCTCTTTCTTTCGCCATGGTGTCTTTCACCCGGGAAGCTTCGGGTTTCTCTTATGAACTGTCGTTACTTGTTATTTGGAATGATCTACAAGTCAAGTTCAGTTGCATGATTAGAAACATATCATAATTTCCAAAACATATTAATAGTGACAAATATATGTGACATAGCCATGCGACTATTTTAGCCAATGCTACAACATTCATCCATATCATGTATACATACAATAACTTTTAGATGCATTCTACCCCAATGTTATTAAGAGTGTGTACTATTCCTAATATGCCAACAAAGAGGTTTCAATCTAGATAAGTAGTAATGGAATGTTGTACACCATCGACTTCTTACCCATTATGTGCAATTAAGTAGTATAAATGCAAAATAATCAAACATCAACTGAATCTAAACAAATGTATAACCAAACAACATCATGAAATGACAATTGAATACTTATCTTTATTTGTTTCGTGGGTAGACTCCTTCTTGAGCCTTCAGCTTCATCATCTTCTTCATTCATAACAACATCATTTCTTATCCAAATGTTAAGATGGATAAGAGGTTCTTCAAGAATTGAGTCCTTCATATTCCTCATCGCTCGAGGGATCTTCTTTGAATCGTGAGAGCTTGATCTTCAGTTGCTCCCATCTTCTCTTCTCTTATTATGAGTTGAGCTTTTTCTTGTGTGCACTCTTCTCAGAGTCTACTGAAGGTAATCACTTCCTTTTGGCACACATTCCTCGAATGAATGAATCCCATGAACTTGGGAGGCCATTCAAGGTGGTTATAACAATCTCTTATTCTTCTTTGTTTGCTTCGTCATAGCATCGAACACTTCCTTTTGGTTTCTTCAAGGGTGACACATGAGGGATGAGATGCTCTTTAATATATTTTGCAATGGTTCTCTTCGCTCTAGCCTTAGCCTCATCTCCCTTTGGCTCTTAGAACTTCCTTACTGAAATACTGATCCAAGTCAATTTCTTCAAGGATCACGGAGGTCCTATACTTCATACTCGGAAGTTGTCAGCTTCACCAAGCTTGTCATCAAGCTGGTTGTGACTGGTCATTTTGAAATGAGAACCTCAAATGTAAAAAACAAAAATTTAGATCTTATCCATTTGAGGTGTCTGTCTTGGTTCCGGAGCTGGCTGATCTAGGGTTTGTCAGAGAAACCCTTATTTTCAAAACTTGGAATTTCAAACTTTTAATTGGATAGAAAGATGAGCCTCTTCAAGGCGAGCTGTCCAATGTACTGCTTTTTTTAAAACAGTGGAAGAAAGCTCCTGGAACAGGAAGCTCTATTTTTCCAATTTCTTCTTTAGAAATGACTTATATTGACTCTGTTGTATCTTCGAAGGTTCGACTGCTTACATTCTGAAACTTCTCGCTGAGATAGCTTGATATGTCCTTTTTCCAACCCCACAGGTTAGAGCAGAAGTGGATTCTCTAAGTGGGACTAATGCCGAGTTTCCCAAGGTGACTGTTCAACATAGCGAACTTGTACGGATTGACACGTGTCATTGTTTCACATTTTGGGTCTAAAACGTGTACCACAGAAACTACAGTGCGTGCCCTACCTGCAACATCTTGCAAAATTTCGTTTGGACCTTCCTAGCTCGAGATATAGCAAATCTCCCTAGGTCACCTGTTTATGACTGTATTGTGGAGGAGGCTAAAACCCTGATTTGGAGGAACCATATCTCTTGAAGTATAGCGAATTTGAGGCTAAAACGTTTACACAATGTACAACACAATTTCTCTTCGGCCTGTAAACGTTTCGGTTTCTGAGCCTTCTCCAATCTCGCGTTATAACGAAAGTGCTAGGATTACTAAGTTAAGTCTTCTAGGGTTTTAGGTATGAAACCCTAATTTCCATTAGCTTCCATTGTAGCTGTATTTCGGCTGCACAGTGAAACTTCTCTGATTCAGAAATTGCTACCACCAATAGATGTGCCCTAGTGAGGCGAGTTAGCCTAGCCCTCCTTGCTTGATGATTTGTGGAGAGAACACCTACAACTAGGAAGCCCTAGTTCCCGCAGCTGTATAGTGTTAGATTTTTAACATTTAAGCTAGCATTATATTAGGATCTTTAACTGAGCGAATAACAAGCACAACAATCAAACACAAGAGACAATGAACATAGTGTTTTTCCTCGGGGAAACCATAAATGGAGAAAACTCCGCAACTTCCTCAGAGATAGAATCAACACCAAAAGTAAAACCCAAAACAGTAAGATGATCTCCCGATAGCAATAGCCTCTTTCTTTCTAGCCCCAACAACTTCTTCTCCCTCAACTATGCGCTACAACTGAGTGTGAGTGAGTGTGTGATAAATAGAGAGGCTCACTCTCTATTTATACTAATTCCTGACTTGACAATAACTCACTAGGGCCGACTTCACTAGGTGAGTCTAACAACCCTAGGGCCTCGGAACTGCGGGGACTTTAACCCTTGAATAATAGGAGGGTTACCCACATTGACTTGACATGACTTGTTTATATTATAGAAACTCCCGATTGGAACATCGAGGCATGACATGACTCAATCACATTACAAACACTTCTCAGAATAAACATCAGGGTACAATACATCAGAAATACAAGTGAATATATTCCGAAGTTACAATTACATCAACACTCCCTCTTAACTAGGAAGGTATTCTCTCGACACAATTTATCAGCACAAGTCTTCTTCTCTGTATCATCTGTATCATCATCGAGTCCTTGTCATCTTCAAGTCATCTTCTTCTGGATCTGGATCATCACTGGATCTGGATCATCATCACTGGATCTGGATCATCACTCGATCTGGATCATCTTTAGTTCTGGAACATCTATGCTCAATCATCATCACATGTGCTATCTCTTGATTCTTCTTGTCACAGGAAGTTCTACAGATCCAACCCTTTTTCATGCTGGTTGTAGACCTAGCCTCCATGTAGGTCTTTTCCAGCACTTATATCTGACCCTAAGTCAGAATGGCCCGCCCAACACTTATATTTGATCATGTAGGAACCAATCCTATAATCATATTAGAAAGGCATGCCTAGCACTCACATATGACCATGTGGGAACACATCCCACAACCCTGTCAGAAAGGCCCAACACTCACATCTGACAACCAATGTTAGAAAGGCTCAGCACTTACATTCGACCATGCGAGGAACCAATCCTCCATGCCGAAAGGGCTCTGCACTTACATCTGACAACCAATGTTAGAAAGGCTCAGCACTTACATTCGACCATGCGAGGAACCAATCCTCCATGCCGAAAGGGCTTGGCACTTACATATGACACCCAATGTCAGAAAGGCTCAACACTTACATTTGACCATACGAGGAACCAATCCTCCATGTTGAAAGGGCTCTGCACTTACATTTGATCATTGTAGGAACCAATCCTACAATCGCCTCATAATGGCTCTGCACTCACATCTGATCATGTAGGAACCAATCCTACAGTCACATCAGAATGGCCCTCAGTCCCAGACTGAGCTTTCCTGGTAACTGGCCAGGTGCCTCCATTCCAAGAATGGCATTTAGCGCTTATATCTGATCATGTAGGAACCAATCCTATAGTCACATCAGAATGGCTCAACACTCATATCTGACATGCGAGGAACCAATCTTCTCATCATGACAGAATGGCTCAGCCCTTACATCTGACCATGGAAGGAACCAATCCTCTCACCATGTTAGAATGGCTCACGGACTCATCACTTCTCTTTGGAGGGAACCTCGATCTAGAGAACACCAAGCTTCTCCCTGAAGTACTCAAACTTCACTCTAGCCAATGGCTTTGTCAACACATCAGCTATCTATTTGTCCATCGCAACATACTGGAGCTTCACTGCTCCACCCTTTGCACCATATCCCTGATATAGTGATACTTGATCTCGATATGCTTCGACCCTTCAGGGAACACCGGGTTCTCTGACAACTTCACACAACTCTGGTTGTCACAATATATACAAGTAGCATCCAACTGGAGATCAAATAAATCAGATAGTAGCTTCCTCAACCATACTGCCTCACAACTAACTAAACAAGCTGCAACATACTCTGCTTCAGCTGTACTCAGTGTCACATAGGATTGCTTCCTGCTAAACCAAGAGATCACACCTGATCGCATACTGAAGCAACACCCTGAAATGATCTTCCTATCGATGGCACTTCCTGCCCAATCTGAATCAACATAACCCTTTAGGTTAATCTTCTGATTCGCCTCATACTTGAGCCCATAATCAACTGTACCCCTCAGGTATCTCAGAATATGCTTTGCAGCAATCAAGTGAACATGTCTCGGATCTATCAGGAACTGGCTCAAGGTGTTCACAACAAAGCAAATATTTGGTCTCGTGTTCGTTAGGTACATCAAGGACCCAATCATTTGACGATACATCGTAGCATCAACCACTTTTGATGAAGCATCACTCAATAGCTTCAGGTTCGATGCCATAGGTGTGGTCATGGCCTTGCAGTCCATCATCCCGAACCTCTTCAAGATCTCTACTACATACTTCCTTTGTCCAAGGGAGATTCCATCCACATTCTGCCACACCTCCATGCCTAGAAAATAGTGCATCATACCCAAGTCCTTCATTTCGAACTCGGCAGCAAGCTTCCTCTTCGTATCAACAATCAACCCATCCATACCTGTTACAAACAGATCATCTACATATAGTAGGAGCATCACTGGGTTGCCATTTTCAACCTTGTAGTAAAGGTTGGAATCTGCTTTACTTTTGGTAAAGCCCAAATTGGATAGAAAGCCATCAATTCTGCCATACCATGTCTTGGGTGCCTGTTTCAAACCGTACAAGGCTTTCTTCAATCTACACACATGAGACTCCCTGTCATGTGTCTCAAAACCGAGTGGCTGCTCTACATACACTTCCTCTTCCACTACACCATTGAAGAAAGCAGTCTTGACATCCATTTGGTGTATCTTCCATTTCATCACTGCAGCCAAAGCAAGTACTGATCTAATGGAAGTGTATCTGGCTACAGGTGCAAAGGTTTCTTCATAATCTATTCCTTCTTTCTGTGAGAAGACACGAGCCACGAATCTTGCTTTATATTTCTCTATGCTGCCATCTGCAGCATGCTTGATCTTGTAGATCCATTTGGAAGTTACAACTGACTTCCCTTCTGGTCTTGGGACAACATCCCAAACATCATTCTTCATGATCGATTGATACTCTTCGATCATAGCATCCTTCCATTCTTTCCGTTCTGTCGCTTCTTCATAGTTGGAAGGTTCTTTATTGATAAAGTCACACAATAAAGCTACATACCCGGAGCAGGACCTGGTCCTCTTTCTTTCTCTGTGATTCTCTTTTGGAGCCCCATATCTTTCCGCACCTTGGATAGCTTGTCGTACCCAAGCAGGTTTCCTCTTGTGAGGATTCTTCTCCTGAGGTGGATCTACAGGTTCTTGAGGTTCTTCAAATTCTCGATCTTCTTCTTGAGTTTCTTCGTTCATGGTTGTGTCATGAATTATGGGTGCTTCTGATTCTTTAGGATCTTCAACAAGTCTCTTTCTGGATTTGTTGTAAGCTGAGTCTTCGTCAAATGTTATATCCCTGTTGATGTCGATCTTCTTGAATCCTGGGAAGTATATTCTGTAAGCCTTCGAGCTTTCAGAGTATCCCACAAAACTTCATCTTTGTTCTTCATAAAGTATATCCATGTCTTCTTAGGATAATCATCAATAAAAGAAACATAGTATACATAGCCGCTTAAAGAACTGGATGACATTGGACCGCATACATCGGAGTGAATGATTTCCAAGATTATTTTTGCTTTGCTTTTGCTACTTGGAAATGTCTTCTTTGTGTTCTTTCCTTTCGCACATCCTTTGCAGACTCCTTCATGTTTTGCTTGAATTTTTGGAAGACCTTCAACAGCTTTGCTTGCAAGTGGTAGTGCTCTGTAGTGCACATGTGCAAGCCTTCTATGCCAAAGTTCATTTGGCTCTACTGTGTCATGGACCAAAGCTTGTTCTGAATGGCCCTTCAATTTGTATAATCCTCCTTCTTGTTCTCCAATTACTATTGCATCGTCAATAGTATTTCCTGTTGGTCACATGAGGACTTGGCCATCTACAAATGCAACCCTCATGTGTTTCGCATCTAGTGCCGATATGGAGAGAAGATTCTTCTTTAGTCCTAGTACAAACAAGACATCCTTCATTTTCATAGACTTTCTAGAGTCTAGCTTGTAGGAGGATTCACCACTACCTTTTATGGGATATTGGTAGTCATCCCCAAGTTTCACCTTATGAGGTGAATTATGTTCGGACAGTTTCTCAAAAGAGTCTTTGAATCCTATCATGTGTTTGGAAGCCCCACTGTCAATAATCCAAAATCTTTGCTTCCATGAGTGACAGTTCCCGTGAGAGCAGAGATCAGAACATATTCTTCATCACTTTCTTATTTTACTTTCTTCCTGGGAGGATCATCATCCTCAACAGTGTGAGCATGATGTCTTCTTCTTGGATCCACTCTTATTTATGGGACAACTTCTAGCAAAGTGTCCTCTTTCATCACATGTATAACATCTGAGTTTGGATGGATCCCTTACAAAATTATTTTTCTAATGAGAATGCTTACCTTGATGATGATGATTTTCCCTTCTGCCTTTCTTGGAGTGTATTGTGAGAGCTTGATCTTCACTTCCATCTTTTCCTCTCGAGTTGCTATTCGAGCTTCTTCTTGTGAACATTCTTCCCACAGTCTATTGAACTTGATTAGCTTCTTCCTAGCACAGAGTCCTTGGATGAAAGAATCCCATGACCTAGGGAGACCATTCAAGGTTGTCATCACAATTTATGCATTCTCCACTTCTTCATCTACTGCTTCAAGCTGTTCTTTGATTTGGGAGACCCTTGTGAAGTATGACTGAATGGTCTCCTCATTCTGGATCTTTACATTCTTCAACTGGTTCCTTAGAGTCATCTTCCGGTTTATGGTCTTCCCTTCAAACATTTTGGTTAAGGCATCAAACATAGCTTTAGGTGTCTTGAGGGAGGACACCTATGGTATGAGGTGATCCTTGATTGAATCAACAACAATCCTCTTTGCCATAACCAACTTCTTCTTATGTAAGGCCTTAGCCTCATCTTCCTCTGGCAATGGAACCTCCTCATTGATGTAGGAGTCCAACTCATTTTCTTCCAGGAACAGGGAGATCCTATACTTCCAGGCTCGGAAGTTATCAACTCCCTCAAGCTTTTCATCAAGCTTGGTATGATGAGACATCTTAACTGAGAACCTCAAATGGAAATACAAAAGATTTAGATCTTTCCAGGTCAAGATGTCGATCTGGATTTGGAGCTGAATTTCTGCAGTGTTGGTTTAGGAGCAGATTAGGGTTTGACTTTCTCGGAGTTTTGTCCAACCAAATGCTTTGATCTTGATCTCTAAACTTCGATTTTGGGGAGGAGATCAATCTAGGCCTGGGCTCACTCAAAAATTCCACTTTTGTGGAAAGCCCTAATTTTTGGCAGTAGTGTCGGGGCCAAAACTGAAAAAACTCAGAATCATATTCTGCTTTGACAGAAAGAGGCGCCCTAGGGAGGAGAGTCAGCCCAACCTTCTTTTGCTGAAAATATGTGGAGAGAGATCCAAAAAGTAGGAAGCCCTAGTTTCCGCAGCTGCACAGTGTCTTCTTCTCAAGTTAGCTCTGATACCATGTTAGATTTTTAACATTTAAGCTAGCATTATATTAGGATCTTTAACTGAGAGAATAACAAGCACAACAATCAAAGACAAGAGACAATGAACACTGTGTTTTTCCTCGGGGAAACCATAAATGGAGAAAACCGCGCAACTTCCTCAGAGATAGAATCAACACCAAAAGTAAAACCCAAAACAATAAGATGATCTCCCGACAGCGGTAGCCTCTTTCTTTTTAGCCCCAGCAACTTCTTCTCCCTCAGCTATGCGCTACAACTGAGTGTGAGTGAGTGTGTGATAAATAGAGAGGCTCACTCTCTATTTATACTAATTCTTGACCTGACAATAACTCACTAGAGTCGACTTCACTAGGTGAGTCTAACAACCCTAGGGCCCCAGAACCGCGGGTACTTTAACCCTTGAACAATAGGAGGGTTACCGACATTGACTTGACATGACTTGTTTATATTATAGAAACTCTCGATTGGAACATTGGGGCATGACATGACTCAATCACATTACAAACACTTCCCGGAATAAACATCAGGGTACAATACATAAGAAATACAAGTGAATACATTCTGAAGTTACAATTACATCAACACACAGTGCCTTCTTTCAGAGAGGCTTTGATACCATGTTAGATTTTCTCAAGCTCTGATTAGATTATCTAGGATCTTTATCCGAAAGAATAACAAGTACAACAAAATGCATAAGATATAAAAGATACACAAGACACAAAGATTTTCATCGGGGAAACCATAAAGGAGAAAACCCCGCAAACTTCTTCAGAATAGTAAGATGATCAAAAGCAGTAATAAGAAATGTTGAACATCTATCTTTCTCTCCTCCTCTGACTGTCTCTCTCTCTCATGCACCGTAGAGAGTGTGTGAGATGTGTATAAATTGTTAACTTTTCATATGCTTAGCTAAGACATCAATATTTAATTTCATTTTCATAACAAAAGCATATAAACAGGATCACTGAAAGATAGACAAGCACAACCATACAAAAGGAACACAAAGATTTATCCTGGGAAAACCCTAAAGGAAAAAACCCAGCAAAAGCTTCCTCAATATAGATGCCCCAAAAAGATAAAAGATAAAACCAGCAAGGAGATCAAACCCTGATCCTCCTCCTTCTTCAGCTACTTCTCTTCTCCACTAATGCGCTACACAAGTGAGAGTGTGTGTCTCAAATGAGGAGAGCTACACCTCTATTTATATTCATCCGTTCACTTCAATTAACTCATCTGACATGTAGGCTCGAGTTAATCATGTAGGCTCGAGTTACACATGTAGGCTCAAGTAACCACACTGGGGTGCTAATGACCCACCTTTACAATAGAGGGGACAAGCTCATGACTCTTATTAGTTCTTCCGATTAGAAGCATCGGGGTACAAGATAATACAAGTGGTTCTCCCGGTAGGACCATCGGGGACCACAAAAGATACATATAGAATATTCTTCGAAGTTACAATATTTCAACACTCCCCCTTAATGAGAAGGGTATTCTACAACAACAACAACAATAGTAGGAGAGGACATCATCAACATCATCAGGGTAACACATCTATAAATCATTGGAAGCTTTTCAACATCATATAGTCTTCGTCTTCAATTTTCAACGACAACAACTCTTTGATCAGCATCAACATCTTTTGACCTTTTGATCAGCAACATCTTCCATACTTTGACCTTTTGATCGGCAACACCTTCAACAACATCTTCAGCAACATCTTCAGCACTTTGACCTTTCGAACAACATCTTCAGCACTTAGACCTTTTAATCAGCAGCAACATCTTCAGCACTTTGACCTTTCGATCAGCAACATCCTCAGCGTTTTGACCTTTCGATCAACAACAATATCTTCAGCATTTTGATCAGCAACATCTTCAGCACTTTGATCTTTCGATCAGCAACAACATCTTAAACATTTCGATCAGCAACATCTTCAGCACTTTGATCTTTCGATCAGCAACAACATCTTAAACATTTCGATCAGCAACATCTTCAGCACTTTGATCTTTCGATTAGTACATCATCATCGTCATACTCTGATATTTCGATCAGTACATCATCATCATGCTCTGATCTTTTGATCAGTACATCATCATCATCACACTCTGATCTTTCGATCAGTACATCGTAATCATCATCATACTCTGATCTTTCGATCAGTACATCGTAATCATCATCATACTCTGATCTTTCGATCAGTACATCATCATCATCATAAAAACATCAACATCATCAAAACATCAACATGATCCTTCCTTTCGGAATTACGGGATTTAGGTCTTTACGGAGTTACCAATGATCCTTCCTTTCGGAATTACGGGATTTAGGTCTTTACGGAGTTACTAACGATTCTTCCTTTCGGAATTACGGGATTTAGGTCTTTACGGAGTTACTAACGATCCTTCCTTTCGGAATTACGGGATCAACACATTTGTGGAACTCAGACAATCCTTCCGATTGGAATTACGGGATCAACACATCTGTGGAACTCAGACAATCCTTCCTATTGGAATTATGGGATCAATTCAATGATCCTTCCTTTCAGAATTACGGGATATAGGTCTTTACAGAGTTACTAATGATCCTTCCTTTCGGAATTACGGGATCAACACATATGTGGAACTCAGACAATCCTTCCTCTAGGAATTACAGGATCAACACACGTTCTCGAGTACTGAAGTCACCGGATCCGTTCTGAACCGAAATTCAAAGATGATACAATCCTACCACATTCACAGGGACCGAGATCTTCGGATACATTTTGAACCGAGGTTCAGGGATGATGCAATCCTACCACTTTCACGGGGGCCGAGACCTCCGGATACATTTTGAACCGAGGGTCAGGGATGATGCAATCCTACCACTTTCACGGGGGCCGAGATCTCCGGATACATTTTGAACCGAGGGTCAGGGATGATGCAATCCTACCACTTTCACGGGGGCCGAGATCTCCGGATACATTTTGAACCGAGGGTCAGGGATGATGCAATCCTACCACTTTCACGGGGGCCGAGATCTCCGGATACATTTTGAACCGAGGTTCAGGGATGATGCAATCCCACCCCATTCACGAAGACCGAAGTCACCGGATCTATTTTGGACAGATGTCTCAGGATGATACAATCCCTCTTCATTCTCGAGGACCGAGGTCACCGGATCACTTTTGGACAGATGTCCCGGGATGATACAATCCCTCTTCATTCTCGAAGACCGAGGTCTCCGGATCACTTAAGAGCAAGTGCCCAGGGATGATACAATCCCACTTCATTCTCGAAGACTGAGGTCTCCGGATCACTTTAGGGCAAGTGTCCAGGGATGATACAATCCCACTGCAACATCACTACTCCCCCTTTCGGGGAAGGTCTTTCTGAACCACACCAAGCTTGTCTCGAAAGTGTTCGAACTTTACCCAAGATAGAGGCTTTGTCAGCGCATCATCGTCTAAACCATCTTCATCTACATCTTCAGTATGTGAATAATGAACTATCACCATCTGTATCTCTAGTATGTGAGTACTGAAAGCATCATCAGGTCACCATCATCTGCATCTACAGTATGTAAATACTGAAACATCATCTATATCTTCAGTATGGGAATACTGAAATCATCATCATCTCTATATTCAGTATAGAAATACTGAATCACCATCATCTGTATCTACAGTATGTAAATACTGAAACATCATCATATGCATCTTTATCTTGAATGTAGAAATACCGGATTTCTATGTGTTACGATGGAACACAGGGATCTCTGTTATCACAACTCTCGTTATCACATAGAATCAATGTAGTATCCATCTTCAGTTCAAAGAGACCTGATATCAACTTCTGAAGCCATATGGCTTCACAACTTAGCAGAGCAATCTGCCATGCTACGAGAAACACTGGACTGTTTCCTGCTAAACCATGAACTCATAGCAGACCCCAAACAAAAGCATCTACCTAATGTGCTTTTCCTGTCTAAGATACTTCCAGCCCAATCTGCATCTGTGTAGCCATACAATCTATACTCATGGCTACCATCATAATATAAACCAAAGTCTATAGTCCCTTTCAGATATCTCATCACATGTTTTGCAGTTACTAGGTGAACCCGTCTTGGTTGAACAAGATATTGACTTAAGGTGTTCATAGCAAAATAAATGTCTGGTCTGGTATTTGTTGAGTACATCAATGACCCAATGATCTGTCTGTAATGAGTCATATCCACTAACTCTGATGAGTCATCAGCTAACAGCTTCAGGTTGGAGTCCATGGGTGTGGCCATGACTTTGCATTGCAACATATTGAATCTCTTCAATATCTCTACCGCATACTTTCCCTGGTTGAGAAAGATTTCTTTTGAACTTTGCCATACTTTCAGACCTAGGAAATAATGCATTAACCCAAGGTCTTTCATTTCAAATTCTTCTGCTAGTTTCTTCTTGCTTTCCATGATTTGTTTCTCATTTCCTATCAAGGATAAGTCATCCACATATAATAACAGGATGATAAGTTCATTTTCTACAACCTTGAGATAAAGGTTAGGATCATCTTTACTCTTGGTAAATCCCATGCTCGACAAGAAACTATCTGTTCTTCCATACCAAGCTCTGGGAGCTTGCTTCAGGCCATAGAGGGCCTTCTTCAACTTGCATACGTGATTCCATCTGGCTTCAACTTCAAATCCTCATGACTATTCGATGTAAAACTCTTTCTCAATCATACCATTAAGGATGGCTTGTCTTTACTTCACCATGGAAGAAACTACCATGATAGTTCTGAAGGAAGTGTACCTTACTTCCTGGAGTAAGTGTTTCTTCAGAATTAATTCCCTTTTTCTAAAAGAAACCTTTGGCCACAAATCTTGCTTTATACTTCTCGATACTTCCGTCAGCTGCATGCTCTATTTTGTATATCCATTTGGAGGATACAATACTCTTTCCTTCTGGTTTGGGAACTATATCCCATACATCATTCTAGTATTCTTTCTTCATAACATCTTCCATGAGTTTGTCTTGTTAGATCATCAACATATCCTAGTCTTCTGCATTCAACTTTGAAGGTTGGAACCCACTTTACTCTTGGTAAAGTCTCGATCCATCACGAAGCTATCCATCATGTCGTACCATGTCGAACTCAGATATCTTCTATAGTCACTCCCCCTGAAGTGGAGTATTATCTTCCTTCTTCATTTTGTATAGGTGGTTCTATGCTTGATATATACTGGTCAATAGAGTATGTCATGTCAGTCTATTCTTTCTGAGGCAAATCACGAACCTTTCTTTGTACACTTGTTCTTGTAGATCCATATGGAGGATACTATGTACTTCCCTTTATGTCTCGAAATCATATCGTATACATCATTCCCCATGATCAACTGTTATTCTTTGATCATAGTTTCTTTTATAGCATTCTTTTCTTCATCTCGAGTTATCTCTCATACCCATGGTGGTCTTCATCCTTTGAGGTGGATCTACTGCTCTCTGAAGCTCTTTCTTCCGTCATGGTGTCTCTGACCCTGGGAGCTTCAGATTCATGTTTATTGAATTGTCATCACTTGTTCTTCGGAACAAGTCTCATCCTTCTTTTCTTGTAGGAGGTTGTACAGGACCTTTCCTACAATTCAAATGCACCAGTTGCATGGTTAGAACTATTTCATAAAACATATGCATAACGACAAATTCTTATGCATCATGCAACTGTTTAGCCAATACAACATTCATCCATATCTCACAGAAACTTTCTAGATGCCTTCCATCTCTACCATGACATCATTGAGATTGTGCACTAATCCAATATGTCAGCAAAGAGGTTTGATATGTAGCATTGGAGAGTTGTATAGCGCCATGAGCTACTTACCCATCACATGCATATTAGTAGTATTAATGTAAACAATCTATCATGCATAACACATCAACTGAATACAATCAAATGTATAACAAAACAATATCATGAAATGGCAATTGAATACTTATCTTTTATTTGTTTCATGGGTAGACTCCATCTTGATCATTCTGCTTTATCATCTTCTTCATTCATTTCTTATTAGTCGAGCTGAAAGTAATCACTTACTTCTGGCATACATTCTTCACATGAATGAATCCCATGATCCTGGGAGGCCATTCAAGGTGTCTATCACCACTTCTGCATACTTCTTCTTCTACCGCTTCAAGTTGTTCTGCATTCTGGATCTTCACATTCTTCAATTGTTTTCTCAAAGCCATCTTTTGATTTAAGTTCTTATCTTCAAATAGCTTGATTAAGGAATCAAACATCTTTGGTGTCTTTAGGGAAGACACTTGTGGTATAAGTTGATCTGTGATTGAATCAACAATGATCTTCCAGGCATCCATCAAGTTCTTCTTGTGTAAGGCTTTGAGGCTCATCTCCCTTTAGAACTGGAACCTCTCTACTCATGTAGGTGTCCAATTCATTTTCTTCAGAGAGATCAAATACTTCCATGCTTGGAAGTTTTCAACTTCACCAAGCTTATCATCAAGCTGATGTGATAGATCACTTTGAAATGAGAACCTCAAATGCAAATAGCAAAAGATTAGATCTTACCGATTTGAGGTGTTCGTCCTGCTTCCGGAGCTGGCTGATCTAGGGTTTGTTAGAGAAACCCTAATTTTCAAAACTTGGAATCTTTCAGATCTGATTGGATAGAAAGATAGATCTCTTCAAGTGGAGCTGTCCAATGTACTCCTTTTCTGAAAACAGTGGAGGGAAGCTCCCGGAACAGGAAGCCCTAGTTTTCCAATTTCTTCTGCAGAAATGTCTGTTACTGTTTCTGTGATATCTTCGAAATTACTGCTCCTCTGTGTCTGAAATTTCGCACTGAGGTAACCTCGTATGTCCCTGATCCAACACCACAGGTCTCATCAGAATTGGTTTCACCAATTGGGATTTATGATCATTTTCCCAAGGTGACCTGTTATAGGACTGTTCAGAACAGTGAAGTTGTACGACATGCCACGTGTCACTGGTTCATCTTCAGGTTTTGAAATTTGGACCAAAGAAAGTACAGGCCGTGCTCTTTCTGGAACATCTTCAGGAATTCCATTTGGACCTCTGTAGCCCATGCTACAACAATTCTCCCCAGGTGTCTTGTTTAGGGATGAATTTTGGAAGAGGCTGGAGGGATCATATCTCCCAGAATATAACAAATCTGAGGCTGAATTTTGGACACAGTGTCAATCAGGATTTTATCTTCAGTCTCTGCAATTTTCAACTCCTAATCCTTAGCCAATCTCAGGATATAGCGAATGTACCAAAACTTAGCAGTTTTAGTATTTAGGGTTTTTCCAGATCAGGGTCAAACTAGGGTTTGACTTTCTCGGAGTTTCACCCAACCAAATTTCTTGATCCAGGTCTCTAAACTTCGATTTTTATGAGGATAACAATCCTATGCTGGGCTCACTCAAAAATTCTTCTTCTGTTGAAAGCCCTAATTTTCTGCACCAAAACTGAAAATGCTCGGAATCGAATTTCGCTTCGACAGAAAGATGCGCCCTTCAATGGAGAGTCAGTCTAGTCTTCTCTTGCTGATCGATCATGGATAGAGACCCAAAAAATAAGAAGCCATATATTCTTTAGCTGCACAATGTCTTCTTTCAGGGTGGCTCTGGTACCATGTTAACTTTTCATATGCTTAGCTAAGACATCAGTATTTAATTTCATTTTCATAACAAAAGCATATAAATAGGATCACTGAAAGATAGACAAGCACAACCATACAAAAGGAACACAAAGATTTAACCTGGGAAAAACCCAGCAAAAGCTTCCTCAATATAGATGCCCCAAAAAGATAAAAGATAAAACCAGCAAGGAGATCAAAGCCTGATCCTCCTCCTTCTTCAGCTACTTCTCTTCTCCACTAATGCGCTACACAAGTGAGAGTGTGTGTCTCGAATGAGGAGAGCTACACCTCTATTTATATTCATTCGTTCACTTCAATTAACTCATCTGACATGTAGGCTCGAGTTACACATGTAGGCTCAAGTAACCACACTGGGGTGCTAATGACCCACCTTTACAATTAGAGGGGACAACCTCATGACTCTTATTAGTTCTTCCGATTAGAAGCATCGGGGTACAAGATAATACAAGTGGTTCTCCCGGTAGGACCATCGGGGACCACAAAAGATACATATAGTATTCTTCGAAGTTACAATATTTCAACATATATGAGGGGGAGCGACTCCCTATTTATACCCTTTCAAGTCATTGGCCAAATATAAGACTCGAGCCTACATGTCATCTCACATGGGGCCCACTTCTCCTAGAGAGACCACAATTACATATTACATGATGTTACACTGGGGAGTATTGCCTCGACTTACAATGGAGGTTGTACCTCAAGATCTAGATACAATTTAGACATCCCGAAAAGGGGCAACACACATCCCCAATGGGGGTAGAACAACATAGAATGATAATATACATCGGAATATCTTCTGAAGTTACAAATACATCAACACCTTTCTCTCCAAGCAGATCAATTCGCCACTGATCCTAGGGGAGGCAAATCTTCTACATGTCTCAACCAATCTCTTCAGATAGGCCATACCACTGGTCCTAGAAAGTTCCAGCATCATCGACCAAGTATAACAGCGGTTCCAAGGATTTTTATATACAAAGAAGGATGTTTTTACTGTTGCATGGGTGTCACATTTGAGCTAGCATCACGCTTTTGGATATCTGGTGGATGCATGGCATGCATGTCCTTTGTATACTGAAGAGTTTACACAACTATAATTATTGGTATGTTCCTCAAATCTAGCAGAGTCATATTTCCAATTTTATCTCTAGATTTGCTATATTTTAGGGCTTTTGGTATGACACTTGTTTTGCATGCAAATTTTATTATATCTTAAACACACTTGAAACACATAAACCGCAAACATATTATCAAAACAAGGGTAGAATATCAGTTGGGATATTACATATAGATGAAATGAAAAAGGATAAAACCCTAACAGTGAAACCAAAGAAGAGGGAATAGTCCTCACAAATACCAAAATGTAGTAGTTCTCTTGGTGCATGGCATGCCATTAAATAAAAAACCTTCACCCTTGTCAACCTATGGAAGGTACTACTAGCTATACTCATCAAAACAATAAAATACAATATATCATGTAACAACAGTATACAACATAGTATAGCATCAGGTAATACATCATCATCATAGTACACCATCCGACATGGTATAGTAGTAGAAGAAGGCATAAGAAATAACATCATCTCATGATCATCACATCACCCATACCACATAGAAGACCTATAAACAGAAAAATGGGTCACAACAATGTGGAATACATCAATAAACTGGAATAGAGTAAAGCAAAAATTAGTCATATTATGCCTATACAGTATGAGGCATAACAAGACCCAATCATCTGTTAGCTATGTCACAAGGTTCGCTGAACCTAAACCTCTAGGTTCGGAATTCGGTGAACCTAAAAAATTTCAAAAATTTGGTTAGGTTCGCAGCTGATAGCCGAACCTCATGTCAAACCTGAAAGGTGTGTTACTGACTAGGCTGCACTTAGTAGGACTTTCAGTGAGCCGCCAGTGATGAACAAGATACTCGTTCGTATTCAGAGTTCAGAAGTCCTTTCAGGCCTCCAGGGTCGTTTTATTTTTTGTAACACATGTTCATACCCCCTTGGGGAAATTGTAAAAAATGCCCTAGCATTTAATTTTTTATAAAAGGCTCGGCTTCCCAGACTTGAGCATCAAGCCGACTAGCCCAGAGTGTTTTTTCCCTTGGTTATTATTGGTTGTTGAACAAACGACTAATAATTTTTGAGTTTTTCACTCACACCTCCAAAGCTGGGGTAGTCATCTTGGTGTTTCGGCCTCGGGAGGTTATTAGAGCTTTCGTGTCGGTGTTTTTCACCATGCTAGGCATTCAAATTGAGTCGTATGGACATGTACTAGGTCCCCCTAGAGTTTCGTCAATTTCCGCAAAAAAATATTTTTTTCCGTTTTTTAAAGCCATTTTTTAATGGTTTAATTAAATAACTTCAGATTGTAATAAAAGTCAGATACGGAGTCCATTTCTGACGTGGGGACACTCGTTTTCACACCCGGAGCGTCCACTTTACCCATGGGACCACTTTCTACATCAGTCAGGGAGCCGAAAAACCACGTAAGGCATTATTTGGGCTAAAAGTGCATAAAATAGCATTTTAATGCTTAAATTGGACAAATTGGCACTAAAGTCAAAATAGAAAAAAGTCAAAATCAATTTAAAAAACTGATTTGAGTGACATGGCAAGGGTCCCATGAAGGAAGCGTTTCATACCTCCACTCATTTGAAGTCAAATTTTGATTTTAAAATATGGTTTTGGAAAGTTGTATTAAGAGGGTGACGTGAAGGAATTCGTGAGCATGGGAGTGGCGCCCACCTTATATCCACATCACAATAAAAATGCTTATTTTATTTTAATAAATCCACTCTACATTGGTTTTATTACAAGCTAGCGATGGATTGGAGTATGGTGACGTCAATTCACCATGGAAAGAGCTCACGCATGAAGTTGTATTGCGCTAGCATGAAGGGTGTGGACCCCCTTTTTTTACATCACATTAAAAGCATTTCTTTTTTATTACGGATTGGTCATTCCACGTATTCATTTGAAGGGGCATATTGTGGGTGAAGCATTCGCGTGGCAAGTTGGGTGACGTCAAACCTTGGAGTGTTGCGCTAGCCTAAAGCTTGAGGTTGTGGACCCACTCCAATACAGCACATGTAAATTTTGGTTTACATTTTAATAAAGTTTACCATACATCAAAGCTTGGATCCCGACGAGTATTTTATTGGTGGAGCTCACGTCACTTGCATTCCGTACACATGCGTGAGGGTTGGTGAAGCTTGCGATGTGGTTGGTATGTGCTGGAGGTTTATGATTCGTTGAGGGAGTTTGGTGAGAGAGGTGTCAATCACCTCCTCTGTTCAAGCTCAGTTAAACTCTGACTTCATCTTCAGTATTGATGAGGCCCCCCTGGGTCTCTCTTTTCCTATTTAAGCAGGTCACCTCTCCATTGTTCAAGATCGAAAGGTTGAACCTTTGCTGATATACATTGTAATATTTTCTGAGTATTGTTAATAAAAGGCTTTGGAGGCAATTTCTGTGTGGGATCCATAGATGTTGGATTGATGTTGTCTTT
>LPNX010295713.1:0-16529 GCA_001517045.1 Pseudotsuga menziesii
CCTTGACTGTAGGAAAGGCTAAGTTAGCCTCCTTGACTGTAGGTAGGCGTGGGAGTGACTGGTATGATGGTAATTAATGCTCCTTGATGTCAATTAAACTTAGAATAGTGGTTTAACTAGGCCAATTTGACTGAAAGAGTGTGTATGATGGTAGATGTCTCAAAATGATCAAAAGGAACAGATAATTTGTCACCACTCTTGCTTGGATCCAAAAGAGCATCCATATGAAGCACTATCAACATATGTATATATATAAGCATCTGATTTAAAACATCAAATCCATACCTAAAGATAAAAAATATTCTAGAAGCATCTATACAAAAAAAATGTGAGCAACAAGTTGCTCTTAGAAGGTTTCTGACATGTTAAAACCTAGCAATCACAAACTTATAACCCACTATCAGGGGTTGAAATAACATTTGGTTGGATTCAAACTTGACAGCATGGCTACCAATCCTCCACAATCTTGTTGTATATTCCATATATCCTTCTAACGTTGTAAGAACATAGTGTACTATGTCAAAACTCACATGATTTTCCCTAGGAAAAAGCAATCTGGATGAAAAAGCTTGCACTCAATGTTGAATAACCCCTAACATCAAGACAAAACAAACCAAGTCCAAACCATATGGAATGCAAAGAGGCACCCAACCTAGTAGCAAAGGTGCCCATGCCTATACAGGGTCGAGAAAAGCAACACAATATCACTCAATGATGACTTGAGTCAAATGAATGTTTCATTCACATAGGTTTTATTATTATAAGTGGGAATGCAGTAGAAAACGTGTCTATGGTGAAAGATTTAGATTATGCATTGTTGTAGAAAGTGAGTGAGATTGAAAAAAATATGAGGGTAGTGCAATGTTTTTCAAGAGTTAATTAAAGTTGTTTTTCTTTGTAATTCCATTTTCTTATTGTTTATATTGTTTTGTATAGAATACAAAAGGAATACCAACCAATTTATTGATTTCCATTTCTTTTTTGTCTTGGGAAATGAGGTCACAATGATAATTTCTTACAAACAAAAGATCCTTCTAAAGTCATCTTACATGTATAGGGTCCTAAGATCGAAGCATTCACATTTATCAATGATAATACTCAGATGGAAGGAGAGTTGGTGATTTAAAAATCACAACTAATAAGCATCTAAATTTTTATTTACTTTCATTTATTATGTCCCCAATAGGGGATATATATGATTCGTGCAAGTAGATTAATTCAGGAGGTAGGTTCAAATTTTTTGGTTTTTAAATGTTGTTGTTATAGTTTGGAACAATTTTTATTTTTGACATTTTTTTAATTTTGATTTAACTTGGCTCTTATTTGTTCTGTGTAGGTGACGTTAGTATGGGAATTTGTGTCCCAAGACCCGACAATGAGCTGATGTAAGCAAGCATTATGATAATTATTATTCCCCGCTGGGAATTTATATTCGACAGGGTTTTGATATTCATGCCATCTTATTTGTAGTTTTTTATGCAATTGTTTGACAAGTAAATTAAACCGTTTTCCTATGTTTTTTTCATCCACCCTCTTATTATAGATTTACCTTTTTCATTTCTTCTCGTCTGACACCTCTGACAATACACACAGGAAACATTCTCAATTTGGCAAAGCATGACAATTGTTTGGTACAGGTAGTCGACATGCATGCAGTCCATTACTCTGACGCTCTAACAAAGATTTTGTAGCTCTTGTCCAGTTGCACGCAAGCAATGTGCATGCAACACTCCACCTGGATAAGGCCATGGCAGCACCAACGAAGTTGGAAATTTTTTTTTGCTTTCCTCTATGCAATATAGACCGTCACTTATAGTGATACATATGTTAATGGAAACGACAACGGGATTACCACGATGACTGTTTCCAATGGAGTGCCAAGGATTCAAAACCACGCTCAGCGCCGCTACTTTTGGTATGAAGAAGAAATTGAATACAATCTTCGCTGGTGTTTAGTGGTAAATAGGTAAATTTTGTAAACCTACAAAACTGAATTGTAATAACTTACAGTTGATTTTTGCATCGCAGAGATTTCCGAGCTTGAATGTGGGTATATATAGAAACAAGTACTTTTTTCAAGCAATTACCAAGATATAGTGCTCCTCGATACAAAACCATTCGGTAAGGTAAATATAGGCAGTACACCATCAAGAAATATATAAAATAAAGATTGTGAATTACCTTTTCTTTGAACGTCAACAAGCCTTGCTTGCTCTTGCGGACATGTGCTTGTTATAAACAGAAAGTTGCAAAGTGCAGAAGTGGATGAGATTATCTATCACAAATTACTAGTGCATCCGGCGTTAGTCTATCACCTGAAGTAAGTAATTAAGTAATTTGTTGCTGTCCACACGGACATTTATTCTCTTAGACAGTGATGTGATCCTTCTCTTAATAGACAATGATGGTTAAGCTGGAAATAAAAATATTTTTCTGCGAAATATAGTTTCAACAATATTTTTATTCCTTTTCCTGTAAATTATTATTTAAAGGTGGAATTTCATAAAACTCTTATTAAAAAATGATGATAAAATCCATTAGATAAAGTATTACCAATAAGAACAAACCCAAACTCTTAAAGTTGAATTTTCTACCCTACTTGATTCATGGAAGACATTTTTTTGCAACAAATCTTATGAATATGATTGATGAAATACATTCATCCCATTTATTTGATATTTACTATTCCAACAAATGAAAGAGAAAGTGACTTTGAACCTTAAGGGTTTTGGAATTAAGATGGTAAATAAAAACCCAGTGTGAACGATAATCATGAGCACTGGTATACAATGCCCAGCGTTTTGTCTAAAATTTTTATTATTTTTATAAAATTTAAAGAACAAAAAGATAGTGCAAGATATTTTGTAAAATTACTCTTTTATCGTTTTATAATTATAACCTCAGCTTAACTTATTTCATAAGATATTTAAATATATCGTTTTGGGCGAGTGCATGACAGTGACATTCATACTACTTGCCTAGTTGACACTACAGAATCATCACTGTAATGACAAAGATATGTAAGCGTTGGACGTACTTTTCGTGGCATACAACTCTCAGATTAGATTATCCAATGATCCACTAAATCCAAAATGAGGAAGATTTGCTACAGATTGTATTTATCTTTAAACTTTCCACTTTCCAAATTATATTAATGTATGGAGATGCATTTCATTAAAAACGTGTTGATATGTATCATCAAATATATGTAAATGCACTATGTAAAAGTGTGAAATGTACACAACACAGTGGCATAAATACTCATCATATTGCTTAACATTCATGTGATAATTTTCACATTAATGTCATCTAATTTCACCATATTACTTCACATTCACGTGCTAATTTTCACATTAATGTCATTTAATTTTGGTTGCAAAATTACAGTTTTAAACAATATACAATCTCAACTTTCAAAAGCTATAAGCTTGAATTCAATCAATTTTACATTTTTAAATAAATAAATTTATTTGAAATTATAAATACAATTTTATTTGAATGTTTTTATCTAATTGTGGAGAGGGAACAAGCAGAGGAATAAGAGCAGACGTATCCATGCCTGCAATATGCCTACTACGTAGGGGAGTGTTCAAAGCAAGCCATCCATGTTGTGGACGTATGCGAAGCCGAGATCATAGGGTGTCCTACTATCACTAATTATAAAAACACGAGAAAAAATGTATTATGGCTAATATGAAGCAGAACTGGGTTTAACCAATCAATTCCTTAGTTGTGGTTGACCTAGTTCCAACACCTAGCACTATTAATTATAGAAAAAAGAATCTAAGCCTTCAGTAGCAGAGGAACTGAAATGATTATGTATCATAGTTATAGGAAATAGAGCGCTTGACCTTTGCACGGAGGATCCATGCCCATATCTCTTTGTTCCTATTGACCCATCTCCATATCGAATTGGAGATTGAGATAAGGTGGTTATTCAAAACGACGGACTTTTATATTAAGTATATAACGATGAGCAATGACTTCTACTTAATATATTGATATCCCTATTCATTTTATTATTCATATATTATTTATATACTCCGATGCCTAAGATAGATTTGTAAGGAAGGCCAAGGTCATATACAACATGGTAACCATAGGTCATCATGTGAAAGAAACAATACAATGGACAACCTAAAAAAAAGGTTTGACACTAGATTTAAAGTTGTTTGTAATATATGTTATTGACTTTCTCCACAAATACCTTGTTGTGAACAAAGAAGCGTTTTGTAGTTCTCTCCTTGAGATCATTATCAATGATGGGAGGAAACAGATTTTTAATGCTTCATTTTCTCAAACTATACTTTATAATTCATAGGTTCTTGCTCAAGTTTAAAAATTTAATCAAAATTCTTCGATGCAGGGCTGAGCTCAAGAACAAAGATGAACAATTCGATGTCATAATAAGAGACCTCATAGATCCTATGGAAGGGGGTCCTTGTTATCAATTGTACACAAAATATTTCTATGAGATTGTTCTAAAGTCAAATTTGAGCCATCAAGGAGTGTTCGTTGCTCAGTTATAACATCACTATAAAATGGCTCAAATTATTATAGAAACTATTTCTTGATAGTCCTCTTTTGTTGCGTCACGCCGTACATCAATTAACAAGATAAAGAATAAGTTGATAATAATAAGGTATGCTTGTCCTAGTACTTCAGTTCGAGGTTTGAGTTTCATAGAAAGTTCTAATCATTTAGTTTAAAGTTCTTAAAAATATCAAGTTAGAGGAGCGGTCGATCTCACTCACTGAAGTTTCTGAAATCAGCGTTGCCCGACCAATAGTGTCATAGAAGGTGAATTCTGTTAGAATTCGACATAGCTACTGCTGAGAAGCTTCTTGGTTTCGACAGTTTTTCCTTTAAATTTAAAATCAAATCCGTGAATAGCCTTCAACTTTCTGGAAAAAAAAATCAATATAAATATCTAGAAGCTTAGGAAGAATGTTTGCATTGAACAGATTCCATCCAAATTTAGCAAGAATTATTTTCTAAGCTTTGCTTAATCTATCAGCATCGGCCATGACTGTTCCAATTAGCTAATTATTAATTCAAATACTGATATCCCTATGGATGGACTGTGACATGATGGACCCGTGGTCGTCTTAACGCACACGGAGTTATTCTCATCCATATACAACACGTTAAGACAGGTTTCAAGTGTAAACTACCAGGGACCTCCTCTGTTTGTTTTTTTTTCAATTTTCTCGCTTATTAACCATACTTCATAGAAATTGATAAAATCAAATGAAACATGTGATTGAACAGACGTGGTGCCAGCCTACACTGCTCACATTTCTTCCTTCACTGACATGTGGGATTTGTTATGGTTCTGGTATCTTTTTTATCTTAATTTTTCTTTTCTTTCCATTTTAATTGAAACTTTGGGGTCACTGAGAGCTTTAAAATTATATAACGAAAAACGTAGTTAGTTAGCATAAAGGCTCAACAACCAAATCCAGACACAACGTATGCATTCTCTTTGGGCATGTTAAACATCTGGCTTACTAATGGAACTACAATACTCAATTTGCTTAACTGCTCTTTTCATGAGGGCGGGTCGATCGTTATGCATTGAGATGCAAAATACTCCAATTCTTTCTTTTCGATTATCATGGATTATAATATCTCTACCGAATTGTACAAGTGGGTCTACCTTTTTACCAAAATGATAGAACTGGACTTATCTTCTCTACCAGCGCCTTGCTTAACATCCTTATATTTCATTATATAAAGATACATATTTATCATGTACAATACCACTCTATTTTAATTACATATTAATTATCATATAGCTCATTTAACTTAATGATTTATATTTTTTGTTGTGAGTTTATATTTATAGATGTGGCTTTGATACAACCCAAACATAATTTCTAGTATAAGAAATTTTATTTGGAGATCCAATATTTACTAGAAAAATACGAAACTATATATGTCAACTTGATTTTTTTATTATTGTACATGCAATCCAAACTGTAGTATCATATATCTATAAATGTATTTCCAGATCCATAAGAGTTTGTCAACTTGCAAACTAGGTATTTCTTTTTGAAGTGGAAAGGGACTCGGGAGACTCCAAGGACTAGATAAATAAAGATATATCCATGTAATGTTTATAGGGGTGGCCTACATCACCACATAACTGGTAGAGAGGGGTTTGACCAAAGATAAGGTTATATTCTCAATTGATCTAGAGTCAGCGAATGACTCTGCAGCTCATGCAAAGGTGATAGTAGTTGGATATCCAGATGCAGTAAATCCAACAAAAAAATATATAGTCTCTGTTTTTATTACGATTATAATGTTTAATATATAATATAATGCTTACAATTATAATTGTCATTTATAATTGACATATATTCCATGATTTTACAATTCCAAAAGCAGGGGAATATGCAGCATTGCTGCTACGCCTTGTTAAAAAATGGTTTGTTTGTATGTACTCACAATAGTATACTACCCTAATATAATGCATTAACCCTAGGTAATAATTATCACTGTAGATTTGTGTATAAATATAATGAAAGACATTAAATGTCTATCCCTTTGCAAACCATGTGCTAGAACAACTTTGAAATATGATCAAGCAAAGAAGGACGATTCAGGGTTGCGACGTGCTTGATGGCAGCGCCTTCAAAATATTTAACTTCTAACAAATTCGATCGAATATTTCCAACCTCCAAACCTGCAAGGCTATTAAGTACTCTATTAACTATTTTACACGAATGAAACCAGAATAATTCATGTTGTTGTGGCATGATGATGCCTACCTTTGAAAGCTGTTTAATGCTACGTGGTGGTTTACAAGCGTCTTGAAAATTCAACCTCTACCAAATTTCATCTACACGCGTCTTAAAAATGGTGCATTCTACTAAATTTCATAGAAATTTTCCCAGAAAATCCAAGCCAAGTAGTTTCTTCTTATAAATAGGTAGGCTTGGGCCCAAGTGGACCTCTTAATTAGTTGATTCAGGGAAGCCATGATCCACGACTGTATACGTTCATGCTTCTATGACAGAGAAGGGAAATAAAGGCTTTATCTTAGGGTAACTCGACGCAAAGTGAAATATAATTAGTGCTCAACTCATGATTTTACCGATGTATTAACATGGGGTCTTGGGGAAAAGACATGGTATGTTTTATTCACTCCTCATGTGTGTTGATATATACAGAATCCCAAATCAACAAAATAAAGTTATCAGGACTCAACCACTTCTAAAATAGCCAACCGCCCATCAGGGTACAACTAGGTGAGTTTTCATTTATAAGTTATTGCACCAATTTTTCCAATGTTCCTTACCTTGCGAGATCATTATTTCCATATCTTTCTCCTTAACACTCAACCGATCTAACCCAAGGATGAATATTGTCTCTTTCAATCGACTATTCATTCAATAAATTAATTTTGGGAATGGTTTTTTCTAAATTAAGTAAAATGCAGTATACTATCTAAGTTTTAGTGTGTATATTCCTATTTTTCAGCGTAACAGGAACGATGTGGAAGAGAAACACTGACCCGCAAGTGTTGGATATCTCATATAACACATTTTGCTATAAATCATTTTGAAATATTATGTATATATCAAGCGTATCTGTATATATCTTTTGCATTTTGAAATTTTGATATGGGCTCAATCAAGTGTGTCTGTATATATCTTCTAAAGAAGTGTTTGAAATCTCATATCGATCGTGTTATAAATCATTTTGCTACTCTTGGCGCAACTTGCACGCTTGCGGCCAATTTGTATTTTTTGGTTCAAATTGTCAATATCAAAGCTTATATCATCCATTCTAATATCGTAGTGCAACTTTCACGCTTGCGGTCGATATGTATTTTATGTTTCAAATTGTCAATTATCAAAGCTTATATCATCCATTTTAAATATCGTCTGTTTATTTTTAGGGTTGGAAGCTTGATTATTAATTGTAGATATACAATCTCCAATCATCCAGTGAAGCTTCTTCATCCTTTCACCAAGGAGTGGACGACCTGTGAGCAAGCCATGGCTACAACAGGTAGTAGCAGTGAAGTGAAAGAGGAATATCAAGGCAAGGATGGATAAATGACTGCTGGAATGGAAATGAAGATATAGCATGATTCTAAAATGATTTGATCCTTTGGGACTTAATAGATTTGAAGTTAAATATATAAATGACTAAAATACTAACATTTGTAAATATGTAATCAAAATATGTAATGTAGAAATGTATTTTATAAAAATAAATATTATTCTCATTATTATAAAATAATACATTAAAATCAATTATATAAAAATACTATCAAATGATGTGAGCCTTGAACTTTGGCGTTAGAATTCACATATACGTAAACGCGTTCACATCACTGGTACGAAGCAGTTGATGTTGGTTGTGCTTTTGTACTAGGCGTATTCATTTCATTTATGTGACATTCTCTACTTTGTTGTTGATGAGTTATTAACCAATTACCATTCATTTCAATTAATTTCAATCGTCCATATTTTAAACATTTTCCATCTTCTCAGTGCTATCAAGTTCCAAGTGTTTCAACTTTGTTTGCATGGTTTTCAGGTGTTTCATTTGGGCTTTAAAGGAAATATATCATTTTCTTTGCAACCAAGGTTCCTATAGTTCAGAGTGTTTAGTACTGTATTCATATCAATGTTTGACTAAGTTTTCATCCATGTCAATTTAAACAATTTATGGCCATAATAGCAGACTCTGCATGCCAGTTGCAGTAGGAAGATTCATTTGTAAAGAAATATGTGCCTTTTTTTTTATTTGGAAGAATTCAAGAACTTACTGAGAGACCTCGAGGATCAAGAGTTTGGAGATGAATGAAGAAGGTGACACTAAGGTACGGAGAGAGGATGAAACATTGAAGTTTGATACACTATCTACAATTGGTGCGATAGAAGATAGCAGGGAAAGTGGGAGTCTTGTTGAATCCATGGCACTTGTAGAGAGAGAGGATAGAAGGAGAAAGGAATCAGACAAAGCTTATGATCGCAAGTACACAATTAAAGCTATTGTTCGTCCATTTATGTGCAAGAATATCCTCAAAGAAATTGTTCTCTTGTGACAATCTCTAGTTGAACATAGAGCGGATACCCGTGAACTGTTAAAGTTTGTCGATGCAAAGGGTTAGGTATGTTTATAAATGCACAATATGATACCTTCATATGTCCCATCACTTGTAGCATAAGTAGGTCAGTTGTAGGAAGATCCTTTAAGAATTGTTAAAATATTAATCCACAGAGAGTTCTCTTACGATTTCTCTTACAGAATATGTCAAGAAGATATTTGTAAACTAACATCAACTCTTTGAAAACTTCATCACTATATGAACTGTGAATATAAGACTTTATGTGAAGATAATAGTTTATATTTGAAGACAACACCCAAGAGATTAGGATTCATCTCACGTTGGATCTCAACATTTCTCTCTCTCTAGGTTTACACCCTTTCACTATGTTTACATTACTCATATTTCATTAACGTCTTAATGTCGAGTTACATTCTTTAGCCTCTATGGGTTCTTTTTCTATTAATAAAAACAAACAAACAAACAAACAAACAATTAATTTTTATATTAATAAAAAAACAAAAAAAAACAAAATAACAAATGCTAAACGATTATTCAAATTGAAGTTAATTATGCTATTAAAAATATTATGTTTATTTTTTTCCAACCTAACTAAAATTTAATATATAACTTTTTTTTGTTTATTACGTTAATAAAATTAGTTGTCAAACCAATCTAAGTTATCTCATGTCATGAAGCTTTGATGGTCCAATTTTAACTTTTAAACTACTATTATTTAGCTCCATATCAAGTGGAAAAAAACAACTCCTTCAACAAGTGTTTTCATTACAAAAACTTTTCTTCATAGCAGTCACAAAGCTAGTAGCAATGCCAGGGACATTGCCACCACGTGGGTCTTGTTATTGTACTATGTCTTCGATATTATGCATTTTAGCTTTAGGTTCTTACATTCGACATTGTTTTAGCTTCAACTTCATGGGTTTGACCTAAGGGATCTTACCTTGGGTCCATCTGAAGCATTGGGATATAATTTCCTAGGACATAATTGTAAACATTTTTGTGTGTTTTCGCATAAGCTTTATAGCTCATTATGAATGCTAATAGATTTAGAACACACCATTAGCATAATTTGTATGGATCAGATTTTCTTATTTTATGTTCAATTGCATAATCACATTTCTTGATGTTCACAGACTATATTTTGGAAATGTCTATATTTTATGGTAGGATTCACAAAAATATTTAAGGCAATTGAATTGTCAAAAAGATCATATACAAAGACATCACTTATCTTGGTATTCCTAACATATATTGGTCAATTTATCTCATATTGATTTCTTTATATGTGTCTCTTGAGTGAAATTTATTTCCTATGTTCTACTAATTGAGAGGATGTAGGTGCCTTTATGCCTCCAATAGACCAAATGCACAATCAACATAGCCAATGGCCAGGCCTTCCAAATATTTGTGAAAAACATTAAGGGGAAATTCATCGCAATGATGGTTAAAAATTATAATTGTATTTCCTCCCTCAAGCGTAAACTCCGAGATAAAATAGGGATTCCTGAAAAATTCAAATTCCTTCTTGATCTGGATTTATGTGAGAATGAAATGAAAGAGCATATATATATATATATATATATATATATATATATATATATATATTCACATACACATATATATGGCGATAAATACAGTGATACAGTAAACTCAGATTCTATTAAATGAATTAAATAGAACAAACTGTAAAACAAAAACAACTAGAATGGTGGTAGTTGTATCTCTAAGAAGAGATGTGGCGACTATTCTCAATCATGACAAGTTGAATACAAAAGGAGGTCGAAGGGTCTTTTATCATAAATACTTAGAGAGGAAGAAACCCTAAACCTAACCCTAAGAGATGAATCGTCTTAAAATTTGTGGCCCCAAGGTGGTTAGTTGGACAGTCAACTACTTGGGGTCATAAATTTTGCATATGATCTTCGTTTGGGGAGCTTGATAGCCCGCTGTAAATGTCTATCTGAGATTTACAACTTTCGACTAGGGCCAAAATCATTTCATTTTAAACTATTTGGCCCCCTGAATCGCCAAAAACGTCTCTTAGGGCCTCAAAACGCCCCCATAATTTTGGGACCCAAAAAACTATAGAAAATTACAAGAAAATTGATAAAATTGAAAATTGTTTTGAGCTGGTCCTCACCCTTAGGAAGAAATGGTCTCCATTTCATTGAGTTCCCCCATCAAATGGGGAAACTTTTGCTGAACTTTACTCCTGGTGAGCCACTTTCCTTGGTGGAGGAGTTTCCCTGCTTTGACAACTCGATATAGTTGCATCTTTTGTCGGCGAGTGCCCTTACCCTATGTGTCCATGATTTGATCAATGGATTATTGTTCCATGCAATTGGGAATAAGATCTGTAGGTGTCGATTGTTCTGCCACTTCTGAGGTGTCCAAGAGTGGTGCAAAATATGGTCGAAGGAGCTCCACATTGAATACTGGGTGCATGCCAAGGAATGGAGGAATGCTTAATTCGAAGGAATTGTCACCAACTTCCTTGGTGATGGTCTATGTCCCATATCAAAGTTGACGAAACTTGCGATGGGTTCTTATGATCCTCTATTTCTACAAATGAAAACAAACCTTATCCCCCACCTAGAACTTGTGTCGAACCTGATGTTAGTCATGTCGATGCTTGTACTTAGTATTGGCATTTTCCAAAATGTCATGGACCTATTGGCAGATGTGATGGATTTGTTCACAAATATGGTGGCCTTATCAGCCTCAGCTTGAGCATGGGAAGATTCTTCTTGTGTGGATGCAAGGGGAAGAGCTACATCAATTGGGGCTAGTGCTTGGAAACCTAGGCATAGCTGAAAATGAATGTGACTGGTAGAGATATGAAGAGCTCTATTATAGCTATGTTGAACATAAGGAAGGCTCTCATCCCATATGTGGGTATTTTTAGAATTGTACATTCTCAAAATATGCACAATCATCTGGTTGACTACCTCTGCTTGTCCACTAGTCTGCGGGTGAAGGCAGTCAATTTGGTGAGATTGGTATCCATCCGATGACCATAGACTAGAAAATAAAGTGCTCAAGAACCTATTGTCCCGATCTAAAATGATAGTCTATGGCAGCTAAAAATGAACCCAAACATGCTTGAAAAAGAGCTTAGCAGTGGCTTTGACAGAGATGCTCTTCTTGCAAACTATCAAAATGACCATCTTAGAGAAGCGATCCACGACCACAAACACATAGTTATTACCATGCTTAGTTGAAGGTAGTCCTGACATGTAATCCATGGAGATGGATTCCCATGGCCCATTCAAATTGGGCAGGGGGGTGTACAATCCCTTCTTTTTCACGATTGGTTTCGCGATGGCATAGGAAGTGCAAGATCTGATATATTGGTTGACGTCTTGTCGAATTTTGGGTCAATAAAAATACTTCTGAAATACCTTCATTGTCTTCTTAATGCCAAAGTGCCCTGCCACCCAACTGTAATGCACTTCTTAGATAATATTCGCATGTTCGCTTGAAGGAACACAAAGATAAGGTGGCATAGAAATCCTTCTTCAAGATGAAAGTCTGTCAATTGTGTACGTGCACATAATGCTTGATATATGGGAGAAAACTCATGATCACTATCATATAGTTGAGGCCACCCAGAGGTCTCGTGGCCATAATAGTTGAACATTGTGGTCAATGTTGCTACTGGAGGTCGACTGAGGCAATAAATGACTCAATTGGTGCTTCCCTTCTTATATTTAATGTTCAGGTGGAACTTCTGCAAGTAAGTGTACCACTTCTAATGGCATTCATTATGTAACTTTCCTTGGGTTTGCATGAACTATAAGGGCTTGTGATCAGTGTGGATGATTGTTTCTTTTCCAAGGATGTAATTCTTCCATTAGTGACATGCTTGCACAATGGAGTACATTTCCTTGTCATAGGTGGGGTACTTGTGGATTGTATCTGAAAGTGTCTCACTATGATATGCCACTAGATGGGCATGTTGAGTGAGCTCTTTACCAGTGGTGTAGTCTAAAACATCTGTCTCGATCTCAAAGGGTTATTGCAAATATGGTAAGGTAAGGATGAGCACCAAACATAAGCATTGCTTGAACTCCTCAAATGGGTTTTGTTGTGGCTTGGACCATATGAACTTTTCCTTAGATCCACCTTTGGTCACCTGGATAAGGGACGAAGAAATATTAGAGAATATCAACACAAATCTTTGATAGAAGTTTCTAAGGCCTAGGAAGCTACGAAGCACTGTGAGAGTCGTTGGGTTCGTCCAATCATGAATGGATTGGATCTTGGCCGGTTCTACATGAACACCATGTTCGTCCACAATGTATCCCACACACTGAACCCTTTCCATGCCAAATGAGCACTTCTTTAGATTAGAATATAACTTGTGTTGTCACAGGGTGTTGAGGACGTTGTGGAGATGCTGCAAATGTTATGCCCATGTTCTACTATATATGAGGATATCATCTAGATATATGGCCAGAAAGGAATTAGTGAATGGTCATAGAATGTCATCCATCATTCTCATGAAGGTTGTTGGAGCATTAGTCAAGCTGAAAGTCATGACCAGCTGCTCAAAAAGGCCTTCTCAATATTTGAAGGTAGCCTTCCAGACATCGACTTGCTCAATTGACACTTGATGATAGCCGGACTTCAAGTCAATCTTGTTGAAATACTTCCCCCCTTGAGCTGATCAAGGAGTTCCTCGATCCAAGGAATGGGATACTGATTCCAGACTATGATCTTGTTTAGAGCTCGGTAGTTAATACAAAGTCTCCATGTCCCATATTTATTTTTGTTAGAATATAATCCGTAGGGATTATATATTGTAAATAAATAAAGAAATCCATGAATAGTTAGGAAGCCGAAAAGGCTGGGCGGAAGGTGAAACACAACCGTCACATGTAATGTATAAAAGAATGCATTAGCAATGGAATAATATTGAATCGAGAGTTATACCTATCAGTGGTATCAGAGCGTTGCCATAACTCCTGCCTGTTTCCAATCTACTCATACATCTGCCCTTTCCTCAGTCTACAGATTGCATGCATTGGTGCATGCTCTGGCTGTTCTAACGCTCCGCTCAGCCCCATCCATCCTCTGTGTGATGTGATGATCCCTGTGATACTCACGAAACCCTAATTTTTTTTCTGTGTGGACTGTTCATAAACTGCGTGAGTCCATATTGTTGGAGTTTGAGACTGCGTTGAGACTACTGCAATCTCCTCCTTCTGCTGCGTGAGTTTGAGTATATATGCTTTTATGACTGCGATCTCCCTTTCAGACTTGTGTGGAGACCGTTCTTTTTCAAGAGCGTGGAGTACGATTCTGACTGCATGGAAGACTCAAGCTCCTACTCAAACACGAATTTCACATGTTGCGCAGTGTTATTTTCTGCAAACCCATACTCTCAACATTGGTTGTATTCTGTTCCTTTAGTAGGCTTGCAGTCCACTGCTCCTGTTCTGATATTTGTGTCTGCCAATTTCGGTCATTACTCGCACACTTGCAAACCTAATGTGTATGGAGAATTTTTCCACACCAACCCTAATCTCTAAAATTCTCGACTTAGTTGACTGCATTCTCGTGACTTGATATCATTGAGTGTGTAGTATCGATGGAGTTGTGCATTGTTGGAGCTGTGAACTATTATTCACTAAAGATAGACCTTCGTTCGATCTACAAATTGTTGCTCATGCCTTGGCATTCATGTTGAAATGGTGTTGCATTGCAACAGTTGGAGAATGTGTAATGCTCCAACCTGTGAAGATCGTCGAAGCTTGCTGAAGACTAAATACTGCGTGAAGACCAGCGTGGAGGAGAATCGATGCTCTCTTTTGCGTGAAGGAGTATGAACGGAGAATGCTGAATCGTGACTGTGTGAAGATTGAAGCTGCATGAAGACCATTTCTCTGACTGATACTGCATTGAAGACTGGAGACTTCTGCCTTTGCGCGTCCTCCATCTACCTTTTTTTGTGCTGTGACTGCTATCGTGACTGCCTGCTATGGTGACTGCTCGTGACTGTGTGCTGCACTTCACATCCTGGTTGTAGATTAAAGCTTTGCTTTGAATATTTTTCATCACAAAGACTGTTGTATATATGCTGCTTCTTGTTTCCTGAACTTGGCAAATGAGCTATGACTGCTACATTTTACTTATACACTTTGTTGTGTATTTAATGAGCTCTTGATTGCTACTTGATACTGTGTGGAATATATATGTTGTTGCTGGTGTATTGGAGACCCCATTGAATGATACATGTTGCTGGTGTTTTGAGCTGCAATCTTGAAATGTGTAAACCTAGACTGCTGCAACATCCACTTGAAGATTGAAGTTGTGACCACATTCTACGTGAAAGGAGATTGCTGAGACTACCCATCTTATTGACAGCATATTTTCTGTGTTATTGTATCAATTTTAAAACTTGAAGTTGAGATATTAAGATTGTAAATCACCTTGGCAGAGACTGTAGACCTGCAAGGTTATTGTTTTTTTATCTCATTCACTTTGTCATATTAAGTTCATTCTTGTAAATTACACTAACAGTTGTCAAAGATGCAATCTATAGCATCTATAGTTGGTGCCACTCTCACTGGCAAAGACACTTATTCAGAATGGTGGAGGAAGATCAAATATGCCTTCATCTACAATGACCTTTGGGACGACATTTGCGAAGGCACCACAATAGAGACAGCAGCTGGAAAGACCATAACCAGAGACCCTGAACCTCTAGAATCTGAGAAAGAGAAGGCCATTTGGAGAACAAAAGACAAGAAAGCTTTAGCGGTAATCACTGCCACAATCAGTGAAGAGGTGAGCCAGCACATATTACCTGCAAAATCATGTTTTGAAGCACTAAAAACATTAAAAGAACTGTATGATTCACACTCTGAAATGGAATTTATTCAACTAATGTTAAAACTATCCAGTCTTGAAGTAAAAGACAATGATCCCATGTTAGTTGCCTCTAAAATCAAAGCTATCATGCACAAGATTCAAGCCTCTGGTATGAAAGCAGATCTTCCTCTTGCAGCATTTGTAAAATCTTTGTATCCTACTCACTCCAACTATCTTGAGTCATTGCAAGCTAGTGACAAGTTCAAATCACTAACATTTGACACCCTGGTAGAAAAGATAGCTGATAGAGAGAAAGCCTTTTGTAAGAAGACAACCGAGCATTCTGGAGAATCACTTTGCTTTGCTAAAAAAGCAAAGAACCAGACCAAAGACCAATCCAAAGATCATCCTAAAGGAGAAAGAAGCAAGAGAGGCAGAGGAAGAAGAAACTTCAGAGGCAGAGGGGGCAGAAACAACTTCAGCAAAAGATCAGATTTGCAGTGCAAGCATTGTGGAAAGACTAGGCACACATCATATCAGTGTTGGGCTTCATGGGACTCCATCAAAGACAAGCATAACCAAAAGAAAGATGACAATAAAAATCAAGATGCTAGTAAATCTT
>LPNX010295713.1:19398-79874 GCA_001517045.1 Pseudotsuga menziesii
AAAGAAATATGAATAGTTAGGAAGACGAAAAGGCTGGGCGGAAGGTGAAACACAACTGTCACATGTAATGTATAAAAGAATGCATTAGCAATGGAATAATATTGAATCGGGAGTTATACCTATCAATTTTGTACCAACACAATTGGGATCCCACAAGGTGAGGAGCTAGGTTGAATGTTCCCATTTTGAATTAACTCTTGAATCTGACATTTGATTTCTTCATTCTCCATAAGGGAATGCCTGTATACTAGCCCATTAGGTAAAGACACACCAGGTATCAAATCAATGGAATTCCTGACCTGGAAATGTACTGGAACCCCGACAAGTGTGGTGAAGATGTATTTTTATGCTTCCACAATATTGTCCACTTGTTTATGATGCGTAGATGGGTTCTATGTGGAGGTGGTGGATGTTGTTGTGATATTTCGTTCACCCTCAAAATGAAACATGAAGAGTATGAATTTTCCTATCTGGGAGATTACCTTCCTACACTGCTTCACTATGATGAGAGATGCTACAGTAGCAGGAAGTGTCTCTGATATCTTGTAGAGTTTATTTCTCAAAGTAATAATGACACTATGAGGTCTAGACTCATACACATCATGATGTTTCCACATATATATTTTTCGTAAAAGAACATCACAAACTTCAAGCGGGGAAACATCACACATTACCTAATATTTGAAGGGCTTGATGCTGTAAGAAAGGTGACATTGTTAACTGACATGGATGTCCCATCCCTGGCTCATCCAACCAATCTTGTATGGTTTGGGATGTGGAATCGTTGAAAGCTTCAATTTTTTGATGACCTTGACCAATATGAAGTTTTTCTGACTACCAATGTCAAAAATGAAATGTAGTAGAGTCCATTACACCCATAGTTGTGAATGGAAGAGGCGCTCCCCTTCCTCTGGCTTCTTTGAATCTTCAGGTTATATATTGGCGGTTGCAATGGTGGCACTAGATTCCACATCAATGATTTTATTTCCCCTTTCTTTCTCTACATCAGTCTCTGATTCAGAGTTTGTATTAATTGGGGATTTTGTCTCGGCCAACAATGATTGTTTTGAGCGACATCCATCAGTGTTGTGCTAGGGGATTTTGTGGAACTCGCACCACTTGTCGGTGTCCTTCTTCGATTTCCAATTACCCTTATTTTCCTGCGGCTTGGAATGGTTTTCGGTACTTTTTCTATCGTTTATCTATCATTTGGGTTGTTAATTAGAGCCACTTTTTCTAGAATTATGCTGTTGATTTGCAGACCCAAAATCCTGCTTATTATTTTTCTTAAAATTTTGATCAATCTTGACAACATATCGGTAAGTTTCTCCTAGTGATGATATGTCGAGGAAATCTATCTCCGACTGAATGTACCTGTGTAGGCCACTGCGGTACTTTAGAACCAAGTTTCATTCAAAGTCTCTAATTCCCAACTTTGAGTGTAGGGTATGGAATATATTGGTATACTTTGGAACCGTTTGGTATCTTTCCTGGCACAACGTCGTACACTGGGTGTATTGGTCATCATATTTTCTGACAAGGTAGAATTCCTCTTTGACGACATCGACAAAAGATTCCCAAGTGGGTTCTATCTTGAATATTTCAAATTCATCCCTCGCATGCCTCTCGTAGTACCCATCCCACCAGTATTTGATGTGGGGGAGGGACGTAAGGAGCGTGAAGGTGATCTTTTCACTGTTGAAATTTTTTTGAAAAAAGAAGTAACCCTCTAACAGACAACCATTTTTCCAAAGCATATGCACCTATATTTCCTTCAAATAAGGGGATGTAAAAGTTAAATTGTACCTTAAAGGGACTCACACCCAAATAACGACTGCTCGTTGAAGGTGCATCCGCAACCGTCGGCATTCTTCAAAGGATCTGGGCGAAGTTATCCATCATCTCGTTCCTTTATGGCGTGAGGGATTCCTAGAGAAACAATTAATAGGATCTCCTGCTCTGTCATCTCTCTTTTATTCTCCTGCCATGTGAGGCTTCTTAGGACGACGAGAGGTATTTTTCTGAAGCTCAACTAGTTTGAGACCCAACTCTCGATATTCAGATCTCGTCGGAGACATGCATTGAGAAACCACAAGAGAAGAAGGCTCTGATACCATTAATACGGATTTACGTGAGAACGAAATGAAAGAGAATATATATATTCACATACACAGATATATGGTAATAAACATAGTGATACAGTAAACTCAGATTCTATTAAATGAATGAAACATAACAAACTGTAAAACATAAGTAGTTAGAATGGTGGTAGTTATATCTATGAGAAGAGATGTGGCGGCTATGCTCACTCATGACAAACTTAATATAAAAGGAGGCCGAAGGGCCTTTTATGATCATAAGGTCTTGGAGAGGAATAAACCCTAAACCTAACCCTAGAAGATGAATTGTCATAAAGTTTATGGCCCCAAGGTGGTTAGTTGAACAGTCAACTTCTTGATGTCATAACATTTGCATACAATATCCGTTTGGGGCAATTGATATCCCATTGGAAAGGTATATCCAATATTTACAACTTTCGATTGGGGCCATTTGCATGCCATTGGAATCCGTTGGCTTCCCGAATCGTTAAAAAACGTCTTTTAGGGATTCAGAATGCCCCCAAAATTTTGGGATCCGAAAAACCATAGAAAATTACAAGAAAATTGCCAAAATGGAAAACTATTTTGAACCAATGGAATAGGTGGGTGTCCACCTATACCCATCTTGATCAATTCTATATGAAATTAAGAAGATGGAGGATCATTTTTCTATCTCAAATTACAAAATATCCAAGGATTCAAACTTAATTTTGGCCATGCGACTGTGAGGGGGGGTGACGATTTTTTACACAACTCCATCCTCTAAACCAATCTATTATAAGGATGCAACGAGTTCAAAGGAATCCTCTAAAATATTTCAAATACCCAGTCCATATATTGTCGAAAAGCTTAATGAAGTTCCAAAGTTGGAGATTAAAAATGCGGAAGTAAATAGACTTTTCTCTTCCTGTAAATATGAAGCAATAATTTTTATATTTAATGGCTTATAACCAAGATCAAAGGAGATGGAATACTAGATACATTCTATATAGACCTTGAATTGTGATTATTTTTTATGCTCAAAATGTTTCGTTATGGTTTAGAAAAATTATAAGAAAATATTTGAGAAGGGTTGTGGTTTTGGAGAAGAGTTGGCCTCTTTATCACCCCACGGTTTTCAGAGTTTGATCCTACTACAATGGTAATATCCAAAATGTCGGTCTGCGTTCACCTATAAACCCTCCTCTACATTTTTGGCAACATTTAGTGTTAGAATATATTGGAAACGCCTTGGGTAGCTTCATAAAATAGGATAATGTGTGCATTCAACAAGGTTTATTCACATATGCTCAAATTTGTGTGGAAGTTGATCTAAGTAAAGGATTTCCTAATATAATTCTATTGAAGGATGGGAAATGCTAGTGTATCCAAAGTTTGGATTATGAAAATAGAATGTTCAGGTGCTTCTATTTCCATCAAACATGTCATCCTCAGGAAACTTGTCCACAAGCAAGAAAGAAAACTAAAAATAAAAAAGGTCAAATCCCCAAACCAAAAATATGGAAGCCTTACGCTCCTCCCTATCCAGAGAATGAAGATGATGAGAAAATGGAAGTTGAATATGAAGGTAAAGAAACAGTAGAAACAATATTAAATAATAAGGATAACCAAACATTGGAAATGATACAACCTGTGGTACCTACCCAGTCTAGGACTATGATATAATTAGATATTTCAGAAGGAGGAATTGAGAGAATGTATGAATCTGAGAGTTCAGATTTAGATAAGGAGAAAGATATTAAACATGTTGCTTTACAAATAATTGTATTTGATCCACAACAAAAGGGTTGGATCAAGGTTAAGAAAAAAGAAAGAAAATAAATGATAGATCGAGGATTTTCACAACCCTTTATTAGCCAAGGTGTTACTAGTTGAAATGGTGGTCCAAGCCATCGGTAAGCATATGAGGGGCCTCAGTAAGCATTTCAGAGGCTGCTAAAACATATAAAAAACATATGGATCCATGTGACCCATTGATCAACCCCTAAGGGCCCCGGTCACCAACCCCGAGGTTAAAAACCCCAATAGAGGGTAATCAGCAGTGCCATTAAGCCATAGTACCCCTAAAGGAGGAACCACAGGGCCCATCCATGATTTCCATTGCTCAATAACGCCCTTCTTGGTCAAAAAATTTCTCTCTTTCTCCCTAGGGTACACCTGAAGGTGCGTTGGGTAGAAGTTCAATGTAACAGTGGCTCCAACTGCGGGACGCGTGCTCTTCTTGGTAGTGCTCAAGAACCTGTGAATCTTTTGGTACCAGTAGACCTACACACACATCAAATATATGAGAGATAAAATCATCATTGGGTAGACACTTACATTCTTCCCTGTCCAAAAATAAAAATGACTAATAACTAACAGACTATCAAAGGAGCTAATTAACTATAATAATAATGATAAATATCAAACAACATTAGAGAATTACCTCTTAAGTGCCTTCCCGTTGACAGTTAGAGGAATCTTCTCACCGTCCAGGTGGCTCAAACGAAATGCATTTGGTCTTGTAATGTCAGTAATTTGATAGGGACCCAACCAAAGACTATGAAACTTACCATGTTTACCTGGGACCTCTCTTTTTTATCCCATAGTAGGATAAGGTCTCCAATTTGCAATTGGTGTTGGCGAGTCTTCTTATCAAATTGTTCTTTAACCTTTTCTTGGTGTTCTATCAGGTGGTCAAAGGTCTGTCATCGATTCTCATCGAGTTTTATGAAGCTATCGATTCTTCGTTGATACATATCTAGATCATCCATGTTTTATTGAAGGACTTTGTATACTGGAAACCTTAAATTGATCGGCAAAGTAGCATCCATGCCATACACTAATTCGAATTGAATTTTCCCGGTTGATTCCTTTATGGTGATTCTTTCCACCCATACCGCATATCTTAATTTTCTATCCCAACACTTCTTATTGTCCCCCATAGTCTTTTGTATAATGCTCTTCAGATTCTTGTTACTTGACTCAACAAGCCCATTACCTTGGGGATAATAATTCAAGGAATGTAACAATATGATACCATAGTCGAAGATAAACATGGATAGATCCCTGCCACTGAAGGTTGGTGCATTATCTGTGATAATCTTGGTTGGAGCTCTGAATTGAGTGATAATTTTTTCTTCTAAGAAGTATGGGGTAACCTTCGTTGTGGCCTGCTTTGTTGGAATGGCCTCAACCTATTTTGTAAAATAATTCATACCCGTCGGTATCCATTTATGCCCATTGCTTGAATTTTGCTTAGATTCATCGATAAATTCAAGGCCCCATTGTTGAAATGACGCTTCGATAACGACTAGTTTAAGTGGTTAATGTTGCAAGTCTTTGTCTTCCAGTGAAAAATTGGCAAGCCCAACAAGTACATACAAACTTGCATACATCCTAGAAGATACTGGGCCAATAATATCCTGATATCATAATCTTGTGAGCCATGGTAGACGAAGCATGGTGACCACCACATAATCCTTGGTGAAATTCTTTCCTAACTTTTTCTGCACGGACAGGTTCTACACATGTCAAAATGATGCCTTCTGGGTTCCTCCATCCCAATCCTTTAACTGATGTCGAATCTAAGTTCACAATGGAATACTTGGAAGCTTTCAACTTTAGATATATCTTCTTGTGATCCTATAAATGAGTTGGGAAATACATATTGGTCAGATAATACACTACTTCTGTGTACCAATTACATCGAGCAATTCCTTCTACAACTACTGAGACCATAAGCGGTAGATATTCCTTTAAATCAAAGACTTCTTCATTTCCTTATGTTAGTAACTGAGCCATTCCTTTGCCTCCGACCAACTTGGTAGGTTGTATTTCGAAGTCATATTCCTAGATCTTTGCAATCCACTTGGCTCTAATATCCAAACCGTCTTGTTTCTTAAGTATTTCCTTGACGTTAGGGTGCGAAACATACGCCATAATATTTGAATATCCAATGAACACTCTGAAATGTTTCAGTGACATTACCAGTGTGTACACATGTTTCTCCATAATGTGATACTTCATTTATGTATGACTCAAATAATTGCTCATGAATGCAATGGGTTGTTCTTCATTCTTATCATTATTTTGTAGGAGGACTCTTGCAATAGTTTCAGTGGAAGCACAAGAAATTTTTTGAAATGGTTTAGAGTAATCTGGACTTACCATCACCAGTGCTCGGGTAATAGCTTCCTTAATGTCTTCAAACATTTTCTTAGCTTCTTCGGTCCACTTGAAATCTGCATCCTTTTTTAGAAACTTATTCAAAGGTTTAGTAATCTCAATAAAATTAGGAATAAACCCACGAATACAATTTATTTTTGCAAAGAAAGACTTAAAGCCTTCAAATTTTCGGTAACTAGATTTTTTTAATAGCTTTTCAACATTCTGGATCTATTTTAACACCTTATTTTGTAATGACACGTGCAAGTAACTTACCTTCAACAACGCCCAAAATATATATTTTTAGGGTTTAAGAAATTCCATACCTGCGACAATGTTTAAATACATGTCGAAGATGTTTAACATGATCCTTTCTTCTTTTGGAGTACAATGTGAGGTAATATTCATATATTTCTGAAACTTTCTGTAATATATATCTAAAAGCATAGTCCATAGCTCAATGAAAGGTATCCCCAACATTCATTAAACCAAAAGGCATGCACAAGTACTGGTAAGTGCCCCAAGGGGTAGTAAAGGAAGTCTTTGCTCGATCTTATTTCTTGACAACAACCTGATTAAAACCTGAAAATCCATCTAGGAATGACATCATCTCCGACCCAGTGATCCTTTGCAATAAGAGTTCCATGTTAGGAAGCGGGTAATTATATTTCTTAGATACTGTATTAAGGTTCCTGCAATCAACACACACGCAGACATCACCTGTCTTCTTTCTAGATGGGACGGGATTGGAGAGCCACTCCAAATACCTTATTGGGAATATAATATGTGCTTCTACCATCTTCTCTAATTCCTTCTTAACCAACAGAGCCAGCTTAGGATTCACATTCCTTAATTTATGCCGACGTGGTTTCACATCTTATTCCAAATGTATAGCATGTTGAATAATATCCTTATCATCGGTTTTTAGTTCATTATATGACCAAGCAAATACGTCCTTGAATTCTCAAACCAAATCAATGACTTCCTTTCTTTCCTGAGAATCTAAAATCTTACCAACCTTAATTGGACGTCGATCTTCCTGAGAGCCAATATTTACTTCTTCATATTTTGGATTTGAAACCGTGTCTTTTATTCTACACTTGTTATTTCTGTTGAACTTCCTTTCCAAATATACCCTTTCCATAGGAAAAGGGTTATACTGAGGTTCTTCAATGGATCCTTCCTTTCTCCAATCAACCTAGTTACTTGCATACTCATCCACATTGGCCATGAATCTACGAATCTTCTTGTTGTCATCAAAAACTTCCCAATTATCAAAATTTTCTAGCATAGAAGGACAAAATATTACTTGCACTTTGCACATATCTTGTACTTCATCATTTGGATAACAGAACAAGGAGAAAACTGTGAGAGCATCTGTTGTTTAGTTATGTTCCCTTGGTACCACTTGCAAAGAAATAGATTGGAAGTCTTCGGTACCAATTCTAACATCATCCTTGTATCTTTTCAATCGCATCTTTTTGCAAGAAAAAATGCCTTTTACTTGACATACCACAAGGCCAGAGTCACCTATAACATGTAATATATGAATGCCGTAATCTTTTGCAACATTTAGCCCAAAAAAAAGAGCCTCGTACTCAGCAACATAGTTAGTACCATCAAATTCTAATTTAAAATAGAAATAATGTTGCTCATGTTTAGGGGAAATTAATACAACACCTGCACTCATACCTATCTGGGACTTGGCCCCGTGGAAATACAAAATCCAAAACTTATCAATGTCCTTCTGAGGAGGAATATTTGTAGCCAATACTGCATAATAACCAATATCATGTTGGTATATATACTCATTTTCCGGTTCTGTGGGGTCCTCTACATGGTGTTTCCTCATCCTTTCTATTTGAAGATTAATGTAGCCACCTTCTAGAGTAGGAATAGTTGCGTACGACATATCCATCTGTAGGCTACCCCCAAGGTCTACTCCGAATCGTATGGATAGGATCATTCCCCGGGATTGGAAGATCAATCAACACAATGTCCATCTTTAGGCTTATGTTGAGATGAACGTTTAGTCACACAGTGACATCCACCACCACACTGCAAAATTTTACCTCTTTGGAATCCATGGCGCAAACATTCATGTACGTTCTCGACACCTGCAATCCTAATCTTTTCATCACAACTAAAGGCATAACATTAGTGGATTTCCTAATTCAAACATGCACTTGTGCAAAACCAAATCACCAATCTATAAAGAAATGAACAAAGGCTTATGTGTAGAATTCTCATTCTCGGTTGATAGAATGTTTAATAATATGATTGGCGCATCTTCGCTTTCTTCAGTATGGTTGATTATTTGTTTCTTCTCTACAGTTCCATCTTGGAAATGTAGTAATTCTGCGACTTGTCTTATAACCGAGGGGATCTTGACCAATTATGTCAAGAGTACTGGAACCTTCATAGTACCTAGATTACTTGTAATTTCAATATTCAAAGGTTCATCAGTAACCAAATCAATTAAAGAAGACTTACCTGGACCTACCATGGGAGGAAGAGAAGCCTTTGTCCCTTCCGTATTTGTTGATGTGATCCTTCTCTGTCTTTGATAAACATTTCTAGGGGTACTATTCTCATACCATTTCCTAATCTGTTCTCGGTTAGGAATTTCATCAAGAATCTTTTTCACTTTTTTAGCATCGATTGAATTTCTCCTCACTTCCTGCATATCATCATTGGAAAACCCAAACTTCCTTCTTTCAAATAAATTACACACCTCTGCATCATCGTCTTCAAACAGAGTGTTTTTTATGATATACCAGATAAAGGGCACAAGTTCTTTTGTCATGGAAACTGCGACATGCCCTCCAATAGTATGGGAATTCGCTCATCACATTAGTTGGTTCCAAAGAAGAGCAAGGTCTCTGCTGTAGAGGTCCTTTGTTGAAGTTCTTCATAGGAAATATGGGTTGACTAGGTTGTTGGTCCCTCTCTAACTAGACGATTCTGTTCTACATGCTAGTGTTTTGTTGACCCATTTCAACCGTCAATTACCGCATTTCTTGAATTAAGATGTCCATTGGATCCGGGCCTTCACTAGAGGCAAGATTTTTTTCCTTATTCTTTGGCTCAGGGTTTTCCCTGGAATACCCTAACGTGTCCAGTCTCCCTGCATATTTCTAACCGTCGTCCAAAACCTTCACCTTTTTCTTTGCAGATGGGAGATCATCCGGTCTATCCACACTTAGGTGGAACATGAAATATCCTGAGAAGGCCTTCAAATAATATGACAAAACCATCATGTCTAGGGGTTTGCAATTTGTAGGAAATTGTTTAACAATTATGTCAAACCTGCGATCGAATTCTTCAATGGATTCATTCTCACTCCTTTTTATAGTCATTAGTGCATTGTTTAGCAATACCAGGTCCTTCTTTTCTTTCCATATATCAAAGAATTTATTCTTCAAGTCAGCATAGGTAGCTATACTATCCAAACGAGAAGTGTCAATAAGCATAAAACACATTTCCATACCATCCTAATGTTCTGCAACAGAAATTGCATTAGATCCAGAAAACACAGGAAATTCCCTAATATATTTGAATTTTAGCATTTGGTTAGGATATCCTGCAATATTAGTGAAATCAAATGCAGAGAAAGAAACTATGTCTACTTTATTACTAGAATAGACAAAAATTTTATGTATATCAGGCAAGCTTTCAAAAGCTACCTGACTACTTACCAACCTTTATCGAAATTGATCTTTTATTCTTAACAATATATGACTTAGGTCGAGAAGAAGTGTACCCTTAAATCCTATCATTGTTGGATATATTTTAGGATTATTCACCAATGCAGTTGGCAAGAAAGACTTGCATATTTAGCTCGAGCAAGTCTTGCCAAAATAAAGAACGAGGAATGTACCTGAGCAGTTTATGGAGTCTCCAAATAAACCTGTCAGGTTAATCAATGTGAGAGATACAAATTTAAAACACGAGGATGTACCTGAATATTTATCAATAATGTCGTTCTTGCCTGTATAAATCACCTCAACAAGTTTGAGGTCCCCGACAACGACTCCAAAATGTTACAGGTTGAAATGGAAGTCCAAGCCACCAGTAAGCATATGAGGGAAAAGTGATCACTATCACCTTAGTCACTAGTCCCCAACTTCTTCGGAAGCCTAAGCCACTTAGGGGAGAGCCCTATTTGACCCTTCAAAAACACTAAACACCAAAGATGTTCTCCCTTCGGGGAAGTTGGTGGATCAGTGCCTTATGGAGTCTAGGGAATGAGTTGTAATATGGGGGTATGTGGAGTGCCCTAGTATTACTGCAGCAGTGTATCAACTTCAGTATTACAAAAATAATAGCATAGGTACTAACAAGGCGTTAACCAAGTAATCTCATCCACTTTGGATCATGCAAATGACAACATGTGTAATCAGTATGCTTATGAAATATACCAGTATGGTTATCACCTTTACTTTGACAATGAAATCTTTATAATAACCCTTTTTAGACGTATGTAATTGGTAGGCGTTAGCATAGCATAAATGGAAACTTTGAGAATGTATCATCATCCAACAACCACACAAAGCATAAACACACCAGTAGATATCAGTCATTAGCTACAACATTTATAGCAGCATTGGTATGTGCGATTAGTAAAAGGCAATGTGATTAATTCAGTCTTTCAATAATGCATGAATAATGTGCATTGAAAATGTGTGTGAGAAAAACAAACTAAATAAGGGTGATATATATATATATATATATATATATATATATATATATATATATATATATATAATGCAGCTATGGGGCTAAAGTAAGCCTGGCAAGGCAGAAATGTAAACTCTTCAGAGCTGTCCATGTTATTTGAATGAATAAAGGTTTTTTTTCTCGGGAAAAAAAATACACACACACACAAGCAAGTCTTAGCAGCATAAACTATGTCACGTGAATATCACCAGCATATGCATTATTGTCTTATCTTTGATAGCAACAATATCATGCACTTACACAACAATATAACAATGCTTTCAGTGTTATAGCCAGACTAAGCACATGCAAGAACTATAACAAGATATTGATGCATTGAATATGAGTAAACCCACGTTTGAAGTTGGTATTTACCCAACCACTAGTCGGCTGGTAAGGTGCACAGATGCAACAAGAAATGGTTATTTATAGGAATGAAGGCTACCACTTTAAGGGAAACCTTCAGACTACCTTGGAGGCTAAAAAATAACTCAGCAAGGAGGCTAGGACAGGCCTGTACTAAACCTAAGTGAAAGCCACAGTATGGTAAATGGAGGTTCGAGGATGGAAATGAAACTAGCCCGAGAGTACAAGGACTATCCAAGGTTGACCAGAGGTTTATTTGGGAGGGTTGCAACATAGGTTAGGCCTTAGGGTAGGCTATTGTGGTGTGAAGGAGTGGTTGTTAGGGGTAGTGAGGGTTTAGAAGAGAGCTTAGGAAGAGCAATGAAGAAGAGGGAGGTTACAAAGGGCAACAATGAGGGTATTATCAGACTGTTGTAGCAACTCGAAAGGGTAATGGGGTGAATTTAGGACTGTGAGGTGTAGATAGGATTATTTATGGAGAGCAACGAAGGTTGTTTTGGGGGAGAGTAGACCTTACACTTAATAGCACAACCTTAAGAGGACAGACGAAGTCTGGAAAAGGGTTGTAGGGTGGTTTTGACACAGGTCTGAAGGTAGGACAAGGGGAAAAGGAGGGGTCCAAGAGTTAAAGGGGCAGCAACGAGGGCTGATGTAGGTGGGGGAAGAATAACCAAGGTAGGAGATGGGGAGGAGGGACGCTGCTAGGAGAAAGAAGGAGGAAGCGAGGGTATAAGGTGTTGGTCCCAGATCTGTACTACAAAAATTTGGATTCTGGAAGCGTGTAGGTAGAGAGGGCTACCAAAGTGTTCAATGATGTCTTCTATAAAGCCCTTAGTCTTTTGTGCTAACTTGTCTAGTTCTTTGTCACCAAAACTTGAACAAGTAAACCTTGTCGTTGTAAAAATCATTTTTTTCCATTCTCTTATGTTTTTATTATTCCTTAATAATTTTGACATTTAAAATTTTATAATTATTATTGTTTTTATAAAAGGATTTTTTTTTACTTTTTATTTAAATAATAGTTTTTATAAAAATTATAAAAAAAACAATATTAAATGAAAATCACTTTTCGTCATCCCATATCTCTTACCTTTACCATAAAGGTTACGTAAAGTTTAAAAATGAAACTAAAAATGAACCTTTTGTTATATTTTATGATAACATGAAGAGTTTCCTACCTAAATTTAGCTCGAATGCCCTGAATAACATTCTGTTAATATTATTGTTTTAAACAAAAAGGCATTCAGTTAATATTATTGTTTTAAACAAAAAGGTTAGCCTATTGATTACCTCATCTCCAAATGCCAACGCCAAGCTTGTAACACCATCATACGAGAAGCAACAAGGAGCCACAGTTGAAGTCCAGTACACCATGCCTGGAAGAGCATTCTGACAACAGTCACTGTAAAGGCATGGGTATTTATTCTTTTGTTGCATATGGGAGGTTTCTCATTGTACAAATAAAAATATAAAAATACATCGTTTCCAAATGTTCAATTGATAAAGGAGGCGGCTTTCGAACCGACGATATGCACCGATCGGACGACCGGCCGCGCATGACCGGTCACGTCCGAATTGATAAATACCCAAAGTCTTCAGCGAATATCAAACGAGATAATCAACGGGATATTAAACATATATTTTTGCTGATAAGGCATCAATATGTTGAGAGAATATTTCAAATGCATACAACTGCCAATGTCCACGAAGAGCGTCCAAGAACCATTATCAGCGAAGTGTTGAGCACTTGTATACATCTTGAAGACATCAGAAAAGTATCATGGTTTGAATATAATAAATGCACAGGTGGAGGAGTACTTGGCGAGAATTAAGAAGCAAGTTTCAGATCCAGAATTTCCAGGCATAGGCACAAAATCAGTATTGAAGATTATTTTCAGAATTTTCATGGATAGCTAATCGACATATGGCAGTCAAAGAAATAAATTTGTAGAATGAGAATAAGCCACCAACATTTTCCAGATTTCAAGTGATTCATGAATACTTTTGGCAGCGTTTTAATTCCCTACAGGTATCCATGATGCTGCCAATCAAAATCTCAAAATTTTCATTCGATTCTTTTCCAGATTGAATACAAAGGATCAGGCATATGTAGAGCAACTATATGCAGCTGTCCAAGTGGTTTAAATAAAGCCTATCTCCATTTTGTTGATCCATCACACTTGTCATCAATCTTTAAAAAGGCATTTCGAGACTTTTAAGTATTGTTTCTGGGATACAGAGCATTGGAAGACGGGCATTTTCCTAGAATTTCAGGCATGAAATCAGCAGTGACAGGGCATTTCTAGGCAAAAGATCAGCAATCGAAAGTTCAAGTTGAGCATTTCCAGCATAGAATCAGCTCTCAAATAACCAGGTCTAGATTTCTTTCGAGAGATTGAGATTGATTCTGTTTTTGAACTTGATGATAAGATTTTATTCCTTAAAACTTGTAATTATTGGTTGATTGTAGGCTACATTTAGAATGTAAAGGAGGGAGGAGGTTCCAGCCTGAGAGGCTGTGATGTATTGTGAGGGTCGAGTTTACCAATCTGAAGCTTTTTTTGCAGCTGTGTGGGTATATTTTAGAACTATATGGGGATGAGAAATCTTAAATGAGCCACTATGGCTTTCTATCAATACAAATACTATTCAATGTTTTTGATACTTCTGTCATGATTCTTATGAAAGTCAGTGTTTCTGATGCTAGTTTCTCATTACAGATGTGTGTGTCTGTATTTCCTTTTACAAAGAAAGTTTTTCTGTTATTAAGGCATTCAATATTCAGATATGTGATCAACTGTTTGTGATTATATACATGGTTTATGGCTGGCTCATACATATGATACTGTTTGTATTTATGTGTTTCTACATCATATTTGTTTACCATCCTTTCTATATACCTATCAGTATCTTTGATCATTCATCCACACCTTCATTTTCCACTTCTACTATTAAAAATCCAGATTCATTCAAATCGAGGTGCCTAAACATTGTGCTCAACAGTCGGTGCAAACTTTAAGACTAACATAAGGGAAAGAAATTAGGACTGTTTATGTGAGGTCACTATGGTGCCCTAGTCCCGGGGCATCTAAGGTAAAGGATGGCCAAAAGGAGGAGATATAGCCCAGGCAAACAAATACTCTAGAAACCTAAGAACAAACCCTAGAGAAAATTTCACAAAGGAAACGTCCCTCTTCTCTTTGAGGTGACAACTGGTTGGTAATGGCATACCTTAAGAAAAATGCCGCCATATTGCTACCATTCAACCGAGAACATGCATCATTCACCAACAATAAACAAGAAGGTAAGAAACCAGACCTTAATGTGCTTGTGGTTTGCCAACAAATCTAAGCATCACCAGAAAAGAAACTTTATCCAAAGAACTTCCAAAAGCCAGCTTGTTTAACCCAAACAATCCTCCTCAAGAATAGCGCATCCTCTCCAAAGAGCCCTAGTTAGGGAAAAAACAGTAATATAGTGATAATCCCACTTGTCTCTTGATTTAAAATGAAAGTGAGGAGATTTATTTATATGATCTCACACTAACTTATTACAAAAATAACTAATCCTACATGCCTTATGACAGTGAATTTATAATTATAAAATGTCAACTTAAAATTAAAACAAAATAATAATAAAACATGACTTAGTGTAGGCTACTGGGGGTTTTTGTACCCCAGGGTGCCAAAAATAGCCTAATTAAGCAAATCACTTCGAACAATAGGCCGGAGTGAGTTGGGAGGGGGGTGTCATGCCCCTACTAACCCCAATATGTTGTATAGTCCCTCAACACCCCCCTCAAATGACAAATATGGCCTGGTGAAAGGAAAGAACGTCCTGATGAGGAAGAATGCCCAAGAGAATGAGAGCCCACTGTGTACAGAACCAGGAGGGTGTCCTGGTGGCTATGCAGAGGCCACTAGAGCATATAAACAACATATGGAGCCATGTGACCCAGAGATCAACCCCTAGGGGGCCCGGTCACCAACCCCGAAGTTAAAAACCCCAATAGAGGACAGCCAACAGTGCCATTAAGCCATAGTACCCCTAAAGGAGGAACCAAAGGGCCCAACCATGACTGCCATTGCTCAATAACGCCCTTCTTGGTCAAAAATTTTCTCTCTCTTCCTGGGGTACCCCTGGAGGTGCGTTGGGTACAAGTGCAGCGTAACACAAGGGTATCTTTTTCATTTTTGCAATATTTTTTTGATATTTCAGGCCCTCTGGCCTGTCTTTTTTATTCACTTTAGCAGTTTTCACTGTAAAGCCTCCATGCCTATAAACAATGTGGCTTTTTTAATATAAAAAGTGTTTCTAAGGAAAAACAAACAAACATAGGAATGGCTTACAAGGGCAAAGAAAATTTTATACCCTTAAAATATATAATATAAATTGGTTTAATAATACAAGCTAAGACTTAATAGTGGCTATTTAAATAATCACTTAAGAATTAGTTTGTGCTATAGATATAAATAATATAACTAGTTAAAGAATCTCGATAATAAATGTTTAGCGTTGTTATATTAACATAATTTACTAAATATGAAGAACTTCAGAGTGTCCTCCAAGCTTCGAGTAATCTATGGTAGCAAACTACATGACTTTATTTTAAAATTTATCATTATGCATAATTTCTAATAAAATGAGAAAATAACTCTAGCACTAATTGAGTCCTTGAATTTTCCCTATAAAACTCCAGCAGCAATGTTTAAAACATAATTGATTAACAAAGCAGCAATTTTGGCAAAGAAGTTGTTAAATTTTTCATAACAAAGCCCAACCGAAGTTCCGAACTTAATATCAGTCCTCCTGAATTAAATGAACGAATTTAAATCTTCTAAAAGTAATGTAGCAGTCTGTGAGAAACAAAGTTAGTCATGAAAGCTTACACTTTTGAGGGCTGTCTGCGAGGAATTTGCCATTTTGGAGCAACTTTTCTTCAGTTTATGGCCGACCCTTGTTTTAATTGTGTGGAATTTTAATGCAAGCATTAAAATAGGCTAAAATCTAAGTGCTATAGAGTGGAGTGAGCTAAACTCTAGACCATTTGCATTTTTGTCAGCGAAATTTGTGGGAATCCGGGGAGGGAACTTTTGCTGAAATTGCGATTTTGGTGGTTGAAATTGCAATTTTGGTTGCAAAAATGGATTCAGCTCCCTCGATAATCCCTGGGGCACCCCAATTAAGCAATTTAAATAAACTTAAACTGCAATTTCAACAATTCTTACCAGATTTTGGTCAAAATTTTCACCGGAAAAATGATTCAAATGGTCTAGAGTTTAGCTCACTCCATAGAGCACCTACTACAACCTAGACAATTCATGAACTTGGAAAATCAATAACCTAAATCTTAAAATTTATACAACTTCAAGGCTTAGCTTACATTCAGACATCTTATATTGATAAATAAAGCCTTCAGCTTCATGGCGTACCATATGGTGTCAAAACATTGGAATGAGCAATAACATGAAAGCAATATGCACCAGGAACACTAATTAAGTCTGCTGCAAGGGCCTCTGACATATCATTTTGGATAGGAATACATGCCTCAAGTATAACATGCTCCATGCATAATACCATACATACATGTAATCACAAACTCCTGTCTATGGTGTTTCCAACTGACTCCTTTAACCAGACATAATGTATGGCATCATACATAGAGCAAGTTATGCCTAAGGACATCATGTATAACATCATGCATGAACAGGTTATGCCTGAGGCATGTATTGGTACCAAAGACGATATGTTTTTGCAGAAAACTTAATTAGCCTACAACAACGTACATATGGCTTGCCTTTGCTTCTGAGTGCATATTGCTTTCCACTGTAGATGGCCTCAATAGGACCAGGTTATGCCTGAGGCATGTATTCGTCGTAACAAAGATGATATGTCAAAGACGCTGCAGAGACAACAAACTTAATTAGTCTGCAACAGGGTGCATATTGCTTGCCCCTGCTGCTGAGTGCATATTGCAGTGGACTTCCACTGCAGATGACCTTGGTAGGACCAGGTTATTGTTAGATTTTTATCAATTAGACAATATGATCTTAGGATATTATCTGAGAGAATAACATGCACAGCAATCAATCACAAGAGACAATAGACACAAAGATTTTCCTCAGGGAAACCATAAAGGAGAAAACCCCGCAACTTCCTCAGAGATTGAATGAGCACCAATGGCAGCAGTAAAACCCAAAGACAGAAAGATGATCTCCAACAACCGTTTTCTCTCTCACTTGTGTGAGCTCCTCTTCTCTCACCTATGTGCTATAGCTGGGTGAGTGTGTGTCTCAAATAGAGAGGTTCACTCTCTATTTATACTAGTTTCCGACTTGACAATTACTTACTAGGGCCGACTTCTCCAGGAGAGTCTAATAACCCTAGTGCCCCACAACTGTGAGGACTTTACCCTCGACTGACAAAGGAGGGTTAATCTCTATGACTTTACATGACTTGATTACATTAATAAATCTCCCGATAGGAACATCGGGGACCAATGAAATACAATATATAATATATACAAGTGAATACATTCTGAAGTTATAAATACATCAACACTCCCTTTTAACTAGGAAGGTATTATCTTGACACAATTCATCAGCACAAGTCTTCGTCACTGGATCAAAGCTGGATCATCATTGGATCATCATCACTGGATCATCATTACTAAATTATCATCAAAGCTGGATCATCATCATCATCGTTGCTTCCGCTATCTCGATTAAATGGTGCTATCTCTCAATTCTTCTCGTCATAGGAAGGTCTACAGAGCCAACCCTTTTTCATGTTGGTTGTAGGCCTAGCCTCCACGTAGATCTTCATCAACAGATCCAACCATTTTTCATGCTGGATGTATCTCTACAGAGCGAGCCCTTTTTCATGCTGGATGTAGGCCTCTACAGAGCCATCCCTTTTTCATGCTGGATGTACCTCTACAAAGCCAGTCATTTTTCATACTGGATGTAGGCCTCTATAGAGCGAACCCTTTTTCATACTGGATGTACCTTTGCAAAGCTAGTCCTTTTTCATACTGGATGTAGGCCTCTATAGAGCTAGTCCTTTTTCATACTAGATGTAGGCCTTGCCCTCTGCAAGGTCTTCCGCTACAGAGCCAGTCCTTTTTCATACTGGATGTAGTTCTACAAAGCCAGTCATTTTTCATAGTGGATGTAGTTCTACAAAGCCAATCCTTTTTCATACTAGATGTAGGCCTTGCTCTCTGCAAGGTCTTCCACTACAGAGCCATTCCTTTTTCATACAGGATGTAGTTCTACAGAGCCAGTCCTTTTTCATACTGGATGTAGGTCTCAGCACTTATATTTGACCATGGGAGGAACCAATCATACCACCATGTCAGAAAGGCACAACACTTACATCTGACCATGGGAGGAACCAATCCAACCACCATGTTAGAAAGGAACAACACTTACCTCTGACCATGGGAGGAACCAATCCTACCACCATGTCAGAAAAGCACACAGACTCATCACTTCCCCTTGGAAGGAACCTCGATCTAGAGAACACCAAGCTTCTCCCTAAAGTACTCGAACTTCACTCTGACTAATGGCTTGGTCAACACATCATCTATCTGTTCGTCCGTCGCAACATACTGGAGCTTCACTGCTCCTCTCTGCACCATATCCTTGATATAGTGATTTTTTTATCTCGATATGCTTCGACTTGTCATGGAACATTGGGTTCTCTGACAACTTTACACAACTCTGGTTATCGTAATATATACAAGTAGCATCCAACTGGAGATCAAATAGATCAGGAAGTAGCTTCCTCAACCACACTGCCTCACAACTAGCCGAACAAGCTACGACCTACTCTACTTCGGCTGTACTCAGTGCCACGCAAGACTGTTTTCTGCTAAACCAAGATATCACATCTAATCCCATACTGAAGCAGCACCCCGAAGTCTCTTCCTATCAATGGCATTGCCTACCCAATCTGAATCCACATAACCTTCCAAGTTAATCTTCTGATTCGCCTCATACTTGAGCCCATAATCAACTGTACCCTTTAGGTACCTCAGAATATGCTTTGCAGCAATCAGGTGAACATGTCTTGGATCTGTCAAGAACTGGCTCAATGTGTTCACAGCAAAGCAAATATATAGTCTCGTGTTCGTCAGGTACATCAAGGACCTAATCATCTGACGATACATTGTAGCATCAACCGACTCTGATGGAGCATCACTTAATAGCTTCAAGTTCTATGCCATAAGTGTGGTCATGGCCTTGTAGTCCATCATCCTGAACCTCTTCAGGATCTCTACTGCATACTTCCCTTGTCCCAGGGAGATTCCATCTACACTCTGCCACACCTCCACGCCTAGAAAGTAGTGCATCATACCCCAGTCTTTCATCTCGAACTTAGAAGCAAGCTTCCTCTTTGTGTCAGCAATCAACCCATCCTCACTTGTTACTAACAATTCATCCACATACAGTAGGAGTATCACTGGGTTCCCTTCTTCAACCTTGTAGTAAAGGTTGGAATCTGTTTTACTCTTGGTAAATCCCAAACTAGTCAGGAAGCTGTCAATCCTGCCGTACCATGTCCTAGGTGCCTGTTTCAAACCGTACAGGGATTTCTTCAATTTACACACATGAGTTTTCTTGTCATGTGTCTCAAAACCGAGTGCCTACTCCACATACACTTCTTCTTCCACTACACCATTCAAGAAAGCAGTATTGACATCCATCTAGTGTATCTTCCATTTCATTACTGTAGTCAAAGCAAGTACTGATCTGATGGAAGTGTATCTGGCTACAGGTGCAAAATTTTCTTCATAATATATTCCTTCTTTCTGAGAGAATCCACGAGCCACAAATCTTGCTTTATATTTCTCTATGCTGCCATCTGCAGTATGCTTGATCTTGTAGATCCATTTGGAAGTCACAACAGACTTCCCCTCTGGTCTTGGGACCACATCCCAGACATCATTCTTCATGATCAACTGGTACTCCTCGATCATAACATCCTTCCATTCTTTCTTTTCTGCCACTTCTTCATAGTTGGAAGGTTCTTTATCAATGGTGTCACATAATAGGGTTACATAACCGGAGTAGGACCGAGTTCTTTTCCTTTCTTTGTGCATTTCTTCTGGAGCCCCATATCTTTCTGCACCTTGGATAGCCTCTCGTAACCATGCAGGTTTTCTTTTGTGAGTATTCTTCTCTTGGGTGGATCTACAAGTTCCTGGGGTTCTTCTATTTCTCGATCTTGTTCTTGAGTTGCATCGTTCATAGTTGTATCTTGAATCCTGGGTGCTTTTGCTTCTTCAGGGTCTTCAACAGGTTTTTTTCTAGATTTGTTGTAAGCCTAGTCTTCGTCAAATGTTATGTCTTTGCTAATGTCGATCTTATTGAATCTTGGAAAGTTTATTCTGTAAGCCTTCGAGCTTTCACTATATCCCACAAATATACCCTTCTTTCCTAAAGGATCTAATTTTGTCTTCTTTTCTTTCAGAATGTGTATGTACACTGGACAGACAAATATTCTAATATGACTGACTTCTGGTTTCTAACCGGAGAAGACTTCTTTACGTGTCTTGTTCTCAAGTACTCTATGTGGAGTACAGTTTTGTACATACGCAGCTGTCCTAGCAGCTTCTTCCCATAGATGCATGGGAATATCTTGATCATGAAGCATTGCCCTTGCAGCTTCCATAATCGTTCTATTCTTCCTTTCTGCAACCCAATTCTGTTGTGGATTATATGGAGTGGTCAACTCCCTCTTAATCCCTGACTCTCTGCATAATGCTTTGAATTCATTTGATGTGAACTCTCCACCATTGTTTGATCGAAAGGTCTTGATTTTCTTTTCTCTGTGGTTCTCAATCAAGGCTTTGAATTCTTTGAACTTACTGAATACTTCATCTTTGTTTTTCAAGAAGTATATACATGTCTTCCTAGAAAAATCATCAATGAAAGAAACATAGTATACATACCCACTCAATGAACTGGATGACATCGGACCGCATACATCAAAGTGGATGATTTCCAAGATTCCTTTTGCCTTGCTCTCGCTACTTGGAAATGTCTTCTTTGTGTTCTTTCCTTTCGCACATCCTTTGCAAACACCTTCATGTTTTTCCTATATTTATGGAAAACCTTCAACAACTTTGCTTGCAAGTGGTAGTGCCCTATAGTGCACATGTGCAGGCCTTCTGTGCCAAAGTTCATTTGGCTCTACTAAGTCATGGACCAAAGCTTGTTTTGGTTGTCCCTTTAATTTGTATAATCCTTCCTCTTACTCTCCAATCACAACTGCATCATCTATAGTCTTTCCCTTTGGGCACATAAGGACTTGGCCATCTACAAATGCAATCCTCATGCCTTTTGCATCCAATGCAGAGATGGAAAGAAGGTTCTTCTTTAGTCATGGTACAAACAAGACATCCTTCATCTTCATAGACTTTCCAGAGTCTAGTTTATAGGAGGATTCACCAGTACCTTTTATGGAATACTGATAGTCATCCCCAAGTTTCACTTTGTGGGGTGACTCATGTTTGGATAGTTTCACAAAGGATTATTTGAATCCCGTCATATGTTTGGAAGCCCACTATCTATGAGCCAATAATTGCTTCATGTGTGACAGTTCCCATGAGAGAAGAAATCAAAACATATTCTTCATCGCTAGAAGAGTCTTCTTCTTTGACTCTCTTTCTTGGAGGTTCATCATCCTCTACAGTGTGAGCATGATGCCTTATTTTGTAGTTCTTATTTTGAGAGCCTCCTTTGTTTCTGGGACAGTCTCTGGAGATGTGTCCTTTCTCATCACATGTGTAGCATCTGATACTAGATAGATCTCTTCTAGGGTTATTTTGGTGTGAATGCTTACCTCTGGGATGATGATAGTTCCTTTTGTTATTCTTGGTGTGTACTGTGAGAGCTTGATCTTCATTTCCCATCTTTTCTTCTCGAGCTTTTTCTTGTGAGCATTCCTCCCATAGCCTACTGAAATCGATTAGCTTTCTTCTAGCACAAATCCCTTGAATGAAGGAGTCCCATGACCTAGGGAGACCATTCAAGGTGGTCATCACAATTTCTGCATTCTCTACTTCTTCATCTACTGCTTCAAGTTGTTCTTTGATCTGGGAGACCCTTGTAAAGTATGACTGTATGGTCTCTGCATTCTGGAACTTCACATTCTTCAATTGATTTCTCAAGGTCATCTTCTAATTTATGTTTTTCCCTTCAAATAGCTTGGTCAAGGCATCAAACATCTCTTTAGGTGTCTTTAGAGAGGACACATGTGGTATGAGATGATCCTTGATTGAATCAGCAATAATCCTCTTGGCCTTGACCAAGTTCTTCTTGTGTAAGGCTTTAGCCTCATCTTCCTCTGAAACTAGAACCTCTCCACTGATGTAGGAGTCCAATTCATTTTCTTCAAGAACTAGTGAGATCCTATACTCCCATGCTCGGAAGTTATCAGCTCCTTCAAGCTTTTCATCAAGCTTGGTGTGATGAGACATATTAACTGAGAACCTCAAATGGAAATACAAAAGATTTAGATATTACCAATTTGAGAAGCTGAAACAAGATCTGAAGTTGATCTTCCGCAGTGTTGGTTTTCTGATTCAGAGGCAAATTAGGGTTTGACTTTTCTGGAGTTCTACCCAACCAAAAACTTTGATCTTGGTCTCTAAACTTCGATTTTGATGAGGAGAGAAATCCTATGTTGGGATCACTCAAAAATTCATCTTCTGTGAAAAGCCCTAATTTCCCGCAATAGTGACAGGTCAAAAACTAAAAATGCTCAGAATCAGATTCTGCTTCGACAGAAAGATGTGCCCTTCAATGGAGAGTCATCCTAGCCTCCTTTTGCTGATAGATTGTGGAGAGGGACCCAAAAAGTAAGAAGCCCTAGCTTCTCCAGCTGCACATTGTCTTCTTCTCAGGTTAGCTCTAATACCATGTTAGATTTTTATCAATTAGACAATATGATCTTAGGATCTTATCTGAGAGAATAACATGCACAGCAATCAATCACAAGAGACAATAGACACAAATATGTTCCTCGGGGAATCCATAAAGGCGAAAACCCCGCAACTTCCTCAAAGATAGAATGAGCACCAATGGAAGCAGTAAAACCCAAAGACAGAAAGATGATCTCCAACAACTGTTCTCTCTCTCACTTGTGTGAGCTCCTCTTCTCTTACCTATGTGCTATAGTTGGGTGAGTGTGTCTCAAATAGAGAGGCTCACTCTCTATTTATACTAGTTTTCGACTTGACAATTACTTACTAGGGCCGATTTCTCTAGGAGAGTCTAATAACCCTAGTGCCCCAAAATTGTGGGGACTTTACCCTCGACTGACAAAGGAGGGTTAATCTCTATGACTTTACATGACTTGATTACATTAATGAATCTCCCGACAGCAACATCGGGGACCAATGAAATACAATATATAAAATATACAAGTGAATACATTCCGAAGTTACAAATACATCAATAGTTATGCCTGACGCATGTATTAGTTCTATAGAGATGATATATCAAAGGAGCTTTCTAACTAGGGGACTTTTTGACTTTCTGGCTGTTTTTTTGCCGGAATCCGATGAATTTAATCCACAAAATCTGTAATTTATGTTGTTTGTTGTGCGATTTTAAGCTCAGAAATGAAATCAGGTGACAAGAAAACCCCACCAGCCACACTCTGTAAGATCTTGTAGTGTTTTTGGGGCGTTTTGAAAATTCCGTGAAGATTCATGACAAAAAACTGGTTAAAAACAGCCAGAATCAGAGGTTAAAAAGTCCCATGTTTAGACAACTCGTATATCAAAGACCCCGCAGCAGACTTAATTATTCTGCAGCAGGGTGCATATTGCTTATTGTTGCAGAGTGCATATAGCCTGCAGAGTGCATGTAGCTTGCAGCTGTAAAATGGTCGGGTGCATATTGCTTAATGCTGCAGAGTGCTTATAGCTTGCAGCTATAAATGGCCTTAGGAGCCCAGATTAGGATGCCATACCCCAGAGGAAATATTTGGTACAAATTCCAAGTCCTTTGGTTCAACTATGACAATCTGGCCAAATCGAAATCTCAATCTTTAGAGACACGTTATAAAACTGACAACCATGCTTCTCCACGAGAAGCCCATGGCTTCTTCCTGGTTAAAATTCAGAGCTCCCATGCAGATTCTTTATAGGATTGATAGTCCCTTTAGAGGTTACCCTCTAATTAACATATTCACATCTTTTCTGTCTTCCGAAGTAATCATCCCAGTTGTCACATTGGCGGTGGCGCTGGATCTCATAGGCATCATAGTATCATGTTTTTGTGGAATCACAGTCCTAGAGAATGACGAACAGAAGCGGCCATAGCCATAGCCTTAGCCAGTAGAGATCGTTGAAGGAAAATACCACCAGTGCTCTTGCACAGATTCTATTGTACCATTGAAATTACACGTGCAAGACATGCATGCAAACACCAGTCTATGAACTTAACTAATGGAAGACATAAATTAGGCAGGCAGCTTGAAAACACACGCAAAAATCTTACAGCCACATGACCCTTCACGGATTTGAAGGACATGGCCAGGTACGTGAAAGAAAGCATTGTATTATGGATGGTAGTGGAGATGACACGTGCCAACGATACACCTAGAAAACAAAAGAGTTTGCTCAGCCAATCAGCGTTGTAGCCTCAACAAGCCTGTAGTTTACAATCAGCTGGTTGTGTTACAGTCCATTGTACATGAACAACATCCGGGCTTTTCCTTGTTGTGTATTTCTCAGTGATTGGGAGTAATGATCTCAAATGAAAGCGTACTTTCTCCAGAATTCCTTGCTTGCCATATTTCCATGGCTGGGCAGCCTACTTTCGCCAGAATTCCTTACATCCCATATTTCCATGGTCGGGCAGCATACATTGGTCGGCCCCTCACAATGGCTGACATGGAAATCTACCTTCACCAATGACTCGCACGTGCTAATGTAAAGCTTTTGCAGAAGTAATCAATGCCTAAAACAATCCATAAATACATAATAACAACTTGTTAAGAAATAAGCAATGTCTAAAACAACTCATAAATGATTGTATCTTTGTAGTTCATGTAATGATATACACAAGAATGTCTTTAAATATAAACGTTTTATTGGAATTTTTTGAGTGATGCACTACTCAAGTTTTTTTTGGGTGCACTGCTTCATTTGCTAAGTACATATTAAACTTACACAAAATGATAACTGATGAAGGGGCATCGAGGCCCAACCTAAACAGTCAAAGATAAATGACTACACCACCCGAAGGACAGTCAATAAACTCTAATAGATGGGTGGAGCAATAGAGAGGGAAGAGATGGTCGACAAAAGAATTAGTCGAAGTGCTCCGACCAGGAAACAATCAATGTTCGACGAAAGGCATTGGTAAATTGCCGACGAAATGAAGTAGCCGAAATACTGATTAAAGAGTAGTCGATGACTAACAACGAATGTCAGAACAGTTGGGAAGCAGACCAACGCAAATCAGTTACCAACTGACCAAACGACTAGAAACCCAAGAAGCGGAGTTGCGGGGTAGTTGGGGTAGTTGCATAGCAGTTATGGTAGTTGTTGGGGAAAGCTAGGTGGCAAAACCTGCTAAGGAGAACCAGAGGGTGTATTTAATGCATCCATGGCGGTGCCTAAGGATAAGAGAACTTTTAGAAGGTGAAGCTGAAGATTGTGTATAAAGACACAACTATAAATATCAGTTAATGTTCAACGAAGAGGAACTTTTTGCAAGCCTTTGGACGAGAGAGAGCTAGAGTGAGCAGAAAATAGAATCTGTGTCAAGCCTGCATATGTTGCAAAGAGTGAATGTATGAGCATAAAGGATGTAGCATTCCCTCATGCGGATTTGTGTTGTGATAGTCAATGTCCATCCGGACTAACTCATGTCAATTACTTTGTAATTTCTCTTGTACAAAGATTTCTTCATTTAATTAAAAGTCGTACTTCTTGGCAATATTTTGTTATGTATGTGTTATCGTTCCACGCTTTGATCCGCAATTGACCACCCAAGTCATGCTTGCATCAATTGGTATCATAGCAGGAAAGTTATCCTACGCGAGGGTGAAAGGAGGTCTGGTTGTGATTGGACGTAAAGAGCGACTCCAACTGCGGTTGGGTAGAGTTGTGGGAGTGGTGATATGATTTTAGTGTGGGAAATGGCTTAGAGAGGCATTAATGTTCGAGGTAGAAGGCAACATGGAGGCACACAATCTTTATTGACCATGGAACCTTCAAAGAATGCGTTTAGATGATGAGAACGTTCAAAAATGAGCGTTCAAGGTTTGAGAAAATATGAAGATACTTGAACTTAAAACTTTTAATAAAAATATCCAATGCATGTAGATCTCATAAAACAATTCAAACATACAAATTATTCAATACATAAGACGCATGATGTACCTTGGGAAAGCCCTTCAAATTCGAAGGATGAAAAACCCAACAAACAATCCTTTAAGTATGATATATAATGGTAGAGAATGATTTTACAACACTTGTAGATTGGTTGATAAGAGATCTCTAAGCAAATCTAGATAAAGAGTTCATTCATAATAGTGTCTCAACCTTGCTAAGTGCATAACACTCTAATAACAAGCTTATTCAATCATACAATGAGAGGTAGCAAATGGTTGCATGAATTTTGGGCACCATGAACTGTGTGCACTATCCACACATTACCTATTGTTCCTTCCTTGACTTGGTGCCAAGTTGTCACCTCGTAATTATCTCCCACATTGAAGATATGCGCCCTCCATTAATTCACTAGTGTTAACTACCTTTAACTGAATGTTAATTGATTGAACTGAACTGAACTATAATGAATTGAACATAATGTGAACTGATCAACTAATTGTTTGACCATTAGTTAGGAGTTTAACTCAATGTATTTAGTGCTTCACAATCAATTCCATCCACAACAGCCACTTTGCATAAATCAAGGAGTAGATTCCTTAATTAATTGAAACTTGATTTCCACAACTTAGACTTAACTGATGTCTGTGCAATTCAAGTTCACTGGAGTACTAACATGGGAAATTCGAATCCTTACTCTATCTATGTGCTCATCTCATTTATCATTAATTAATTTCTGCATGGTCCATGAGTGTTTAATGAATTAATCATCTTTATCATATCATACTCGGAAGAATTGTTTTCAACCTATTATCATATGTATTACCACGGTGTCATATAGTCATATGCTAAAGTAAATCACTCTAGGGGTAGCTAATCCCTAAAGGAGACTTATACCACCTGGTGACCATGACTATACATACATCACATAATATATCCTCATGACTTGTTGCAACACAAGTTATATGGTCTTGATACAACACCAGAACAATCTTGATACAACACAAGACTCCTAAACTTAATACAACATAAGTTCAGTACTTGATACAACACAAGTCTTTGACCTTGATATAACACAAGGTCTTGATCTTAATACAACATAATATCCCGATCTTAATACAACATAAGATCATAGTGCATGCATCTCTCATGAGCTCAACATCCTAGCTTGATACAACATAATCTCTTAACTTAATACAACATAAGTTTGTGAACTTAATACAACATGAGTTTCGGACTTGATACAACGCAAGTCTCATGGAGAATGGCTCCTGATTTTGTACATTTAACACTCCCTCTCAACGAGGGAGACATTCTCTGCCATACCAAACATATCTAGGAAGTGTCTGAAATTCATCACAAATAGAGGTTTTGTCATCACATCTGCAATCTGCTCAGTAGTAGTTATGTACTGAAGTTTTACAATACCTTTCTGGACCATGTCTCAGATGAAGTGATACTTCATTTCTATGTGTTTCGACTTGTCATGAAATACAGGATTTTCGGAACCGAGCCCTGCTTTTTGATAGACCATGAAATCATAGTAGAACCAAAGCTAAACAATATCTAGAAGTGCTCTTCCGATCAACAATGTTGCCACCCCAATCAAAATCAGTATATCCGAGCAATAACACTCCTCCATTGGAGTCATACCTGAGTCCATAAGCAACTCTACCACATAGGTATCTCAAAATATGCTTACCTGCAATCCAGTGTCTGTGTCTAGGATCAATCATGAACTGACTCAAGATTCTAACTGCATAGCAAATGTCTAGCCTCAAATGTATCAGGTACATTGAACAAACCAATCAATTGTCTATATAATGTGGGGTCCACTGGATTCGATCCCATCTCACTTTCATGGAGCCTCCTCAAATTGGAATCCATTGGAGTATTTATGGATTTACAATCCACCATGTCAAATCTGTGCAAGATGTCCACAATGTACTTCCCTTGAGATAGAAATATCTCATCATTCCTATGCCAAATCTCAAGGCCTAGGAAGTAGTGCATAAGACCTAATTCTTTCATCTCAAACTCTGAGGTAAGCTCCCTATGACACTCAAAAATCATTATTTCCTCTCTAGTGAGGAAAATATCATCCACATATAGGACTAGTACCATAGGTGGGTTCTTCACTACTTTGAAGTGCAAGTTTGAATTTGCATCACTCTTCAAGAAACCCAGTTTCTGAAGATAACTGTCTATTCTGGCATACCAAGCTCGAGAATCTTGTTTTAATCCATACAGGGATTTCTTAAACTTGCACACATGGGACTCCTTCCCGTGTATCACAAAACCCTCAGGCTACTCAATGTAAACCTCTTCCTCAACCTCACCATTGAGGAAAGTAGTCTTCACATCCATCTGGTGAAGCTTCCAACCTAATACTTATGCAAGTGAAATAATGGTAGTATACCTGGCCACTGGAGCAAAAGTCTCATCATAATCAATTCCCTCTCTTTGAGAAAAGCCACAGGTAACAGACTTGGCTTTGTATTTTTCCACACTGCCATCTGCAACATGCTTTATCTTGTAAAGCCATATGGAAGTTACAACTGATTTCCTCTCAAGTATGTGAACAATATCCCAAACATCATTCTTTATACTAGAATGATATTCCTCTGTCATAGCATCTTTCCACACTTGTTTCTCTACAACCTCTTCATATGATGAAGGCTCTAAGTCATTAATCCTACACATCAATGCGACATATCTAGAATACCTATCAGGATACTTGCGCTCTCTGGAAATTCCTACTGGTGCTCCATGCTTCTCATCATCTCTCAATACATATTGGCACCATGATATCCTCTTTGAATGAGGTTCATCAACTAGTTCAATTGGTTCATCAATGATAGGTAGATCTGCATGCTCTGCTGGATTCTCCCTCTAAACATCAAAAGGGGCAAAGAATCATCATCACGATCCTCTAATATAGGATCCTCAGCCTCCTTTGTCTCTAGATCACATTCAAACTCTTTTGACAAGTTGAATGTTGCCTCCTCATGGAAATTCACATCCCGACTAACCTCAACATGTATCTCACCAGGTACATATATTCTAAATTCCTTGGAGGTCTCACTATAGCCAACAAAAGCTCCCTTCTTGCGAGAAGGCTCCATCTTCATTCTCTTTTCTTTTGGTATGTGAATATACACAAGACATCCAAAAATCCAAAGATGTGATATGTCTGCTTTCTCACTAGTGAACACCTCTTCAGGTGTTTACTCATCAAGAACTGCATGTGGAATTCTGTTATGTATGTACACTGCTATACTAGTAGCTTCTTCCCACAAATAAGCAGATAGATCATGATCATGTAACATGTCTTTTGCAGCCTCACAAACAATTTTATTCTTTCTCTCTGCAACCCCATTCTGTTGTAGGTTGTAAGGAACTGTTAATTGTCTACATATCCCTACATCACTACAAAACTCATTAAAAGAATTTGATTCTAATTCTCCACCATAATCATACCTTAGGGAATGGATATTCCTACTTGTATGATTCTCAACTAAGGATTTTTACTCTTGAAATTTACCGAAGGTTTCACTTTTGACATTCATGAAGTAGATCCATGCCTTACGGAAGAAATCATCAATGAATAAAACATAGTAGAGATGCCCACTGATAGATGGGGAATGCACGAGTCCACATACATCTAATTGCACTAAATCTAATATGCCTTTATGTCTATTATGGATGCTAGGAAACTTCTTTTTTACATTCTTTCCTAAAGCACAACCTCGACAAACAGTGTCATGTACATAATCAAAACTAGGCATACTTTTCACAATTCGCTGCAAACCAAGGAGTGCTCTGAAGTGGAGGTGTCCAAGTATCCTATTCCATACCTCACATGGGATGATAGTATGATGTTTCAAGGCTTATATAAGCTTTCTCCGGACCTTGTAAAGTCCTCCTTCTCGAAATCCAATAACATTAGCAGTATTAATGTTATGGTTCTTCAGCCACAAGTATACTTGATTCTCCATGAAGATGACTTAGAAGCCTTTATCTTCAAGGACAGAAACATAGAGTAGGTTCTTTTTCAATACATGGAAATAAATAATGTCCTCCACATGTAGTGTGTATCCTGAACTTAGTTGGAAGGACGTGGATCCAACTCCTTGGATCGAGTATGTGGAATTTTCCCCCAATTCTACCATGCATGCAAATTGTTTGTCTTTTAGGTTGGAGATGGCGCCTTTGTATCCTGACATGTGCTTTGAAGCACTACTGTCAATCAACAATGTATCTCTCATGTGATGAGAGATACGAACAAAGCAGTGACGAGGTAATACTCCCTCCTTGTCTCATTCTCTTCAAGTGCATCTTCTTTGTAATTTTCTTCTACAACAGTGGAAGCATGAAATCTTCCTTCTTTTATTTTCTTCACACGGAAATACCGTATAAAGTATCTCGACTTTTCAAAATAAAAAAATAGAAGCTTTGATTTGTCAGAACCTTTATTGATCTCTTTCTTCTTTGCACAAAGACACTTCTTGGGAGAAAATGACTTCCTTCCTTTCTTGGTTCTATCCGTGAGATGTAGATTATCCTCCTTAGTGTGCACTACTGTATTCTGGATGCACCCCTCTTCTTGAATGCAATCATGCCAAAGTATTTTGAAGTTGGGTTGATATTCTCTTCCATTTACCGCAACAAGAAAGGTTTCCCATGAGGCAGGTATCCCATCGATGGTGTTTTGAAGAAGATCATCCTCATCCATATCCATATTGATTCTTGCAAGTTGATCCTTCACTTGTGAAATATTTGTGAAGAATGAGGCTACGGTCTCATCTCTTTCCATCTTCATGTTGTGCAAGTTGTGCTTCAAATCCATCTTCTGAGTATGGGCCTTCTTCTCATAAATATCCGTGTGTCAAATCACTCCTTTGTCATCTTCAATGGTGTGATCACCGACATGAGGTTGTCCTTCATGGAGTCACATATGATCCTCTTTTCCTTTGCTTGATTCTTCTTGTAATTGGTTCTTCCTACATTTGTAGTAGGATATTCAATCATGGTGGTCACAAAGGAATCAATATCATGCTCTTTGAGAATGTTGATCACTCTTGCCTTCCATTTGTTGAAGTTTGTTGTGCCTTCAAGTCCGTCTTCTGGTCAGACAGAGATTGATGCCATCACTTCAAGATCTTTCTCAATGCTTCAATATCTCGCGTAGGTTTAGAATGTTTGCACAAGTTAATCTCTTGCATGCCCTCGCTCTGATACCATGTCAATGTTTAAGAAAAATGAAGATAATTGAAATTTAAAACTTTTGATAAATAAATTCAGTGCATGAAGATCTCATTAAACCAATTCAAACACACAAATTATTCAATCCAAGACACGTGATGTACCCTAGGAAAACCCAACAAACAATCCGTTGAGTATGATAGATAATGGAAGAGAATGATTTTACAACACTTGCAGATTGCTTGATAAGAGATATCTAAGCAACACTAGATAATAGAGATCATTTGGAATACTGTCTCAACATTGACAAGTGCATAACACTCTGATAAAAAGCTTATTCAGTCATACAATGAGAGGTAGCGAATGGTTGCATGATTTTTGGGCACTGTGAACACTGTGTGCACTATGCGCACCATCCACACATTACCTATTGTGCCTTCCTTGACTTGGTGCCAAGTTTTCACCTCATAATTATCTCCCACATTGAAGATATACAACCTCCATGAATTCATTGGTGTTAAATGCCTTTAACTGAACATTAAGTGATTGAACTGAACTGAACTAAATTGAACTGAATTAAACTGAATGTGAATTGAACAACTAACTACTTGACCATTAGGTAGGAGTTTAAATGAATGTCTTTAGTGCTTCACAATCAGTTCCATCCACAACAACCACTTTGCATAAATCAAGGAGTAGATTCCTTAGTTAAATGAAACTTGCTTTCCACAACATATACTTAACTCATGTATGTGCAATTCAAGTTCACTAGAGGTCTGGCATGAGAAATTTGAATCCTTTCTCTCTCTCTGTGCTCATCTCATTTATCATTAATTAATTTCTGCATTGTCCATGTGTGTTTAATTAATTAATCATGTTTATCATATCATACTCAAAAAAATTGATTCCAACCTATGATCATATGTATTACCCCGTGATGTAGGAGCATCGTGGCATGCTAGCAATGCGATGATTTGGTCACATGCTATGGCATATTTATTGATTTGTTTATTTTTCTGAGTCATAGTTTGTTAGCACCCGTAGGAGTGATTGTGTATCATGACTCCCTACGTGGAGATCAATCAACCGTTTTTTTGTTTGAGACATGGACGTTTTTCATCACGTTGTATATTTGTTTGTTTTTAGTTTCAGGACCACTCAGTAGAGGAGGTCATATTTTAGCTTAAATAGACAGTTTAGAGAAGGGCTAGGGGTTTTTCTCTTCAGCATTAGAATTTCCGATTTGCAGAGAGAAGATCAGACTTGTGTCTGGTTCGATTTGTAAATATTTTGAAAAGACTGAAGAAGAGATCCGAGTTATGTGTGTTTGTGTGTTTTCTTGATAGAAGCATTAACAGTGTGTTTTGCAATGTATTTATCCTAGATGCATTTACTATTCTGAATTGTGAATATGTGAAGAGCGGAGTCAGTGAATTCCTGAATTTCTGTGTATTTTGTGAAACTCTTGATTCACGCGCGAATTTATTGCTTGAATCATCGAAATAGGTTGTAGATGCATGAGTAGAAGTAATAGGATAAAGAATCGTGAGGATTGAAGGCTGTATTGATCGATTCCATGATAAACCGGCGCAGTACTTACTTTTTTCCTTAATAATTTTTCGTAGAGAATGGACGACGGAGATTGAGTATGGAAATGAAGATTTGATGGTCCAGGAGAGATACGAAAGGAAGTTGCGAGGGCGATAAAGGATCCACAAAGATCTATGAAATCTGCATCAAAGAACAGATCGACGGTCGTGCATAAGGCTGCAAAGATCAGACGGCTCAAAATATTGAGGAGGAGCAACTTCAAAAAGTTGGAATCCCGCCTCCCGCATCCTGTAACCCGCTTGCGAAAAAGCTGCTGCGAAAACAAAATTGCAGGAAGGAAATTTGCGGGGGAACAATTTTGATAATTGAAATCCCACATCCCGCAACTCGCTTATGGAAACTCTGTTGCGGGGACAGAATTGCAGAAAGGTTTGTTGCGGGACAAGAACTCCGGGAAGGCAGTTTTAGAGTAGAATTTGGCCGATAGAGCCAAATTTGGCAGTCCTGCTAAGTGTAGGAGCCACCAGATCCTGGAGATGTTGGTAGGGTTGACTAAGGTCGATCCCCCCTGCACCAATTTTGGTATCAGATCAGATTAAGCTTATGTGAGAAAGAAGCGTAGCAGTAAAAGCTTGGAAAGAGAAAATAAGAGTGCTCAAGTGGTTTTAGATTGAGAACTGCATTGCCAAAAGACCAAGTATAGAGAAAAGGCTTGGTGAGGTAAGATTGTAGCAGTGTGAAAGAGAACTGTTATTGCAGAGGCTTAGTGTGAAAGGATGGTTGCATGCATAGGCGGAGCGAGAGGTCGTGGCAGAGGTCAACCCACGGCGAATGCAGAAGTTATGGACGAAGTAAGGGAGTTACAAGCACGTTTGGACGCTATAGAGACAGACATACAAAGAGACCCAGAAGCAGGAGATATAAGTGAACCCGAGGATGAAGATGAAAGAGAAGAAGGTGCACCAATGCAGGAAACACCTGAGTTAAGGTATTTTAGATCGATTCTAGGAGAAACGTCAAGGATGAAACCTGAGTTGCTGACCTACAATAGAAGTCTCATTGTTTAGCATCTCATTGATTGGATCAGTGAGCTGGATAAGTACTTTGAGTACGATGAGATTGACAAAGAAAAGAGAGTTAGATTTGTTGTGACAAGGTTGAAAGGGCATGCATCCTTGTGGTGGGATAGTGTGCAAGAAGAAAGAAGAAGGAAGAATAAGTCATTGATAAAGAGCCGGGATAGAATGGTATCCAAGATGAGGGATAAATTCTTGCCCAAATATTACCAGTTAATTCTGTATAGGTAGGTATAGAACCTTAGGCAAAGATTGTTAATAGTGAGAGAGTACACTGAAGAGTTTTACAAAGTAAACCTAAGGGCAGGATATGTGGAAGAATCAGCAAAGAAGGCTGCTAGGTATGTCAATGGTCTAAGGATGGATATCCAAGAAGAGATCAGCATGATATCGCCTAGAACAATGGAGGAGGCATATCAATGTGCCTTAAGGGAAGAAGAAAATATAGCGAGGAAGCAGAGCTTCAACAGAGGTTGAGGTCCAACTAGAGGACGAGGAAAAGAAACTGGAAGAGGAATATTTGGAGCACACAAGGAAGAGTCCAGTAACTCTAACCAGCAAGAGCAGCATGGTAGAGGAGGTGAATCTAGCAGAAGAGGACCTTACCAAGGAGGTAGAGGCAGAGAAACTGTCTACAGGTGCTACAAATCGAACCAGCTGGGGCATATATCGTTTGAATGTCCATGGAAGGAAAACATGGGACAGAGAGGATCCTATGTAGCTCAAAATGAGCACCAGCAAGAACAGTCGATAGTAGAGGAATTTTTACCAGATACGGGAGAGTCTTTGATGATGAAAAAAGTCTTGTTGAAACCTAAGAAGGAGCACGCAGAGCTTGCTCAAAGGAAATATTTATTCTGGACCATGTGTAAAGTCCAGGGGAAGTGCCGTAAGATGGTGATTGATAGTGGGAGTACTAACAATCTTGTTTCCACAGAGATGGTGGAGAAGCTGAGTTTGAAGAGGACCAAGCATCCTATTCCGTATAAAGTATCTTGGTTACATAAAGGACTTCAAATCTTGGTAAGCGAGCAGTGTGAAGTTGATTTCCAAATAGGTCCATATAAGGACAAGATTCTGTGTGATGTTATGCCCATGGATGTTTGTCATATACTGTTAGGAAGACCGTGGCAATTTGATAAGAAAGTAATTCATGATGGTAGGAGTAACTACCATAGTTTTGAGCAGAATGGGATAACACATGTACTTTACCCTTTGTAAGAAGGTAGTACAGTAGGACAGTCAACACCCAAAGTTCTGATGTTGTCATGGAAAGAATATTTGCAATAGATTGAGGAGGAAGAGTTGAACTATGCTGTGGTATGCAAACCGAGAGTGGTGACAATGAAGACTAACGTGACAGATCTACCTGAGGAGATTCAGGAAATGCTGAGTGAGTTTAGTGATATAGTGGTGGATGATTTACCCAACAAGTTACCACCAAGAAGGGATATAAGTCATCAAATTGGTTTTATTCCAGGAGCTAGGTTACCAAACAAGGAAGCATATAGGTTGACACCTCAAGAGAATGAAGAAGTGAGGAAACATGTCCAAGGATTGTTGGACAAAGGATTGGTCCAGAAGAGTCTGATCCCATGTGCAGTACCAGCAGTACTAACACCAAAGAAGGATGGTGAGTCGAGGATGTGTACTGAATCCAGAGTAATTAACAAGATTACTATCAGATATAGATTTCCATTACCAAGGATGGATGACATGATGGATTTCCTAACAGGGGAAACATTCTTTTCAAAACTGGATTTGAAGAGTGGATATCATCAGATCATAATCAGAGAAGGAGATGAGTGGAAGACAACCTTTAAGACCAATTATGGGTTGTATGAGTGGTTGGTCATGCCATTTGGATTTTCCAACGCACCAAGCACTTTTATGAGATTGATGAATGAAGTCTTGAGATATTTCATAGGTAAGTTTGTGATAGTTTACCTTGATAACATTTTTGGTTTTCAACCAAACAGAAGAAGAGCATCTAAAGCATCTGAGATATGTTTTAGAGAGGATGCACTAGGAAAAGTTGTTGATAAATGTGAATAAGTGTACATTCATGAAGCCAGAGGTAGTATATTTAGTTTTTGTTATCTCAAGAGTTGGGTTGAAGATGGATCCAGAAAAGGTGCAAGCAATCATTGATTGGACTTCACCTAGGAACATATTTGAGGTAAGGAGCTTTCATGGATTGGCAAGTTTTTATAGGAAGTTCATAAAGAGTTTCAATGGTATTTGTGAATCTATTTTCGAGACAATTAAGAAGGATAGACAACCATTTCAATGGACAGCATAGGCTGAAAGGAGTTTTCAGTTCTTGAAGAAGAAGATCACTGAACAACCAGTATTGAAGTTTCCAGACTTCAAGCACCCTTTCCAAGTAAAGTGTGATGCCAGTGGAGTATCCATCGGACTTGTACTCAGTTAGGAGGACAGGCCTATAGCCTATTTCAACGAGAAGTTGAATGATGCAAAGCTGAAGTATTCATCTTATGACAAGGAGTTCTATGCTATTGTTCAAGCAATGAAGCATTGGAGACATTACTTGATGCCTAGATATTTTGTGTTATATTCTGATAACCATGCATTATAGTACATTATGTAGCAACCTAAGTTGAACCTAAAACATGTCAAGTGGGTTGATTTCTTACATATTTTTACCTTTGTATTGAAACACATAAGTGGACAGTCAAATAGAGTAGCTCATGCATTGAGTAGGAGATTGTTGATTGTATAAGAGAATCAGATCCAAGTCTTGGAATTTGAGAATTTAAGGGATTTGTATGAGACTGAAATTGATTTTCAGGAATCTTACAAGGCTTGTAGGAATCCAGTGGAGGTGGACAGAGAGCCATGGATGGAATATATGCTACAAGATGGTTTACTCTTTAAAAACAGTAAACTGTGTGTACCAAAGTGTTCCATGAGAGAGAACTTGATACATGAAAAATACAATGGAGGTATGGCATGTCACTTTGGAAGTAATAAAACCTTTAGACAGTTGGGTCATTTCTAATTTTATCCAAGAATGAGGTCTGAAGTTGAGAATTTTGTAAGCAGGTGCAGATTATCCCAACATGTCAAAGGAAGAGTCCAGAACACAGGGTTGTATACACCATTTCCTATTCCAACTAGGCCTTGGGATTCTGTGAGTATGGATTTCATTTTGGGTTTTCCAAGAACTCAGAAGGGACATGATTCTATCTCTGTATTTGTTGATAGATTCACTAAGATGGAACATTTCATTCCATGCTACAAGACTAATGATGCTACACACATTGCTAACTTGTTTTTCAATGAAGTTGTAAAACTACATGGTTTACCTAGAAGTATTGTATCATATAGAGATGTGAAGTTCACAGGTCATTTCTGGAGGACCTTGTGGAAGAAGTTGGGTACCAGACTGAACTTCAATTTAGCATATCACCCACAGTCTGATGGACAGACAGAGGTAGTTAATAGGAGTCTGGGGAACATGTTGAGAAGCCTGATTGTAGAGAGTCCTAAGCAATGGGACAGAGTGTTAGCTCAAGCTGAGTTTTCCTATAATGATTCACCAAACAGAAGTACGAGGATGAGTCCATTTCAAATTCAGTATGGAATGCATCCAAGAGGAGTGTGTAAACTTCATGACTTAGGTCAATTGGAGAAAAGGAGTGCTAATGGTGAAGAGTTTGCAACAAGGATCAGTGAACTGCAAGAACAAGTGAAAGCAAGGTTACAGTAGAGTAACACCAGTTACAAGGCTAGAGCAGATTCCAAAAGAAGAGAGAAAAACTATGAAGTAGGAGATTTGGTCTTACCATATCTAAAGAGAGACAGATTCCCTAAAGGAGAGTATAACAAGCTGAAGATGAAGAAGACTGGACCCTAAAGAATACTCAGGAAGTTTTCAGCAAATTCTTATGAGTTAGAGATGCCTACTGGAATGGGTATTTCACCAATCTTTAATGTAGCAGATCTATATCCTTATGTAATAGGTGACACTGGAACCTTTGCAGAAGGTGAAAACCTACTGACGAATTACAATGGGTGGGGCAGATGCCTGTGGTATAGCCATTGGAATTTGAGGCCATTCTAGACACTAAAGTGGTAAAGATTACAAGGAAGAAGGACTATCTGGAGTATCTGGTCAAATGGAAGGAGTGACCAACAGAGGATTCTACTTGGATGAGCGCTGCAGAGTTGGAAGCCAAGGGTTTCACTGTAGCTAATCTAATGAACGATGGTTCATAAATTTTCACCCTTGTGAGTCTGATGCAGGAGCATCGTGGCATGCCAGCAATGTGATGAGTTGGTCACATGATTTGGAATATTTTTTGATTTGTTTATTTTGTTGAGTCATATTTTGTTAACACCCGTAGGATTGATTACGTATCATGACTCCCTGCATGGAGATCAAGCAACTATTTGTTTGTTTGAGACAAGGACATTTTACATCATGTTGTGTAGTTGTTTGTTTTCAGTTTCAGGACCACTCAGAAGAGGAGGTCATAGTTTAGCTTAAATAGACAGTTTAGAGAAGGGCTAGGGGTTCTTCTCTTCAGCGTTAGAATTTCTGATTTGAAGAGAGAAGATCAAACTTGTGTCTGGTTTGATTTGTAAATATTTTGAAAAGACTGAAGAAGAGATCTGATTTATGTGTGTTTGTGCATTTTCTTGATAGAAGCATTAGCAGAGTGTTTTGTAATGTATTTATCCTAGATGCATTTACTGTTCTGAATTGTGAATCTATGAAGAGCTGAGTCGGTGAATTCCTGAATTTCTATGAAACTCTTGATTCATGCACGAATTTATTGCTTGAATCATCGAAATAGGTTGTAGATGCATGAGTAGAAGTAATAGGCTAAAGAATCATGAGGATTGAAGGATGGATTGATCGATTCCATGATCAATAGGCGAAGTACTTAGTTTTCTCCTTAATAAGTTTTTACAAAGAATGGACGGCGGAGATTGAGTCCACAGATGAAGATCTGACGGTCCAGGAGAGATCCAAAAGGAAGTTACGAGGGCGATAATGGATCCACAAAGATCTTTGAAATACACATCAAAGAACATATCGACGGTCGTGGATAAGGCCGCAAAGATTGGACGATTCAAAAGATTGAGGAGGCAAAGTTGCAAAAGAAAATTGCGGAGGAACAACTTCAAAAAATTGGCATCCCGCAGCCCGCATCCTGCAACCCGCTTGTGGAAAAGACGTTGCGAAAACAGAATTGCAGGAAGGAAAGTTGCGGGGGAACAATTTGGATAATTGACATCCCACATCCCGCAAACCGCTTGCGGAAACTCTGTTGCGGGGACATAATTACGAAAAGGTTTGTCGTGGGAGCATAACTGTGGGAAGGCAGTTTTAGAGTAGAATTTGGCTGAGAGAGCCAAATTTGGCATTCTAGCTAAGTGTAGGAGCCACCAAATATTGGAGGTGCTGGTAGGGTTGGCTAAGGTCGATCCCCCCTGCACCACCCCAGGTCATATAGTCATATGCTAAATAAAATCACTCTAGGGGTATATAATTCCTAAAGGAGACTTACAGCACCAGGTGACCATGAATAGCCATACATCACATAGTATATCCTTATGACTTGATACAACACAAGTCATATGGTCTTGATACAACACAAGACCAGTATTGATACAACAAAAGACTCCTGAACTTAATACATCATAAGTCCCACACTTGATACAACATAAGTCTCTAACCTTGATACAACATAAGTCTCTAACCTTGATACTACACAAGGTCCTGATCTTAATACAACATAAGATCATGATCTTAATACAACATAAGATCATAGTACATGAATCTCTTATGACCTCAACATCCTAGCTTGATAAAACACAAGCTCTTAACTTAATACAACATAAGTTTATGAACTTAATACAACATAAGTTCCATACTGGATGCAACACAAGTCTCATGGAGAGGTTTCTGAACTTAATACAACATAATTTCCATATTTGATACAACACAAGTCTCATAGAGAATGACTCATGATGCTATACATTTAATAACATTCCCTCATGTGTATTTGTGTTTCTATAGTTAATTTCCATCCCGACTAACTCATGTCAATTACTTTGTAATTTCTCTTGTATAGAGATTCCTTTATTTAATTAATAATTTGTAATTCTTGGAAAGATTTTGTTGTGTGTGTGTGTTAACGGTTGCATGATTTGATCCTCATTTGACCACCTAGGTCACGCTTCAATCAGTTGGTATCGTAGAGGGAAAATTATACTACGCGAGGGTGAAAGAAGTTCTGATTGTGATTGGGAGTGAAGAGCAACTCTAGCTGTAATTGGGTAGAGTTGTGGGAGTGGTGATATAATTTATGATCGAGAAATGGCTTAGAGAGGCGTTAATGTTTGAGGTGTAAGGAAAAACGAAGGTGCACGAGTCACTATTGATCGTGAATCCTTCTAAGAATGTGTTCAGAGGATGAGAACATTGGAAAATGAACTAGAAGTCATTAAGGAGGCCCAATGACAAGGATATGTTGTAGAATCCCTCGAATACAATGATGAGGAAGTCGAGGATAGAGAGGCTTGAGAAGAAGAAGAGGAGGAGTTGGATGAGCCAGCGGATAGAATGTTAAATATCTATCAGAGATGAGAGGTAAGGATAAGATGGACGTGCTTGCCTACTCAAGGAGTCTGAACCTAGAAGAGTTGATAGATTAGGTATGAGAATTGGAGAAACACTTTTACATGGAGCAGATAGAAGACCCCAAAAGGGTAAAAACTAACTATTTAAAGTTAAAGGGTCATGCCTCTTTATGGTTGGATAACATACAGGATGACATAGTAAAGAAAGGAAAGGAGAAGATAAATACTTGGGATAGAATAGTCACCAAGTTGAAGGATGAGCTTCTTCCCACTTACTACATGATTTGTCTGTTTAAGAAGTTGCAAAATATGAGGCAAAAGGAGTCGACTATAAAGAAATTCACAAAGGAATAATATCATTTTTCGATAAGATCCAAACATACCAATGAAGGAGAGGAGGAAGTCACTCGATATGTCAATGGGATAAAATATGCGAAACAGGATGAGATGAGCCTGTCAAAATTCAAAACTGTCAGTGAATCCTATTAGCTAGCACTGAAGGCATAAAATAAATTGTCAAGAAAGACTTTGATGAGCAAAGGAAAATCAATTGCTCGAAGTCATCCTACCAGATGAAAGAATAGTGGGGCAAGGAAGGAATATAGTCAAGATGATCGAGATGAAGAAAGTATGAACATAGGTGATGCTCCCAAATACCAAGAAGGAGGTGAGAACTCCATAAGTTGAGGTGATAACGGTCACATACTCAAGCTTTCATAGGTGTATGTGTAAACTAGTCAAAGGTCATTTGCTACAAGTGTCGAAAACTATGACACAAGGCATATGAGTTCCCTGAAAATTTGCATACCACAAGTTGAGAGAAGACCAGGATTCAAAGTTGAGACAAAGATGTTTTGACTGTGAAGGAAAATTTAGGAGGAGTCATGTTAGAGAGAGGGTGAAAACTGATAATACAATGAGCACTATCACAATCTACGTTACAGGGGGAAAAATAATCAACACAGAGGAATTCCATATTCCGAACGAAGGTGAAGATTTGGGACAGATGTTGTACGACAATCGTTGATGGAGGAAGCATGGAGAATCTAGTATCAACGGAAGTGATTGAGAAGTTGGGGATGAAGTGCCAACCACACCCAAATTCATACAAGTTTTCATGGTTGCAGAAAGGCCATCATGTTATAGTGATACAACAATGTCATATCAATTTCAAGATTAGAGGGATACATGACAACATGTTGTATGATTGATTACGATGGATTCCTGTCACCCATTCTTGGGTTGACCATGACAATACAACATAAAATGATATATGACAGTTGAAGAAACACAGTTACAGTCGAGAAGGATGGAAAAATATTTCAAGTGATACCCGTAGTAGAAGAGATGAGTAGATATGAAAAGGAAAGTGGATATTGGGAGAAGTGAGTGCCAATTTGTTCAACAAAGGAATTACTGAAGGAGGAAGAGAAGAAACAATATTGCTTCGCAGTTATTAAAAAGGGACCAAGTGTTGAGAGGTCGACTGAGGATGTTTCAACGAATGTCAAGGAAGTGTTTTCGAAGTTCAAGAGAATAATGGTTGATGAGATGTTGATTGGATTGCTTCCAAAGAGGAGCACATATATTCTATAAAAAATATAACATAATACACAAATATATAAATATTAATATTAATATTATTAATAATTAATAATTAATAATGATTAATTATTTAATTAGAAAAAAGTAAAGAGATGTACCATTTCATCTAAAAAGGAAAAATAAGGCTTATATAAATCCCTACCAATATACAATGTAAATCATATATCTTATACCATACTTTTATACATATATTCTTTTATCCAAATGGATTTTTAAATACTATTCCAAACAGTTTGGTAGTATGTCTGTGAGCGAACTTTTGTTTGGCTCATTTCGTATTAGAGCCAATTTGATCCTGGATTGTGTCCAAAATTGTCAAGGCTTCCTTGAATTAGGTATTTGACCTTACTCAAAAAGTTTAAAAAAATGAAATAAAATTTAAAAAAAGAACTAAAAGAAGTAAAGAGAAAATAAAATATAAAAATTGCCCATGGTTTCTTAAAAAAAATATACATGGTTTCTTTTCCAACACCAAACAATAGGGTGAAATCATGAATCTGGGTGTCTATTCGGAGAGAATCGACTTCCGGAATCCGTATTCCAACGCCTTTCGACCGAACTAATTTATGTTTTCGATAGAAAACATGCAACTAACTTTTGGCCGAAAACTTGTTTGGACCAAAGTTAAAGTTAACGGAGTGCCTCGTAATGTGCACTTTACACGGATGGCCGAGAAAATAATGTCCGACTGATATTTTTCGGACAAACACTTGTTCGACTGAAAGTATTTTTCGATCGAAACATTGTTCGACCAAACAAATGTTTGGCCGAACAAAGTTTATATATGTATTAACCAAACACAACTGTTTAATGTTTCATCGTTTGCGTTGTTCGTTGTTTTCCCTGCTCTTCTCTCGTTCTCTTCTGGTGCGTCGTCTCTGGTGCTCTGCTGGTGCACCCTGTGCTAGTGTTGATGCTCTGCTAGTGCTGGTGCACCCTCTCTAATTTTATGCTCATGCGCAGTGGTGGAGCTTCTTGGCTCTTTTTTCTGTGTGGTGATGGATCCTTGTCTGCTCATTTTCCCTGTTCATCGTTTTCCCTATCCAATGCCCTGTACTGGTGCTCATGCTCTGTTGGTGGTGGTGATCCCTCTCTACTTGTTTGCTCATGTGCGGTAGTGGAGATTCTTGTCCCTTTGTCTACGCGGTGGTGGAGCATTGTCTGTGCGGTGGTAGAGCCTTATCTACGCGGTAGTGGAGGTAAGTGGATCGTTAATCTGTGACTATGCTATTTTATATGAAAAGTTTGTCAATTTGTTAGAGTGACATTATTGATATCCATAATATTTAATCCGAAAATAAAATGTCTAAAAATATATATTTTATGGTAGTTGTCCACATTTGAAATAAAAAATTGATATTACACAATTATATATCCATTTACGAATGAAATTTTAACAAGAACGAATGATATAAATGGATAGAAATTGTATTGAAAGTGTGTTTGCTTATTGTGTCAAATGACCATTTCTGCTCAATTTATAGATCCAGTAAATAATGCATATGCATTCTCATTCATTTAGTTCTGAGGAGATATTTTAAACTTGCCACGATTTTTTTAATCATTTTTAAAAATTATTTTAATGTCACAATTAGAATTGGATGGAATCGTAAATCTCTTTCGTTGGCATTGTACAATTTTGTTTTTTTTATTTTTTCAATCATGTTTTTAATTATTTTTGTTAAACTAATTCATTGAACTTGTAAATATCTTTTAATAAGACTGGACAATTCGATAGGAGAAAAAGATGTATTTAAAATATTAATGACATTCTTACAATAAAAATAACCGGTTGTCTTATTGGATCCTCTTATGTATTTTATTGTTAGTTTTCTTATTGGATATAGAATATGTTTATCCATTTCATAGCCAGTCATTCCCAGTTCTAACAGCATTTAAGTTTTAAATTTTTGTTGCCTGAGATATATGTTCAGTTTCAATTTCCCATTCCATATCTAAAGGATACCGTGAGACAAAATCTTAGCTCTGTTTTAATGCTTGATATCACATTTAATTCATGGTTGAAAATACTTTGGATCAATGATGTGTTATTGTTCCATTTTAAAAATGTTATTTTATTTCCTCTTGCATACATTCTGCCCCTCCAATATTTCTTAATCCATCATTGATTTTTCTGTACATCCTTCACCCTGACTGCATATGTGTGAACCCTCAACGTGTTTCTCTTATATGTGTAGCATCTGTATGATTTTCTTTACCCATGGTCACTTGCATGATTTTATCACTGTGCTGCTAAATTGATTGAAGAACCTGAGGTTACTAGTCTTATTTTATAGTTTTATCGTTCACATTCAATTTTGACCCTCAACATGTAATGTATGCCTTTTGTCATCTCTTCACTTTTTCATGTTGGAAGTTCCATGTATAAAGCCTTATCATGTTATATCTCTCTATACCCTTTCCTTGCAACTTGGTTGCAAAAGTCGGAAAATATCAAGTCATACTTCTCTGTACCCTTGCATTGCAGCTAGGTTGCAGAAGTTGGCAAATGCATCTATTATTTAATGCAACAATAAATTTCCAGTTCCCTTAGTGTGACTACATGCAATTTGATCAAAATACATAGTCAGCTTGGATAAAATGGGTTAGAATTATGCTTATAATAATCTATTTTATTAATAAAATTACTAAAACATAGATAAAGACAAAGAGCAATCTCAAAGTATAATGTTAAATGTAGGAAACAACTGAATTTGATGAAAGTTTTATAAAGTTTAACTTTACAACAATATTTCAACCATGGATAAAAACAAATACCAATATGAACCTATAATTTTTAATGTAGGGAACAACTGAATTTGAGGAAAGTTGTGTGAAGTCAATATATTTTTCATATTAGTTGACCCTCTTGTTTCTTTCTCTTTGACCGCAATAGCTCTCTTAGCCTTGTGAAATATGGTTGTGGGAGTTGCTAGTTGCATTGGTATGCATAAAAGATAATATAAGACAATTAAAGCTTGAGATAAGATCATAAGTTGATGATTTAGGAATGAGATTTGTATTTATTTTTATGATAAATTTCATTATTGTTTTATATGGAGTGGTTTTGTTTGATGTATGTTTTGTTTGGTGTATGTAATAATCCAATTTTGTTTATGGGATCATATCATACAAATTATATATTTTAAATGGGTGGTTATTATAGTAGATGTCAAACCTTGTGAGCATAAAAATGATTATGTCAATTATGAAACGATATGACAAAGGATAAAATGTAAACCTAGGATAAAAAGTAAACCTTATGCTTATTAGTGCACATAGAATAGAAATCTCTATTTATCACATTTCCAAACAAACAAATGTTCAAATAAAACTAAAACTAAGACATAGGTTTTTTAGAGGATGGGAGAAAATAGCTTTGATTAGTTCCTAACAAGGTCTTCACATGATTGGTAGTTAAGTTGGAGAGTAAGAAAAGGACTTGATAACTATGATGATTTCCAAAAACAACTTTCACATAAACTATTAAAGAGAACTCTTTTCCTATTTTAAAGTTATATGATCCCTAACCTCTACTCTCTTTAGAAAGAGAGACTAAAACCTATAAAAAACATTTAGTAAAATGAAAATATCATGGATCACATTATAATATATTTGGTTGGCAAAGCATGATAGGGAATATATTACTTTAATAATCAAATATTATAAGATAAATTATTATCTTGTGTGCGTGATCAATTGGTTTCCAATTTCCAAATCTATGTTTATTTCTTTTAAATGGGGATTTTAAAGAAACTTGTTGGACTTCAATTTATCAATTAAATATGGAAACTTACTATAAAAGTTAACAAAATATGGACACTAAATAGAAAATGTAACAGTAGAACGTTAAAACTCAATCCAAATATGCCAGTCCCATGTGAAGGAGGAATTTTGATCCTTCAATCCTACTTAAAGGAGTATTTGTGTCCTTCATAGGGTTGCATATAATAATGATTTAGTATTAATGAATCCCAAAATATTTTTAATTTCCCTTATCTCTCATGGTCAAAATCGGTTTTATTAACCATGACTATGTCAAACATGACCATTGTGGTAATGCACTTAATAAGAGTGATACTTGTTCAGGATAAATAAAGGGGGATACATGTGGGAACAACAAAAATTCACATCAAAAAGAGGGGAACACAATAAATATATTGAATTGTTCTTTTGTGTCCTTAGAAACTTTCTATGGGATAAACTGCATAGCAATCTTATCATCGGTCTCCATTGGCTAAACTGGATTAGTTCATGGATGCTTGTTTTGATGTTTATAGGAGATATAGTAGAGATGGATCGAGACGAGGCGTTCATTCATTCTTCAGGTCAAATATGTACTCAAACATATATTGAGACAAGGATTCCTAATACCATACATACGTCTATTGAAACATCTTCAAATGTTCGCTCTCAAAGATAGTTTGGAACATCTAGAGATTCTAGTGTATTATATCGAGACACTGGTACGTGTTTAAAATTTATGCACATGCAAATTTTTTGAGTATACATGCATATTTATATTTGTTTTAAATATTGTTCATTGATTTTACTAAGTTTTGTTAGTCATTTTTCTTTGTAGAGAGACGATGTAATAGATTGTCTCGTGCGAGTGGGAAAGCATCTGTGTCTGGTCGACTGTTTGATTCATCTTGTGACAGTTTTCCCTATTTTGGTCATCATTTTAGAGAACAACCAATAGACCAAAAACATTTTATTGGTAATATATATATATATATATGCTTGTGTCTTTATATACTAAATTATACATGATCACATGTGTAAATGTAGAGGATCGTGGTTCTGCTGAGGGTTATGGTGATGCATGCAGAGAGGATGAGGGTGATGATGCATTTGCAGAAAATGAGGGTGATGATGCAAGGGGTGGAGATGTTGAGGATGTTGCAAGGGACCATGAGAAAGTTCATGCAACTGATCGATGAAAGGGTCAAGGTTGATGAAGGGAAAATTTCAAACAAGCACATGGTTGTAAGCCCACGACCATTTATCCGTCAGATATACCCGATGCTCTTCCTTGGGAAAATGATATTGTTTTTGTCACCCTTGAAAAATGCACATCCCACCATAAAAAATTGAGGGATGATCTTGCTATCTTGGAACTCCCAACTGAGAGCCGACAAAGTTTGCAAATACTTTTGGAATATTTAGGCAAGTTTATTAGTTCCTATAGAAATATTGGGCCAACAACATATTGTTTTATTCATTTGATATGAATGCAGAAGGCTCAGGTGAGGGTATTAATTTGCACATGTGTGTGTGTGTGTGTGTATATATATGTTTGTGTCTTTATATACTAAATTATACATGATCACATGTGTAAATGTAGAGGATCGTGGTTCGGCTGAGGGTTACGGTGATGCATGCTGAGAGGATGAGGGTGATGATGCATTTGCAGAAAATGAGGGTGATGATGCAAGGGGTGGAGATGTTGAGGATGTTGCAAGGGACCATGAGAAAGTTCATGCAACTGATCGATGAAAGGGTCAAGGTTGATGAAGGAAAAATTTCGAACAAGCACATGGTTGTAAGCCCACGACCATTTATCCGTCAGATATACCCGATGCTCTTCCTTGGGAAAATGATATTGTTTCTGTCACCATTGAAAAATGCACATCCCACCATAAAAAATTGAGGGATGATCTTGCTATCTTGGAACTCCTAACTGAGAGCCGACAAAGTTTGCAAATACTTTTGGAATATTTAGGAAATTTTATTAGTTCCTATAGAAGTATTGGGCCAACAACAGATTGTTATATTCATTTGATATGAATGCAGAAGGTTCAGGTGATGGGTCCTAACAAGTGGGGTGATATAGAGAAGAGGGTATCAAAAGAAAATGCCATTTCAATGTTTAATTTTAAAGAAAGAATAAAGTGGAAGATGTTAAAGGTGCAATATTTCAAGCTCCCTAAGATTGCACACCATTTATATGATAGATTCTTGGCAGCCTATGGTAGATTTCCATGGAATGATGAAGTGCCACATTATTTTGCAATATTTTTTTATGCAGAGTTTTTTTAAACATGAAGCCAGTTACACAGATGCTCCGTCCAAATTATATGGGATTGGAAAGTTAGGACGTATGAACGGGAAGGAGCCTTTCGAAATCCATTGTTTCCTAAGTCTACACCTTGTTTGGTGCATCATCCACATAGACTTGTTACATTATGATCAGAGATGGAGGCGACCTCTCAAATTGGTCTAGAGGTGAGAACCATCATATGAGACAACTTACCATCTGCTCTAGTGGGGGTTGATGTGGGCATGAATAGACATAGAGCACATGCTTGTTCTCGTGCACATTTTTCTTATAAAAAAAATATTGAGGTAGATTCAATGAGCCTTGAAGATGCCAAGTCCTATGCAAAACATTGTCAAGATGGGTTGTTTGAGTTAGTCCATCACGAGGGAGAAGGGAGAGGGGGGCTATGTGAGAACTTTTATTTTTACCTTATAATTATTAAATCATGTTTTGCTAGTTTTTATATATATATAAACTCATTTGAATTGCAGTTCACCCAAATGTTGGATGAACGTGGTTTTATGGTAGACTCCATTGTTAACCTAGGACCATTGAAAGAGGTACATTTTCATAAACATCTATAAATTTATATGTTCTCATTATTGTCATGACACCTTTTTATAAGATTGAAATTTTGGTTGTGTTCACAAACGCTCATCCCTTCTCCTAGGACCATGGGTATTGGGCCCCTCTCATCACCAATTTTGGGAGACATTCCCAGTGTCTCCCAAGATATTGAGGTAAATTTCACCTTTCAAATGTTTTAGTAATGATTAAAACAAATTGACATTTTGTTAAAATTTATTTAATGTTGTTTAAATTACATGTTTCAAAAGTTTAAGTTTAATGATTGACATCTTAAATTTTAATTTATTTTATACGTATATATGAAAAGTTTAAGTAATGAAATTAAAATTGTAGGTCGGTAAATGGATTGTAGAGCCTTCCACGGCTTTGGATGTGGTGACCTCTTTGGGTGTTGGGCTCACCGAGGTATATTTATTCATATTTATTATTTTAAATTCCAATTGTATTTTTATTAAATTTTATTTACAGTATAAAATTTATATATTGAAGCTTAATTAAATGTTGCATGTGTTACAGGTCAATCGTCGGGAGAATGTGGATAGTGATATCCATACAATGGATATTACATGGTCATATAAGATTTTATACCTGTGAACTTGTTAATGAAATTGCATGTTAAAACTTTAAACTTATCATTTTAACTTATATATTTTAAACTTGTAAATATATATAATTTTGGACTGCTCATATATATATAGTTTTTGGATCAAGTTCAAGTATAATTTAATTAAATGTTTAAAAGATTTAGTTTGGTCAATTTTGTTGAAATGATTTAATTTGGTCATGCGATACATAGATTAATGTATTTAGAATTAGTTGATGTTTATACACAATATGTTATTCTTGTGTTTAAATTATTTTCCTAAAGATATTATTTTTGGTCATTTTTTGTCATGACGTATAGGTTTAATTAATGTTTTAGATTGTTTAAATGTTTTTTCTAAAGATATTATTTTTGGTCATGATGTATAGATTTAATCAATGTTTTAGAATTTATGTATATAACTGTGGATTGGATATGTTAGTTAGGAATATTTTCAATCATTTAGGTAGAATAATATATGATATATGTAGAATATTCAATAAAATGCATTTTATACAAATTTTATAATAAAATAATTAGTTTGACTTATCATGTGCCAAAAATCTGGTCTTTTTTTATGAATACATTGAAAAATCGTTTCCTTATAAGATAAACTCTCAAGGTGTATGCCTATATAAATTTTTTCTAGAACACTATGGCCATCATTGATTTATCATTTTCATATTATGATTTATCATTGATATCATGATTATATTTGGTTAATAATCTTAGTGTATATAATGCAATTTATAAAGTGCTTCAATTTGAATATATTGACTTTTTATGGTAATCTACCACTTATTTAAATTATGTTATCAATTTGAATATTGAATTTTTATGGTAATCTACCACTTGTTTAAATTATGTTAATAAACAAAATTGTATATAACAATAAAAAGAATGAAAAGTCATGTAAGACACAATAAGAATAATGTACACCAGTCTTTTAAAACTCTTATAATCTAATTTTTTATTTTAGAAATTTTAATTGAACAAAAGTAAGAATTATGGCTATTTACTTATACATATCATAATGTTAAAAAGTTATGACCACTCAATACAATTCATCAATCAATTTGATGTACATATGTTCAACAATATAAGAACAATATATCATATAAATTTCATCAATTTGATATACATGAGCTCAACAATCTAAGAACAAAATAATATAAGTTTCATCAATTTGATGTACATAAGTTAAACAATGTAAGAAAAATATCATATAAGTTTCATCAATTTGATGTGCATAAGCTCAACAATGTAAGAACTTGATATCATATTTAAGTAAAAATTATCAATTTGACATGTACATAATCTCAACAATCTAATCCCTATTCTAGTGTTATTCCTATCTTTCATTTAGACCTGCAGTGGTTTATTATAAGTAGGTCATCAGTATGTTATTACTCTGCATACCCTTATATATATATATATATATATATATATATATATATATATATTGTAATTTGATTACTGCATCACAGAGGAATAACTGGGCCATGAGGGTCAACTAAATGAAGCATCGGTCTTATTATTCTAAGGCAAACCCCCCTTTTTTCTAACAATATATCATATTTAGGTTTCAAAGAGACACAAATCTCATGATTTGACAATTTCCTAACACGTACTCAAGTGCATAAAAATATAATTTTGAACAATACATTTTTAAGGAATGTGCTTAAAAAATCATCAAAACAATAGCTAACTTATCAATTATCACTCTATTTGAGTGTTACAATTATAAAACCAATCAAGATGTCCTTGATGTAAAAAGTATGTATCATGTTCAACATGTTTCAAATTAGAAATAATATCGTAAAGGAATGGTGTCTTCAATTATTCTTTCATGATCAACTTTTGACATCTTCCATCTTCTAGCTTTAAATTTTTTATTTGATTCAACTTCTATCAACTTTATGCGAGCTGGGCATACCAAATGACTAAATTGGTAGCATATGACATCAGGTTGATAATCTTTAAAGTGAACGTCACTTTCAGTTTGTTGTGTTTCTTGAAAAGAATAACCTTTTAATAGAATTGACCCTCTTTCATATATAAGTGACCTTTGTCATCATAGTCCTCCAATAATTTCATCTTTCTCTCTGTGCATCGCATCAAATAATATCTGACATTTTCATTGTTGTCTATGGGTACAACCACAACAAATACATCTCCTGCACATAAATAAGAACATTGAATTTGTCAAATTCATCTTCATTAAATCAAACAACTTTCATATATATATTTGACATTCAAGTAAAAAATCTTCAAAATAAAAAATGACAAATTTATTAAGGTGTACATAAAGTTACCATTTTTAACAAGATTGGAAATTCTATCACCATCAGTTGATATTGCAATGTCCTCTCATTCCAACTCCTCAAAGCTTGCGAGTGACATTTTTCTTTTAGATTAATTTCATTGTGTTTCCAAGGTTTAACATAATTGTCACTGATGTTTTCACAAATGTCTATTGATTATGTGTCCTCTATGCAACTAGGACAAAATCATGTTAGCTTCCTACTATCAAATGAAACCATATTTTGGAAGGTTTTTGTTTTGATTGAGTGTAAATCTCGAGTTCCATGAATGGTGCTAGCATTAGATGGGATTGATATGTCTATATATTGGATTCCAATATGCCAAAAAAATTGTCTAACATAAACAATTTACATGTACATGTGAGTAAAATGTTACTAGATGTATATATTAAAGTCATTCCAAGTTGAATAAATTTGTTTTGAAAACAAAGTTCATACATGCCCACATCCTTTGATTGTTGATTGCAATCATGGTTGAGATTTACACGACACCATTGAACAACTTTATTAGAACACAGAAATCTATCGACAAAATGGTTCATTTGATGCCTTCCAAGTTCTCATTTTAAACACGCCCCCGCACCATCATGCTCTCCTTTTCCATGACCAGTTTAAAAAAAAATCCAATGATGTTTAATATTTGTTTTTTTATTAAGGAGACATATCCAGAAGAATGATCGTGAAGATTTAAATTTGCATTCACATCCATCTGACCATATCAAATGTTCATTCATTACAATTCGACTTGTTTTCAATGAACCATAAATAATATCAAAACAATGTTGTACATAATGTGTATCATGTACTGTGCACTCATCACTTATATAGAAATGATATTCCTTGATCACATGTCGATTGTCATTCATGCTTTCTATATCATCAACATTGTGTTGATCATGTCTATAGAGAATATGGACCAATATAGAAACTTGGTCAGAATGGTAATATTCACTTTGTATTTCTTTTTGTGCTTCAAATGTGTAACTCTATGTAAAATCAATCACAGAAAAAATATTCCCTACTGGAAAAACATCATGTCTTTGTTTGAATTGTATGTCTTTCCATCGTGCTCTATGTGAATGTTTGATGTATTTATAAATTTATTTTTCGAACTTCTTTAAAAAATATGTAACACTGATTTTATCTTCTTATAAATATATCCTTTTCGAAAAAGCGTTTGTAGAACTTGTAGAATTGTGGGAATAAGTGACATATTCATATATCTTCCAATCAACTATTATATTTGACAATGACTGATCCTTAATATCAATAGGATATTTATGGTGGAATAAAGCTACATTTCCACAATAGTCACATTTCTTTCCACCGACACATCTTTTGTTGTAAAATATCTCGTGACTATCTCTTTCACATAGAATTTCAGATATAAAATCACGAATTGTGGAAGGAGATGAATTCGGTCAAAAAACTTTACCAAACAGAAGGAATGTGTCATAATAATATTAAAACTCAACATGATAGCGACAACAACATGTGTCATGAATAGTGATAGGTCTAACATACCATGGCTTCTGTTGTACAAATGTATTGATTGACAAATTCACTTATCTGTGTTCATCTTTGAATTTATTGAACAATTGTATTTGATTCATCTCCAATATATGCTTTGGATGGATTTCATATTGATTTCGATATATTCTTCGTCGTATCGCATCCCTTGCATTTGGTGAAACATGAGAATTTGCCACCCAATATTCATGTATCATATCTTTAACACTTTCACTCACCCTATATTTATAGGGTTCTCTACAAATATTTTCCCAACAAGCAAGCTTATCATTTTCATCTATTTGTAATCGAAATTTGTTATATTTGTACAATTTTTTCGTGAATTTCCAATGACTTTTGCGATCCGCATTGTCAAATTTTTTTTGTCTAGTACTAGATGAAATAATCGTTGTTTGTATTATTCTACATGTAGCACTAGTATTTTTCTTTCTGGATTTTTTGATAGTTTTTATTGCAGCGGCTATATTTTCGAACACAATTTGCTTCACCTTTGAATCTGTTGTCTTCTTTTGAATACCCAATAATGACCAAGCTTCCCTAAACTTCTTGGAGACTAACAAGCTTACCATATGACAAACATTTTACCATTAAAAAGAACATTTTACCATAAAAAATATCCCAAAAATAATCTTTACTATCAAATAAAAAGAGGCTCCATCTCAAAAGATAGTTTGTAAGAACATTTTACCACAAATGTTTTTCCAAAAGAATATTTACTATCAAATAAAAAGAGCCTCCATCTCAAAAAAAGTTCTAAGAACATTTTACCATAACAAATTGTTCAAAAGAATCTTTACTATCAAAGAAAAAGAGCATCCACCTTAGAAGATAAGTTCTAATCACACTTACCAGAAAAATTGTCGCTCCTCTGTAACTGTGTAAAATGGTGATCTTTTAAAAATGTGAAAATATTTGTAAACATGATTTTTATAAATATGAATCTAAATGTTTTTTCAAAAAGGTCGGTCAAGTTTTTTCCGGCCAAGGAAAAAAATAAAAATAAAAATAAAATGTGTTTTGGTCGAACTCTTTTTCGTCCGTTAAACTAACTTTCGGCCGAACTATTATATTTTTCGACCGAAAGATTTGTTTGGTCGAAAACCTGTAAATATTTAGAAATGGTATTCATTCCCATTTCCGAGTCTTCTTCCAATTTCGGAGAGATCGGATCATATGAAACACTTAGAATTTCTCTTCACAAATAACACCATTAGTTGCATAATTCAATCTACTTTCTATAGTTGTGAATTTGGTGTGATCCGCTAATTTTATTTATTATTTTTCTTAGAAGGTGTCGGGATTGCTTCAAAGTTTAATAGAATTTAGTGAAATGAAAATTCAATAAATTCTTAAAGACAATGATTTTTTTTGGAAAAATCATGGTATAAAACCTTGATGTGTTGTCTTCAAAAGGGTACTTTTAATTTTTTTGTTTTGAATTGGAAATTGGTGAAGATGTCGTTTCTAAATAAACATGTCAGTTTTATGCTAGTTTTTTCAGATTGGTCCACTTCAAAAAATTCTAATAATTATTGTATGCAGTTGTTGGATACAAACTTATAGGCAGATATTAGTACAATATGTCTAGATCATCATAACATATTTTGTTTTTAATGAACAGTAGTTGAATAATGAATAAATTGTAGTCTAAAAACATGGCTATTTATCATAATTTCATTAATTAAACACATACTATCAAACACTTGCAAAAATGACATATCAAATGCCAATTAAAAAAGCTAAAAAATAACTAATAGAAAGCTAACACAATTCTCTATAAGTTTTGTTTTTACTCCAAAATGAAATTCTAAACACAAATCTATTTTTTCTTTGCTTGCAGTTGACAAACTTGCAAAAACAACATAGTTTTTCTCATAACAACCCCTCCCCCCGCCCCCAAATAAAAAATAGACACCCAGATTCATGATTTCACCCAACACGTAATTTAAATTTTGCACAAATATTGTTATTAATTATAATAACATATCTTATTATTATTATTATTATTATTATTATTATATACATTATTTTTAATAATAACTATTGGGAAACATAAAAGAGACAAGAAGTAGTCAAAGGAAGATAATTTATTGTCGAAAAAGTCAAAATCAAAGGAAGAATCTTCGAAGAAGTCAAAGTCAATTGAAGGCTCGTCAAAGAATTCAAAATCAAAAGAACGACTATCTATCATTGAATAAGTCGAAGGCCATGGCAGCCAAATTAAGGCGTTATCAAAGAGAAAGTGATAAATAGCGAGACATGAATAACAATTTGGAAATAAGGATTAAAATACATGAGATTCAAAAGGAGTTCAAAGAACAACAAATTTTCAACCAAAAAAATAATATAGAAAAATTGTCTGTGAAAATTGAGGAATTAAAAGACGAAAAGGATTTTAATCAGAGAATAAAAAATCAAGATATAAAGAAACTATTAAATGAGTATAAAGAAGAAATAATACGCTTGAACAAAATCGTTAATAACAAGTATGAAGAACTAGCACAAATACGGAAGAAATTAAAAGATCAAGGATTAGAAGTCGGCCTATGTCGACAACATATAAAAGTTCTTCAACAACAAAATGACGACTCTAAAAAGAAACACAAGTTGGAGATCGCAAAAAGTAATAAGGAATTATCCAATCATTCCGAAAAAAAATAAATTAAAGAACCATAATAAGACGTTGGTCACGAAAATTAACAAGTTGAAAAGTAGTCGGAAGGAAGAACACTCTACAAAAAATATTGAAGGAAAACTTCTAGACAAGCAGGAAGAAAATAGATTCATCATAAATCATAACAAATATCTTAAGGAACAACTTAAGAAGTCCAAAGATGACAGAAAGTAGCAAATAGAATTGATAAAGAAGTTTCAAAGTGACAACATGCAGTTAGAAAACAAGTTGGAAAAGATATAGAATGAAACATTAAAACCTCAAGAGATGAAAATACAACTTCCATCTTAAATCAATTCTCAAAAGACACGCTCATTAAAGAAAATGACATTGTGAAAATTCTCTATCGACACCCCGGTCATAAAAACTGATATCTTAGAAAGGGGGAGATCTCAAAAGATAAATGTACTAATGTGATCAAAGCTCCCGAGGTCAAATCAATAGGGAGTCCCAACAGTTAGCAACAAATAAATTTGGGATGGATTGATTCATCAACATATCGAAAGTTATGCTCTACCCTTAGAAGTTTGTATTGACATGTTTCGTCAGCTACGACGTAACAAGAAACGATGCAACAACATTATAAGGCTTTGAGGACAAATCATTTCTAAGAGAGGAAATGTTATATAAACAATATAACATAATATATAAATATATAAATATGAAATTTCAATATCAATTATTAATATTAATATATATTAATAATTAATAATGATTAATTAGTTAATTAAAAAAAAGTAAAGAGATGTACCCTTTCATCTGAAAAGGCACAATAAGGTTTATCTCATACTTGTATACATATATTCTTTTATCCAAATGGATTTTTATATACTATTCCAAATATTTTGGTAGTATGCATGTCAGCGAACTTTTGTCTGGCTCAATATCACACTAGAAGGACTTGATTCTAGAGTCGAGCCTGTAAAACTAGGTGCCTCATAGAATGACGTTGATGGAAAATTTTGAGTTAAACTGAAAAGTCCAAGAATTTTTGGGTAGAGAGTTTATCAGAGAAATCTTTATTCCACGTGTTGTACCAAATGTACTAACACCAAATAAAGGAGGAGGATGGAGAATGTGCACCAACTAAAGGGCTATCAACCAAATCACGATCAAGTACATATTCTCATTGACAAGGATTGATGACTTGATTGACTGTTTGAGTGGAGTAGTGTACATCACCAATATCAACCTAAAGAGTAAATATCTTCAAATCTGGATATGAGAAGGTGATGACTGGATGACAGCCTTCAATATGAAATAATGACTATATCAGTGGCTACTTGTTCCATTTGCACTTACTAATACTCTAAGTACATTCATGAGGTTGATGAATGAGGTGTTGAAACAAGTTTTGGGAAAACTTGTCGTTGCATACCTCAACGACATATTGATATTTAGTCGGACAAGAGAAGAGAACTCGTCACATATTTGACAAGTCCCGCACAGGTTAAGCCAATAGAAGCTGCTAGTAAACCTGCATAAGTGTTCCTTCATGTAGAAGGAATTGGTGTATCTAAGATTTGTGATTTCTAGAGAAAAATTGAAGATAGAACCCAAAAAGGTAAGGGTAATTCTAAAGTGTCATGAGATGACGAACGCTGCAAAAGTAAGGAGTTTCATGGAATTTCTAGCTTCTATCCCAAGTTCATCAGATATTTCAGTGGAGTATGTGCAGTGTTAACAGTATGCATGAAAAAGGGCAATTTCAAGTGGATGGAGTCTGCCCGACGAGTGTTTGGGAAGTTGAAGCAAAAAGTGATGGAGAGCCTAGTGTTAGCTCTTCTAGAATTTGAAATGGTGTTTCAAGTCTATTGCGATGCAATCAGAATGAAACTTGTAGTTGTGTTGATCCAGGAGGCCTGATTGATTTCATTTTTTACTAAAAATATGGATGAAGCCAAGCATAAGTATTCGGTTTATGACCAAGCATTTTATGCTATTGTCAAATCCTTAAATAAATGGAGACACTTATCCTTCTACTGAAGGAATTTGTGATGTATATCGACTATCACTATCTGAGGTACTTGAATATTCAGAGCAAGTTGAATCAGAGGCATATGAAATGGGTTTAATTCATGCAAGAGAGGTTCTAGTTCCATACGGAGATGAGGCTCAAATCCTTACACAAGAAGAACTTGATCAAGGCCAAGAAGATCATTGTTGATTCAATCACGGATCAACTTGTACCACAAGTGTCTTCCCTAAAGACACCGAAGATGTTTGATTCCTTGATCAAGCTATTTGAAGATAAGAACTTAAATCAGAAGATGGCTTTGAGAAAACAGTTGAAGAATGTGAAAATCCAGAATGCAGAACAACTTGAAGCGGTAGAAGAAGAAGTGGAGAATGCAAAAGTGGTGATAGCCACCTTGAATGGCCTCCCAGGATCATGGGATTCATTCATGCAAAGAATGTATGCTAGAAGGAAGTAATTGCTTTCAGCTCGACTCATAAGAAGAGAAGAAGAAGATGGGAGCAATTGAAGATCAAGCTCTCACCATTCAAAGAAAATCCCTCAAGCGATGAGGAATATGAAGAACTCAATTCTTGAAGAACCTCTTATTCATCTTATCATTTGGATAAGAAATGATGATTTCATGAATGAAGAAGACGATAAAGCAGAATGATCAAGATGGAGTCTACCCACGAAACAAATAAAAGATAAGTATTCAATTGTCATTTCATGATATTGTTTTGTTATACATTTAATTATATTCAGTTGATGTGTTATGCATGACAAATTGTTTGCATTAATGACTGTATACTACTAATATGCATATGATGGGTAAGTAGCTCATGGTGCTATACAACTCTCCATTGCTACTTATCAAACCTCTTTGCTAACATATTGGATTAGTGCACAATCTCAATGATGTCATGGTAGAGATGGAAGGCATCTAGAAAGTTTATGTGAAGTATGGATGAATGTTGTATTGTCTAAACAGTTGCATGATGCATAAGAATTTGACGTTTTATGAAATAGTTTTAACCATGCAACTGGTGCATTTGAATTGTAGGAAAAGTCCGGTACAACCTCCTACAAGAAAAGAAGGATGAGACTTGTTCCAAAGAACAAGTGATGACAATTCAAGATTCACTCCAATAAACATGAATATGAAGCTCCCAGGGTTAGAGACACCATGATGGAAGAAAGAGCTTCTGAGAGCGGTAGATCCACCTTGAAGGATGAAGACCACCATGGGTACAAGACATAACTCAAGATGAAGAAAAGAATGCTATGAAAGAAGCTATGATCAAAGAATAACAGTTGTTCATGGGGAATGATGTATACGATATGATTTCGAGACATAAAGGGAAGTATGTAGTATCTTCCATATGGATCTACAAGAACAAGTGTACAAAGCAAGGTTCGTGATTTGCCTCAGAAAGAATAGACTATGACATGACATACTCTATTAACCAGTATATATCAAGCATAGAACCTCCTGTACAGAATGAAGAGGCATTAGAGGAAATTTGGGGTCTAAAATGGGCCTTATAAGAAAACGTGCCAAAATAAGTTTTTGTGAGTTGGAATTCAAGAACCAATAGAATTTCAATAAAATAAGTCAACCATAATGGTTGAATTGACATATTTGTCATTAAAAAAAACTAATTTTTTTGTTTGTATTTCCGACATATCTCATTGTGTTTTTACTCAAATTTCGATCGGGCGAGCTCGTTGGATACAGAATTTGATTCCACATCCAACGAGTACCCACACTGCATACTTTTGACGAACCCCGCTACCCCAAAAACAAGAAATACCTGGAAAAACATGATGTTTTGGGATAGCGGGGTCCGTCAAAAATATGAAGTGTGGGTACTCGTTGGATGCGGAATCAAATTCTGCATCCAACAAGCTCTCCCGATTGAAATTTGAGTAAAACCACAGGGAGATATGTCGAAAATACGAACACAAAAAGTAGTTTTTTTCTTTCTTCCTCCAAAATTAATCAATATTATTTTATTATTTTATTATTTTCCTTAG
>LPNX010295713.1:80176-118115 GCA_001517045.1 Pseudotsuga menziesii
CCGGGAAGCAAGGTACATTTCCTTCAAAACTATCATGGTAGTTTCTTCCATGATGAAGTAAAGACAAGCCTTCCTTAATGGTATGATTGAGGAAGAGTTTTACATCGAATAGTCACAAGGATTTGAAGTTGAATACAGATGGAATCAAGTATGCAAGTTGAAGAAGGCCCTCTATGGCCTGAAGCAAGCTCCCAGAGCTTGGTATGGAAGAATAGATAGCTTCCTGATGAGCATGGGCTTTGCCAGGAGTAAAGTCGATCCTAACCTTTCCTACAAGGTTGTAGAAGATGAACCTGTCATTCTATTACTATATGTGGATGACTTATTCTTGACAGGGAATGAGAAACAGATCATGGAAAGCAAGAAGAAACTAGCAGAAGAATTTGAGATGAAAGACCTTGGGTTAATGCATTATTTCCTAGGTCTGGAAGTATGGCAAAGTTCAGAAGGAATATTTCTCAACCAGGGAAAGTATGCAGTAGAGATATTGAAGAGATTCAATATGTTGGAATGCAAAGTCATGGCCACACCCATGGACTCCAACCTGAAGTTGTTAGCTGATGACTCATTAGAGTTAGTAGATGTGACTCACTACAAACAGATCATTGGGTCATTGATGTACTTAACAAATACCAGACCAGACATTTGTTTTGCTGTGAACACCTTAAGTCAATATCTTGTTCAACCAAGACGGGTTCACCTAGTAGCTGCAAAACATGTGATGAGATATCTGAAAGGGACTATAGACTTTGGTCTATACTATGATGGTAGCCATGAGTATAGATTGTATGGCTACACAGATGCAGATTGGGCTGGAAGTATCTCAGATAGGAAAAGCACATCAGGTAGAGGCTTTTGTTTGAGGTCTGCTATGAGTTCATGATTTAGCAGGAAACAGTCCAGTGTTTCTCTTAGCACGGTTGAAGCAAAATACATAGCAGATTGCTCTACTAAGTTGTGAAGCCATATGGCTTCAGGAGCTGATATCAGGTCTCTTTGACCTGAAAATGGATACTACAATGATTCTATGTGATAACCATAGTTGTGATGACAAAGAACCCTGTGTTCCGACGTAACACATAGAAATCCGGTATTTCTACATACAAGATAAGATGCAGATGATGGTGATTCAGTGTTTCTATACTGAATATAGAGATGATGATGTTTCAGTATTCCCATACTGAAGATTTAGATGATGATGATTTCAGTATTCCCATACTGAAGATATAGATGATATTTCAGTATTCACATACTGGAGATACAGATGGTCATAGTTCAGTATTCACATACTGAAGATGTAGATGATGATGTACTAACGAAGCCTCTGCCTCGAGTAGAGTTCAAACACTTTCGAAACAAGCTTGGTGTTGTTCGGAAAGACCTTGCTCGAAAGGGGGAGTAGTGATGTTGCAGTGGGATTGTATCATCCCTGGGCATTTGCCCTAAAGTGATCCGGAGACCTCGGTCCTCGAGAATGAAGAGGGATTGTATCATCCTAGGACATCTGTCCATAATAGATCTGGTGACCTCGGTCCTCGAGAATGTGGTAGGATTGCATCATCCTTGGGCATCGTCCTAAAGTGATAGGGACCGATTCTCCCGTAATCAATCTGGTGGCTTCGGTCCTCGAGAATGTGGTAGGATTGCATCATCCTTGGACATAGTCCTAAAGTGATAGGGACTGATTCTCCCGTAATCAATCCTATGGCTTCAGTCCTCGAGAATGTGGTAGGATTGCATCATCCTTGGACATAGTCCTAAAGTGATAGGGATCGATTCTCCCATAATCAATCCGGTGGCTTCGGTCCTCGAGAATGTGGTAGGATTGCATCATCCTTGGACATAGTCCTAAAGTGATAGGGACTGATTCTCCCGTAATCAATCCTATGGCTTCGGTCCTCGAGAATGTGGTAGGATTGCATCATCCTTGGACATAGTCCTAAAGTGATAGGGACTGATTCTCTCGTAATCAATCCAGTGGCTTCGGTCCTCGAGAATGTTGTAGGATTGCATCGTCCTTGGACTTAGTCCTAAAGTGATAGGGACTGATTCTCCCGTAATCAATCCGGTAACTTCGGTTGTCGAGAATGTGGTGGGATTGTATCATCCCTGGACTTTAAGTCCAAAAGTGATCCAAAGACTTTTTGTCTTTGAGTTGTGGATTGCAGGTTGTTGCTGATGATGATGATGATGTACTAATCGAAAGATCAGAGTATGTTGATGATGACGTACTGATCGAAAGATCAGAGTATGATGACGTACTGATAGAAAGATCAAAGTATGATGATGACGTACTGATCGAAAGATCAGAGTATGATGATGATGACGTACTGATCTAAAGATCAGAGTATGATGATGACGCACTATGATTATGATGTTTCTGATCGAAAGATCAGAGTATGATGATGATGACGTACTGATCTAAAGATCAGAGTATGATGATGACGCACTATGATTATGATGTTTCTGATCGAAAGATCAGAGTATGATGATGACGCACTATGATTATGATGTTTCTGATCGAAAGATCAGAGTATGATGATGATGTTTCTAATCGAAAGATCAAAATGTGATGATGATTATGATCGATAGATCAGAATATGATGATGATGATGTTGCTGCTGATCGAAAGGGCAAAGTGTTGATGATAATGTTGCTGATCGAAAAGTCAAAGTGCTGAAGATGTTGCTAATCGAAAGGTCAAAATGCTGAAGATGTTGTTGCTGATCGAAAAGTCAAAGTGCTGAAGATGTTGTTGATCAAAAGGTCAAAATGTTGAAGATGTTGTTGCTGATCGAACAGTCAAAGTGCTGAAGATGTTGCTGATCGAAAGGTCCAAGTGCTGAAGATGTCGTTGCTAATTGAAAGATCAAAATGTTGAAGATGTTGTTGATCAAAGACTGAAGATGTTGCTGATGATGAAGACTGAAGATTGAAGATGAAGACTACATAATGTTGAAAAGCCTCCAATGATTTATAGATGTGTTACCCTGCTGATGTTGATGATGTCCCCTATCTCTACTCTTGTTGTTGATGTTGTTGTAGAATACCCTTCTCGTTAAGGGGGAGTGTTGAAATATTGTAACTTCGAAGAATATTCTATATGTATCTTTTTGTGGTCCCCGATGGTCCTACCGGGAGAACCATTTGTATTACATTGTAACCCGATGCTCCTAATCGAAAGAACTAATAAGAGTCATGAGGTAGTCCCCTCTAATTGTAAAGGTGGGTCATCAGTGTTGAAATATTGTAACTTCGAAGAATATTCTATATGTATCTTTTTGTGGTCCCCGATGGTCCTACCGGGAGAACCAGTTGTATTACATTGTACCCCAATGCTCCTAATCAGAAGAACTAATAAGAGTCATGAGGTAGTCCCCTCTAATTGTAAAGGTGGGTCATCAGCACCCCAGTGTGGTTACTTGAGCCTACATATGTAACTCGAGCCTACATGTCAAATGAGTTAACTTAAGTGAACGGATGAATATAAATAGAGGTGTAGTGCTCCTCATTTGAGACACACACACTCACTTGAGTAGCGCACTTGTGGAGGAGAGAAGTAGCTGGAGAAGGAGGAGGATCAGGCTTTGATCTCCTTGCTGGTTTTATCTTTTACCTTTTTGGGGTATCTATATTGAGGAAGCTTTTGCTGGGTTTTTCCCTTTAGGGTTTCCCCAGGATAAATCTGTGTTGTTCTTGCGATACTGTTTCTTTCAGTGATCCTGCTTATATGCTTTTGTTATGAAAATGAAATGAAATACTAATGTATTAGCTAAGCATATGAAAATTCAACAGGGGCTACTTTGTCTACTCCAACCAGGAATATCTTTGACATGCCTCTTTCATGTTCACCATCATGCATGTGTGTTCTAAAAATTAAGAACCTCCCCTTCTCCATGTTGGAACTTGTCCTCCATCCCAGGAAATGGAACCCCTTTCTCTATGTTTGAATTTGTCTTGCCACCTGGGAGATGGGACCTACTGGTGTTACTATCCAGGGGTTTACACCAAAGTGATTGTGGAGGTCAATCCCCTGTGGAGACAAAAACAAAAACTTATCAATACAAAGGGCTCAGATGGTATGAAGAACCCAATATCTCTTGAGTAGCTTCAAACTGAATCTTTAACGACCAGCATGAAGGACAATGGGACTACTCTATCTATTTCAACCAGGAATATGTTTGATATGCCACTTTCATGTTTACCATCATGCATGCTTGTTCTGCAAATTAAGAACCTCCCCTTCTCCATGTTGGAACCTATCCTGCAGCCCAAGAGATGGGAACCCTGTTGAGTATGGTTGGCATTGATGACAAGCCATTAATGACTAAGATTGATGACATGGCAAGAAGGACACGGTAGTTTTGCAAGAAGGACAAATGACCCATTATGTGGTTATTTGTGGCTTGATGGGGTCATTGAACCCTTAGATATGGTCTGAGTCTTGTTGATGGAACCAAGGACAAAATGACTAGAACAAAGACTTAGTCCCAAGCAAGAATTGAAGACAAGCATTCATACTTTGCCATCAATACCTTAAGCAGCCCAAGAGATAACGATATCAGACTTAAAGACATAAGTAAAACAAACATGCTTGAAGAGGTCATAGACATACCTTGCAGACATTTGATGATGATGCATTTAAAGTTTAAACACGTTGCACCTTGCCTGCTGATTATCTTTGAGACCCATACATGGTGATTTGATGAAGTTTTTGACACTAGCATAAATGCATGTCTTGATGTCTACTGGACACTATTGAAGTAATGATGAAGCATTTTCTTAGGCTGCTTGAACACAGTAACAAAGTCCTTACTGCCACATGGACAACCCTTTCTACGTTGGAAAAGTAGGCACAAAGACATATACAAGAATAAAAATTAAATGATGAAGTCGGCTACAATAGTTGTGTAACAATAAAATTAATTTAAAATTATATACCAGGGAGTATATATAACCAGCAAACGACCTCATTTATGAAGAAAAAAATTCAGCAGTGCAAGAGAGCTCTGAAATTCGACTTACACTGAGGAAATTCCGGTATAGACTAAGCAGTAGCAGCAGAGGAAAAGAGCAGCAGAAAAAAGTTTTTGGTCTTTTTGTTTTCTTCTTATTTTCGGGTGTATCACTGAAGTTGCAGTAATGGAAGAATGGAATTTTCAGTAAGTTAGTGGAGCTTTGTTTTTCAGTGGATGAATATAGACTGCTCTGAGATCTCGGTAGTATTATCTTTTATCAGTTCGGGGGTATATTCCGAGGAATGTAGAAGAGTTAGACATTATGTTCAAGTTTTATAAATATATTACTCTTCTCTGATTTTCGGGTTAAGTTCTGAGGCATCCACATAAGACTTGCAGAAGGAATACTCGTCCATTGACTGTTTAATCTTGCTTGATAAATCTATGCTGGATAAATTGGTGGACATGTGAAGACACTAGATGAATGACATATATTTGAAGTCATGATGAACTACATCAGACTTTTGATAACGTGACATAACAGAGATAGTTGATCAGACTAACATAACAATAGACAAGTTGAATTGATATGCTAGGGTTTGCAGTGGACATGTTGGTGGAGCAGTTGCTGACTTAAATGGGTTTGTATTGATGAGAAGTGATAATGTACAGTGGGAATAAGCAGCGGCCATGAGCAAATGTTGATAAGCAGACGTGCATGATCAATGAACAACTGAGCATATGACAGACATAAAAAGAATGATGACAAAGTAACAGAAGTGGACTAGTTTGATAAACTGATGATTGACTGATGACAATAACCAAGACAACTAAATGATGACTTGACAAGTAGCAACTACAGTTGTTGTAAACAGAAATTTGTAGGTAATTGCAAGCTGGGTCTTGCAGCCTCTTTCTTAGTTGGAACTAAGAAAAAACAAGCAGTGTCTTGGCATGGAAGTTGGTGCTTCTCAGTCAGTTGAAGCTGATGCAAACCCGAAGGTTGTGGCCTCCGTTGTAACTCATATCAAGCTAGACATAATAAAGTTTACAAAATTTATCTTATGAAGTGTTTTTTGTGATCTGTGTAGATGATGTGATTGATTATTGTTGATATACTTGGTAGTTTGCAATTGATGTTCTCAGTTTAAGTTTTAAGAAGTTAAAATTGGTTAAGAGTCCTTACACACTGATTTACCCCACCTCTCAGTGTGCCATTGTGTTTAACAACCCCTTCTCTATGTTGGAACTTGTCCTTCCATCTGAGAAATGGTACCTACTTGTGTTAATGTTTGGGCCCCTATATGGGTCCCAACTATGAGATCTATAGACCTTTATCCTTTTCTAGAACTCTATCGATAGTATTAGGGAGAGTGACTTATTGTGTCGACAAAGCTCAAGTACCTGACGGACTTGCCATAAATGCTTTCCTACAGAACCTTGATATAATACGGTTTTTATTAGGGACCTTCCAAAATATCATGGTTCCACCTACATTAATGGCAAGTCTGTCTGGTGCTTTAAGTTAGTCGTGCTGCCCTCATGCATTGACTGTAAGTTGTACTTTTCATTGTCTGGACTTTGTTTTGCTAAATATTGTCATAGAGGACAGGATACTGAATGGCGTGAGGTACGGGGCCTTTATAATGTCCCTCTTCCCATTTCCTATTTTGTCACAAATTTAGGGGAAAACTGCTAGTTTTTACAAGATTATAGCAGTATAAATTAATTGCAAATAAACAATAGGATTTCTAGAAGAAAGACAAAGCACATAAACAAAGAACACAAGAGTTATCCTGGGAAACCCAATCGGGAAAAACCCAACAAGCTTTGTATAGAGATGATAGCTTCTGAGAATAGAGTAGAAGGAGAGAGAGAGAGAGAGAGAGAGAGAGAGAAGTCTCTCCAAGATAAAACCCTTGAAAACACTCCTCACTTGTGCTCAGGAGAGAGTGAACTTGCTTGTGTTGGATGAGTGAATAAATGAGGCACACTTGCTCTCTATTTATACACAATACAAAACTGACTTTTACCCTAACTAGGCCAACTTGTCTAACTGACTGGGCCGACCTACCTTGAGGAAATATAAAAATAATATTTATTTTATTCTTTTCATTGCTTAATGTTCCCTAGGGTTTACATTGACTCTTTCTAGGGTTTACATGAGTAATTACATCAGTATAATCTCCCTTAGGAGTTACAAGGAAATTTAATACAAGTACAATAAGAATAACTTATGAAGTTGCACAATTTCCAATACTCCCTTATTGAGCATGATTGGCATTGATGTCAAAGGAGTTCATTAATGACAAAGGAGTAACAAAGAACATGATGACATGGCAAACTCAGTGAATGACTAAAGATACTGACTAAAGATGGACAAAGACTTGATGATATGGTATTGATCCCCTTGTATATGGAGTCCTGGATCTTGAACCCACACATAAGGTGGCTTGATGGTTCTTGGATATTGATGTTGTATGATGATGCCTCTTGACGATGAAGGCCATTGAAGCCTTTATACTTACATGGAGATGATGGTTCCCTTGCATATGGAAACATGGAACCCACTCATGAACCTTGGAGGGAGCATTTGATAACCTTCATAATGAAGAAGTCCTCTCACTTTATGATGAAGTACTCATGCCCACAAGCTTGATGAAGTCCTTTGTGAAGGAATCCTACATGCTTGATGATGTCTATAATGGAGTTTGAAGCTCTTATCTTTATTGAGTAGTTTAAACACTTGCACTTGATGACATGGATATTTCGATGGGATTCTTGAAGGAATAATTAACTGTGAAGTTCTCCAAGAAGTCAGCGCAGCAGCCTCTCTGATGTATTGCATGGTGAAAGCATTTTCTTAAGCCACTTGAACATAGTAACAAAGTCCTTATTGCCACAAGGACATCCCTTCAACATGGCACCTCTTTTAACACAGAATTACCTTTGAGAAATGGTTACTACACACGTAGGGAACCCTGAATGACTTCCACATTGGCAAAGTAGGCATAAAGACATATACAAGAATAAAAATTAAATTAAAGCAGATGGTGAAGTCAGCCCAACTTTGATAGATAATTTTAATAAAAAAAGATATATTTATATAGCAGGTCGGCCCAGTCATTTGGGTTGAAAAACAAAATTATTAAATTGTAATGTCAGCCAGATTTAATTTGTTTTATCCACAAAATTCTGTATAAATAGGCAGCTCGCCTCATTTCATTGAATAAAATTTTGAAGGGATGATTAGCTCTGATTTTCGGATGAGTCTGAGGCAGTTGCAGTCAAGTTAATGTTTTCTGAAGATTTTTTGGTTATATGCTCCGAATTTGGGTATTGACTCTAGCTCTGAAAATTAGGTGAGACTGAGGCAGCCGCAGCACTTGTGGAAGATCCAAGTTTGGGCTACAAGAGACTCAAAAATCTGTGTCTTCTAGAGCATCCGAATTTTACAGTGACAGCAACAGGAACAGTGACAGCAGCAAGCATACACAATCACACTGAAATGAAATGGACTTGAAGCCTGAAGAGTGCTACACATTTTGGTGGACACCAATCTTGCTCTAATCTCTTTGTAGAAAGTGAATTATGATGAGGTTGTGTGTGATGCTAATATATCTATGATTTCATGGTGAACAATAACAGAAATTTCAGGTTGCCTCAGAAGAATTCAATCTTAGGCATATCCTTCAAATTGATAGTGACACAAGCATGATAGTGACAACCTTTGACAGTCTTTAATCTGGTGACTGACAGTGCCAGTGATATGACATCGTGGAGAAGTAATATCTTGATGTCTTGGCATGAGATACCCTTTCATGAGCAGACCTTTGTATTTGGCATGAGTATACCCTTTGACGAGCAGACCTTTGTTTTGGCATGAGCATAGACAGATCCTTAATGAGTAGATGTATGTGGGTAGACCTCCAGATCAGATTTACAGTGAACAGAGATTGAGTTGACTTTGACAGCAAATAGACTTACAGTTGATTTGTAAGTGTATGTTTTGACAAGCATCCAAAAGAAGCTACAGCTACAGAATAGAAATAACGAGTCAGTTACAGGTGATTTGACAAATCAGATTGACATGACAGAGTTGATGACGTGATCAGTATGTGATTGCAAGCTGAGCCTTGCACTCTGAGGTTTGGATACCTCACATCCTCTTAGTTGGAGCTAAGAAAACCAAGTTGGGTCTTGGAATAGGAGTTCGTGCTCTTTAGTCAATTGGTGTTGATGTAATCGCGAAGATTGAAGTCTTCCATTATTATTCATATCAAATTATAAATAAAGTTTACTATACTTCTCTTGTGATGTGTCTCTTATGATCTATGTTGATGACATGATTAATTGATGAATGTTGATGTACTTAGTAGCTTAATGTGAATGATGAACTTTGCTTAAGTTTTGAGAAGTGCACACGATCGTCTACTTCCTTCTCGTCTCAATATGCCGATGGGATTTCTCCCATACCAGGCTAAGAACCAGGGCAAGAAGAGGTCACCAGTGTACACGACCATCTACTACATGTTTGTCTCTATTGCCCATGGGATTTCTCCCATATCAAGCTGAGAACAAGAACGAGTAGAGGTCACCAGTGTACACGACCATCTGCCACCTTCCTGTCTCACAATGTCGATGGGATTTTTCCCATACTATGCTGAGCTCCAGGGCAAGTGGAGGAAACAGTGTAAAAGCAATGTAGATGACTATCTCAACTTTCCCTCTCCTCGAGGGATGCATTTTCTTCTACTGCAGGCCTATTACGAAAGTATTCAAACCTTGTCCTGAGAAGAGACTTGGTAAGAATATCTGCAGTCTGGTCATCTGTCGAAACATACTGTAACTCCACTACACCTTTCTGCACCATATCACGAATGTAGTGATATCAAATCTCTATATGCTTCAGCTTATTGTGAAATACGGGATTCACTAACATCTGTATACAACTCGGATTATTACATTGAATCACGGTTGGTTCTAGAATCTGACCAAACAATCCTGCAAGGAGTTTTCGAAGCCATATTGCTTCTCGGATTGTTGTACTGGAAGCCATATACTCAACCTCTGCAATGCTAAGTGCTACTGAGATCTGCTTCTTACTACACTAGCAAATTACTGCAGAACCCAAACTGAAGCAACATCTGGAAGTACTCTTCCTGTCTATAGCACATCTAGCCCAATCTGTATCAGAAAATCCTTGCAATGTCAAATCACATCCTGAAGCATATCTTAGTCCATATCCCATAGTTCCATGTAAGTATCTGAGAACATGTTTTGCAATAACCCAGTGAAATTGCTTTGGATCACTCATAAACTGGCTGAGAGTGTTCACAGCAAAACATTTATCTGGTTTGGTGTTCCTCAGATATATCAGAGATCCAATCATCTGGCGATACATGGTGGGATCAATCAAATCAAAATCTGAAGCAAATTCCCTTGGCTTCTTCATATTAGCATCCATCAGAGTAACCATGGACTTGCAGTCCAACATCCTGAATCTCTTCAAAATATCAATGGTGTATTTTCCTTGACTTAAGAAAAATTCCTTCTACCTCTGCCATACTTTTAGTCCCAAGAAGCAATGCATCAATCCAAGGTCCTTCATTTCAAACTCAGAGGCAAGCTTCTTCTTACTGTTGGAGTTTGTGCAACTTCAAAAGCTATTCTTATTGTTCTTGTATTGTACATCCTACGGGAAATGAACTTATTGTAATCAATAATACAAACCCTAGAAGAACAATGTAGACCTTGGGGAGAAAAGCAAGCAAAAGAAAAGACAAAATAAAAGTTATAAAATATAAATTATGTTGCTCCTCCAAGAGAAGTCGGCCCAGTTAAAATATTAGTGGAAAATCTATATAAATAGGAGGCGCCCCTCCTCATTATTCTACACAGCAGCACAAGAGAAGTTCGCATTTTATGGGAGAGAGAAGCTTGCCTATACTGCAAAAGAAGACTGTTTTAAGGGTTTCTATCTTTGGAAAGCATTTCCATATTTTCTCTTTCTTCATTGTACACTGTTCTCAGAATTATCATCTCTAGACGAAGGTTGCTGGGTTTTCTCCCAATTGGGTTTCCTAGGATAAAAATACTCGTGTTATTGTTTTATGCTTTGTCTATATTCTAGTGATCCTATTGATAAATGCAATTAAGATATACTGCTATAATCTTACAAAAATCTAACACTTCCACCATTTAATAAGTTTCTCATTACCTGTGAGAAACAAGTCGTCCTCATACAGAACCAAAATCAATGGCTCATTATCCACAATCTTGTAGTAAAGATTAGGATCTGCATCACTCTTGGCGAATCCCAAGTTTACCAAGCATCCATCTATTCGTCCATCCCAAGCATGAGGTGCTTGCTTGAGTCCATATAATGCCTTTTTTAGTTTACATACGTGAGACTCTTTTCCATGGACAACAAAACCTTCTGGTTTATCAATGTAAACTTCTTCCTCGATAACACCATTGAGGAAGGCGATCTTTACATCCATCTGATGTAGCTTCCATTCCATAGCTGAAGCAATAGCAATAATGGTCCTGATGGAAGTATATCGAGCCGCATGAGCAAATGTCTCATTGTAATCAATTCCTTCTTTCAGAGAGAATCCTCTGGAAACAAATATAGCCGTGTATTTTTCCACACTACCATTTGCTCCGTGTTTAATCTTGAAAATCCATTTGGAAGTCACTACTGACTTCTCCTCAGGTCTTAGGACAACGTCCCATACATCATTCTTCATGATGGACTGAAATTCCTCTGCCATGGCATCCTTCCAAACTTGGTGTCTGGATGCTTCTTCATACATGGCAGCAACTGTGTCAATTGTGTGACTCATTAATGCTACATAACGCAAGAACCTTTGAGGTCTTTTGCTTTCTCGAAAAGTGCCATGTGGAGCTTTATGCCCCTCTGCATCCTACAATGTCTGTTGTGCCCATCTAGGCCTTTTCTGACCTATTGCCATATCTGTGGGAGCATCAACTGGCTCAATTGGATCAATGGGATCGATCAATTCATTCTTTTCTTCAAACTCCCTCTGAACTATTGGAGGGGGAGATGATCTCGTCTCTTCGTCATCATCAATCTCCATATCAAATCCTCTTCCTTTCCAAATAGCCATCTCTTCTTCAAAGGCCACATCCCTACTGACTTCAATCTACCTCGATCTTGGGATGTATATTCTGTAGGCCTTTGAAGACTCATTGTATCCCACGAATGTTCCCTTCTTGCCTGAAGGTTCTAGCTTTATCCTTTTATCCTCGGGCACATGAATGTAGACTAGACAGCCAAAGATACGAAGGTGGCCCACTTCTGGCTTCACTCCTATGAAAGCTTCTGCCGGAGTCATGTTCTTCAATATTTTATGAGGGCATCTGTTTTGTACATAAACAGTTGTTCTGGATGCTTCTGCCCATAAGAACATTGGTAGACTCTGGTCATGTATCATGGCTTTAGCTGCCTCCACAACTGTTTGGTTCTTTCTTTCTGCAACCCCATTTTGTTGAGGGTTGTAGAGAACTGTGAGCTCCTTCTTAATTCCTATTTCCTTACAGAAATCATTGAAATTTGTAGAGGTATATTCTCCACCATTGTCTGATCTGAGGATCTTAATCCTCCTTCCTAACAGATTCTTGACTTGTGCTTTGAATTCTTTGAACTTGTTGAGTACTTCCTCAGATTCCTTGGTCTTGATAAAGTATATCCACGTCTTTCGTGAGTGGTCATCAATAAATGTTACATAGTAGTTATAACCACCCAATGAAGTAACAATCATGGGTCCACACAACTCAGAGTGAAGTAGATCCAATATTCCCTTGGATCTGCTTTCACTATTCGAAAAGGAACCCTTGGTATTCTTACCAAGTGCACATCTTCTACATATTCCATCATGGTCTACATGAAGCACTGGTCAACCTGTGACCATGTTCCTTAATGGTGGGAGAGCTTAATAGTTTAGATGAGCTAGTATTATGTGCCATAGCTCACCTATGTTGGTGGAATCATTGACTAAAGCTTGAGCTAGTAAGGTGCTTAATCGATACAAGCTCTCCTCTCTCACGCCAATTACTTATGTTGTGTTCATGCAAGAATTCTTGCGCCAAGCAAGCACATTTCCATCTGCAAATGTAACTCTATATCCCTTGTCCTCTAAGAAAAAGATGGAGACAATATTTATTTTCATACCAGGTACATAAAGCACATCATTTAGGTGTAGTAAGTCATTGGATTCTAACTGAAGAGAGGTAGATCCAAATCCTTTCACAATGTAGTTGGCACCATCTCCAAGTACAACATGGAGGTGAGATTCTTTTCTCAACAACCTCTCAAAGGTTCTCTTTATAACCAGTGATATGTTTAGAAGCACCACTATCTATAAGCCATGTATCACTAGTGGTGGGAACAGTACCTGATAAGGCTAATATGAAGAAGAATTATGTACAATCTTCATTTCTTTGTTTCTTGTGATGATGACCCTCTTTTACATCATCTATTGAAGCTTCATGCGTCCTCTTGTTTGCACTAAAACACTTGTTTGCATAGTGACCATATTTATTGCACCTATGGCATTATATGTGTAATAAATCCTTCTTCTTTTCCCTCTGATCTGGAGAAGAACTTAGTCTCCTACCTTGGTGCTTATGGTTGTGAAACTTCCTTCCTTTTCCCTTGCCTTTCTTGGTATGATTAATGAAGGCTTGATTCTCCTCAACTTGAAGACCATGGAGTCTTTGTTGCAATGCTTGTCTCTTCCTGAGTGCAATCAGCCCATAACCTGTCAAATTTGACAAGCTTGTTTCAACCACTTATGGTTTGGATGAAAGACTACCAAGATGGTGAAGACCATTTAGAGTGGTCATGACAAGTTCCTTATCTTCAATACGTTCTCCATTGGTCCTTTAGCTTGTCCCGAAGTTCAATGATCCTCATGAAATATGAGGTGATTGATTCGGACTTGATCATCATCATATTTGATAGTTGGTTCCTCAATGTGAGAGTCACATTGATGCTACTATGTTCAAATAACTTCTTCGGGGTCTTGAACATCTTCCTAGTTGTCTTCTTTTCTGAGACTTGTGGAACCAAGTGATCCTTGACTGAGTCCACCAGAATCCTTCTTGCTTTAGCATCACTCTTCCTCCATTAGGACTTGTATTGTTCAACTTCTAGTTCATTTTCTTCTAGGATGAGAAGAACTCTAGGCTTCCAAGATATGAAGTTTGTAGCCCCATCAAGACAATCTTCAACCTTCATTCCAATCATCTTGTCTGCAGATCTGCACCAAAAACCCTAGCAAGCGTTAGGTCAAAACTGAACTTTTGAATTTAAAGAAACCGACCTTACAGGTAGATGCACCCTATCAAGGCGAGTTGAGGGAAGGTGAGGTCGAGCCAAAACAGTGGGCTTATCAGCACAAAACTTGAAACCCTAATTTCTGCAGCAGCAAAATTAGGTCAAAAAATGAAACTCCTCGGAAGTTGATTTTTCCTTCACCAAAAGATGTGCCTTCCCTAGAGTGAAGTTTCAACAGCTCTTTCTCTGCTGAATAGATGAGGGAAGGCCTTGGAAGGTCAAACCCTAGATTCTGACAATGGGTTCTTCTAGAACTACTCTAATACCATGTTAGTTTTTACAAGAATATTGCAGTATAAATTAATTGCAAATAAACAATAGGATCTCTAGAAGAAAGACAAAGCACAGAAACAAAAAACACAAGAGTTTATCCTGGGAAACCCAATCAAGAAAAACCCAACAACCTTTGTATAGAGATGATAGCTTCTAAGAACAGCGTAGAAGGAGAGAGAGAGAGAGAAAAAAGTCTCTTCAAGATAAAACCCCAAAAAACACTCCTCACTTATGCTGTGAACTTCTCTAGGAGAGAGCAAACTTGCTTGTGTTGGATGAGTGAATAAATGAGGCGCACTTGCTCTCTATTTATACACAATACAAAAATGACTTTTACCCTAACCGGGAAACTGACTTTTACCCTAACCGGGCCGACCTACCTTGGAGAAATATAAAGATAATATTTATTTTATTCTTTTCTTTGCTTAATGTTCCCCACGGTTTACATTGATTCTTTCTAGAGTTTACATGAGTAATTACATCAGTATAATCTCCCGTAGGAGGTACAAGGAAATACAAAACAAGTACAATAAGAATAACTTCTGAAGTTGCACAATTTCCAACAAAAACTGACTGAAAATCACTGCAACCAAAAGTTGTAATCTGAAGCACCAGAAAATGCAATCTCGGAGTATTATGGAGTCTGTGAAGCAACCTAGAGGGTTGAATCGCAGTCTGAACAAAAAAAATTATGCACTTGACAATCTCAGGTCCACCACCAAAAGTTGTAATCTGAAGCATCATAAATTGCAATCTGGGAGTATTACAGTCTCTGAAACAGCCTAGAGAGTTGAAATCGCAGTTTGAACAACAAATTTTATGACCTTGACAATCTCAGGTCGACCAAATTCTAAAGGAGGTCACCAGAAATGGGTTGATATGAGAGTCATTTATAGCATGTCATAATGAATATCTTATAAGTTATGTCACTATTTATTTCTCCCTTTTTTTGATGCTATGAAATATTTCATTAATAATAAACTAAAAGAATGACATACAGTCAACTGAAGATTTGATGGGGAGTCTTAGTAGAGTCCTCTTCCATAAAGGTTGAGACATAAATGATGCTCACACTCCAGACCAAGAATGAACTGCAAGCCACCTAAAAGGGAGGAACAAAGGCCTCGCTGTGTAACATATTTGAATTAGACTCTTTGACTCTTTGCATGCATATCCTCCATCCAAGTTGATAAAGGCCACAAGTTTACAATCCTTGTACAAAATGACATCAATCATTGAGATAACGCCGAGCCTCGATTGTCATGATCATAAACCCATAGTGCTTCCTTGCAGGGACGTGGAAAAAAACCTTCGAAACTAAATATATAACTCTTACAATAATATTTAGCTATCATGAAAAGTTCACTGTCTATTGCTTCAATCTGCCAAAACACTCAATACATACTTGTAAAACAAAACTGGCTTTGTGCACCCATTTATCAACTTTTACCAGACTAATTACTACTGTTGAATCCTGCAACATATTAGTTGAAACTTGAATCTGCACATGAATATGCATATTGTCTGTCCAAAACTTCAGGTTAGCTACCAGGCCTGCTGCATGGTTTCTGAGGGAGGCTATTACAGGTCCACTGTCATCCCACTTGAATACTGTAAACATGCTTCTATCAGGGGAGTCTAAAGAAAGCATAGTTTAAGAGAGAATCATGACCTAACTGACACTAAAAGCATGAGCAGTGGAGCCCCTTGCAGGCCATTCCAATGCAATGTAACCATGCCCTGGTCAGTTGCCAGGCCACCAGAACGCATGGCCACAGCATGGGGGAGGTTATTCCTACCAACCTCATGCAACTAAGAATTCCTTGCATGAGGATTGGCATTTATTGTAATGTAATATTTTTAAATGTTTTCTCGAAGAGAATAGTGGATCTAGACACTGTTAGGGTCCTACCCTAACCTCCCTACCTTAAAGTATAGATTTAAAAACCGGTTGAACCGGTTTCGGAACCGGCCGGTTCACTGGTTCGGTACCAAACCAGTTCAAACCGGCTGATAAACCGGAACGGTGACTGGTTCGTTACCGAACCAGCCGGTTCAGACACCAAACCGGTCCATTTCGGTCTGAACCGGTCCGACCGGCCAAGTTACGACCCAGACCGGCCGGTTTACGACCCGGGTCGGTGCATGTATTTGTTTTTCAATTTATATTGTTTTTTTTATTTAAACTTTTCCTAACCTAATACCCACCCAACCCAACCCAACTACAAGACACACTCACTACTACTACTTTATTAGCAGATGACTTTGATCCTGAGGAGCCCGAGACTGAGCCAGATCATGATGCCTTTGCTAGTCCTTCTGGTTCTTCTTTTAGTTCTAGCAATGGCACTGAGTTTGATGATGATAATTGATGATGTATTTACTATTATGTAGTTGATTATGTAGCATGTTTTTTGGCCTCTACAGGCCATATATCCTTTACTATATAGGGCCTAGCCGCCTAGGCCTCATGGATTATGTATTTTGTTCTAGTTCCAGTATCCTAGATATGTATTATCATTTATGTATTGCACAAAGTCTAGACTCCAGACTACAGTACACTTTGTGTCATTTTGATATATTGACTCTTATATGGTATATAAATGAGCAGATTTTGGTTATTTTGTCTTCAATGCCTTGGGATCATGGATTATAATCTTGAAAATGTTGTTTTTCTTTAAAATTTAAATATTTTATGTATTTTTTAGTAAACCGGTTCATTAAATTCAAATCGGCCGATTTATGACTGATTCATTACAGATTCTGATCTCGATTCCGAGTTGACCCTTGACCGATTCCGAATCCAATTCCAATTTTTAAAACTATAAGTTTCAAGTACATGGGAGTAAGTCAATTAATGTATGCAGCCATCTTCCATGAACAAGGCCCATTAAATAATTATTGGGCAGTTATTTAATGTAAAAGACCCGGTGAATAGATACCCCACTCATTGATGCTTAGTTGAAGAATGACAAAATTAATTTGCACTAATAGATCACTATTAATGCTAAATCTGGATGTATTAGCCTTAATTTTGATAAGAAAAAACTCATTCCACATCAAAGAACTTAAAACATATAACAATATAATAATAATATATTGTTTAGGAATTCACTAATGGACGTGATGAGTGAACTGAGTCATTGACTGCAACATAACATTGAGCATTGATGATCCAATACTCTTAACATCACCAGAGGCTTTCCTAACCCTTTTGCAAAGGCAAAGAAGCAACCCTGCATAATTTGAATCATATATGATAAAATAGAAGCACAAAAGCTACTCAACTAATTTCATGGACAAACTAACCTAATAATAAGAGAGACCCAGGCCAGTAATAAGTTGGGTTGAGAGGCATCATCATCGAATTTTCAGACAGGGTATGGGTTCATAAGGAAAAGCTCCCAACATTAGAGCAATGTTTGTACTAAATCCTAGAGGCAGCAACTCTTCCTTGGTCTTGGCCATCATTTCCCATCTTAATATTTCGTAATAAAAAAGCAAGAAAAAGAAAATTAATCTAACTTCAATAATCATATTCACATTAAAAAAATACTCAACCCTCCTTACAAACAAACTATGTTTCGACGACGATTATATCTAAAGATATTTATAAGACATTACACCCTCTTTACGCTTCATAAAATATTCATGAAATTGGGGGGGCGGGGGTCTTGCTAAATCATGTGATTCCCTTGAACACTTCATGTGATGCAGTAAACATGGATGACAAACAATTACAATCTCACAATTAGATTGCAGACCACAAGCATAACAAAAATTAACTCGATGACATTTGATCATTAATTACATGGATGGATTGATATGAATCATATCTTTCAATGGCATCGAGTATTGACTAGAATCCGAGTGCGAAGCTTGCATTTTTGAAAAAAATGTTACCTAGTATAAATCTTAATGATTCATGTCCATAACTATCTTTAGGGGATGTAGCAGGATTCTCTCAATAAACTCACTTGATATTTTGAGCCAACTTTTTAATCAATGCACTCCTAGGGTGGAAATTGTTGTTGCACACTAGGGAAACAAGGTGATCATATACCCAAAGATGGAAGAGACATGTCACATGTGTGGACATGAACACAAATAAACTAAAATGACAAGAAAAAAAATTGAAGTCCGGAGTATAATGTCAAAAGAGAATAGAAAGAGACAACAAAGATAAAAAATAAAAATAACTAGCATAGATCCATCTCAAGGGGGTAAGAACTTGAAGTTGCACATGAGTGGTTTTTTATCTGCTTCAATGCTTAATAGATCTGGGGTTAAGATGGATCTATGCTAATTTTGATATGCCCGAGGCTTAAAAATTCATTATTTGACATTATAAGTTACTTTTCTGGATATTTATGTATCCCTTCACAGTACCCAGTCATGTACCTATGGGGACTCCTTGAGAAACGTTTCCCCACTTACCCTTTTTTCTGGAAACTCAAGGAAACGCACAAGGAATGTCTTGAAGAGGTGAGGGGCGTCTGGGCGCCACCAGGCCACCTTACGAAAAGGGGGATGCCCAAACGCCCCCACGCGATTTTCAAATTTGTTTTCATAACTTCAGAAAACAAAAACAAAAAATCATTAAACTAATAAACCTAAAAGCTACTCCACCCAACCCCTCTTAAAAGCCCAACCCGTCCCTTATTCTCACATTTGAAACATTTATCTTATGCAAACGGATTTCCTTGGAGAGAAGTGGTTGACAGCAAAGAAGAGAGGAGCAATTTGCCAAGGGAAGAGCGATTTCATTGCTTGAAGGATAGAGCAGGGGGTTTGAAGGTTGGAGCAAGGGGTTTGAACTTTGAAGGATGGAGCATGGTTTGGTTGGTGTGCCATTGGTCACTCATGACAGTGACTCTGAATCAGATAGTGACACTCCCATTGATGGTCCCAATGGCTTCATGCAGCGGATGCATGAGGAGGACCAGTCCATGGAACTATCTCATTGATGCTCTTTTGATGCTTTCAACTTTTATTTTCAGTGTTCATTGTCCATTGTTAGTTTTCAGTTTAACTTTTCACTCTATAAGTAGATACTATCATTGATGACCTCAGACTAAGTCTTTGACTCATCACTCTTTTGACTCTTTAAATTTGAAGGTGTTTAAGACAAGTTTATGTGACATGTATTATAAATTTAGAATTCATAGAATGTATTATAAATTTAGAAATCATAGAATGTATTATAAATTTAGAATTTATCAATGATGAAATGACAATTGTGTTTACAATAATGGATTTACTATTTTGTATTTACTATTCGCTTTTAAGTTTTAGTATGTAAATGGTGATGGGATGAGAAATTTATACGTTAATATGTTGGGATTTAAATAAATTATATATTTTTAATAATTTTAAAGACCTCGGCATCCCCACGTCCCCTAAATTTTCATAAAATTTGGGGGCAGTCTCCACACTTTCCCAATGTGTGTTTCCATTCTCCCGCGTGCTCCCGCATCCCGGAAACTTGGTGCAACACTGGAATTAAACAGTACATAGATTCCAAAATATCAGAATCTGGCATCTCGCAAAAATTCCTAATCTCAATTACTTCCCCAAACAAAGAAAGAGGAGTACAACTTGATACCTGCTTTTGGAGATTAAAAAGGTTTTAAAACACATCAATCATCTGCCGCAATTTTTGCAGTGTGCTTAGCAATCATTATCATTCAAATCTTGGAGGATCACTGTATGCATGACCTTTTTTAAGTAGTGCCTCCTTCAAATACATATTTTACAACCACTAGAGAATTTTCTAAATCTACTCATCAACTCAAACATGTATGGTACTTAAAAAAATACAAAGCAATATCCATTCATCTAACAATAATACCAATCAATAGAACTCTGTTTTGTTGTAAATACTTTTCATTTAAATCTTCTATTTTGACATTATTCCTTGCATGAACAGCTTGTTTTCTTTGCCTTCACTGTTTCAGTGATTCAGCAATGTAGTTGTTTTATGATAAATGCATAGGAAGATAAAAACAGTTCTACAAGAAATGCTGCAAGATAAACATGGTTATTTGGTGGTAACATACTTGAGATCTAGATCTCGATTCTCCACATCATCCTTTACTTCATTTCAATCCTCCCAATCTAGGTTAAAATGCTTTGCAAGATTCATTAATTCTGTAAGTCCTGTAAGATCTTCCAAATATGTCGGTTGATTTATAGCCTCCAATACAAAGTCGATTCCTCTATCACGGTATTCTGCCACAATCTGCATAACTCCTTACCAATCAGAATGGAAAACAACATATTGAAGAAACAAAAAATATAAAAACGAATGTAACCAAATCAGAAACATTACAAATGGACTAAAAAAGCCAGAAAGCAAGGGGGCTTCAGATCACCGTTTCAGCGCAGGCTATACATCTTTTAGATGCATAACCCTTAATTAACATCTGTGAAAAATGAGCAATATCACCACGGATTTGATGGGGCAAGATACCGAGAGGTTGTTCAATTTCACTAGAATCGTTAGAACCTGCCTGATCTGCTGGAGCATTAATCCTACCATAAAAAAAAGTGTCACAATAAGTACCAGAATCAACTTATATCCATGTCCCACCAATCTATCCAATATTACTGTACTAAATCCTTACTGAAGAGGATGATGAAGAATGGACACTGTAAGCTCCACTGCAAGAGCCGCAGCAATAGGAGCAAGCCCAGGCCGTGTCACAGTGCACTGTTGGTCCAGCGTTAGGTTCCTGGTTGACTGGATCAAGAAAGAAGCAACTAAAAAATAACTTCACTGGCTAAATTCTTAATAATATACAGATATAACCAAAGGAAACCAGATATTAAGTTCATGCAACAGATTAATCTTTCAAGCTCTCTATATAAACAAATTTTCAAATACCGAAAAAGGCTAACATATTTTATTAATTTCATACTCAACAAACATTCTAAAGGCGTATAAAGTTATAAACAGTAAACATAAAATGATTGAAATTTAGGATTTTGGGTTGGTCAGCATTCTGCAACGAGTTAAGGAAGTTTGTCTTGTATGGATAGAGAGAGGGATAGAGAGAGTACATCCACTGGAGCAACAACATCGCTACAAAAATAGCAGCCTAATCTTTGCTCCCTGTGTTCCAATGCAGAAACTACCAGATCCTCAAATTCTGAAGGGCCATCCTGTCCCAACTCCTTTTTCTCACAAGTCTGTGTAGGAGCGTCAGTATCAATTGATGAGGATACCCCAGCACCATGTCGCATCACAAGGAAGGTATCAAATCCTAAAGCAGCCGTGATTGCTACCTGTAAATAAAAACTATTTATTAAATTGCCATCAGAAGGAAATAATAAACACAATGTGGCAACATGCAATTCTCCTAAAAAAACACAATTATATTATTTTCATCATTCGGAATAAAAGCAGGGCTCTTGGGCTGTAATATTCTTATTGCAATGATATGCATCCTTTTAGCAGAACAAACATCTACAGGTGGGTTATCATTGCTGTTATGGCATCTACAGATTTATCAAATTCAACTTATATAAGAGCCACATCACCATAGCCTTCACAATGTGCTTATATCAGCTCATTGCAATAGTGCAGTGTTCGTTTCCTATATTCACTAAAAATTATGCTGCAGCCTAAACTTGTAGAAAGCTTCTACTGCCGTTTTAATCAAGTCACAATACAGACCTTAAAAACACCTCTAGTTTCATTTCACCTACAAATAATATAGGTTGTATACAATATGGCAATCTGCTGTGAGAGACAATCAGAAAGCATAATGTTTACCATGACCTGACCTAGAAAAAAATATACCAAATGTTTTAAAGTAGATATTCTATTTCTGAATCAATTTCATCCCACCTTGTTAGCATCAGCACATAGAAGTGTTGGAAGCCAACGACTTTCTCTTGTATCAGTCAGCAAGAAAATGACATCATGGCTGTCAATCAAATCTTTAAGCTGCATACAGTCGTTCCTAACATTTGATAGTTCATCTACTGTCACAAAATGGCCAGGCATTGGAATGGTCATAGAAATACCCTCTGCCTCCTGCTCAGTAGAGTTGGAACCAAAACAATTTAGCAAAATACAGTCAAATGCCACTCAAAATAGACAAGGAACAAAGAAATCAATCCACTAAGGGATATAGAAACTACCACACCAGGAAAAATGCACTTCAAATTCTTTGCCGCTGCATTGGCTTTTAGTTGACCTCCATTCAAGCAGTCATCATGAGTATACAAGGACTGGCGCAGAGGATTTGACATAGCCACATGACCCCGGTCAACTAGTGTGATATGTCTAACACCCCAGGCCTGCATATTGATAAAATATTAAAAACACATTTCCTTTAAAGCAAACAGAGACCGGAAGATGCATTCCCATGTAAACTAATGGCACCTACCATAAGACTACGAGCAACCTGACACCCAAGTGTACCAGCTCCCAGAAGAAGGCATTTTGTGGATGACAAAAGTTTCAAGTCTAAAGATGGTAAAGCACGCCATCTCATAAGTTTCAAATTTAGATCTGCTGCTGATATAGCCAACCTGGAAACAACGTCACCTATAAGGTAATTAACATGTCATTGCTCTTGCTGAAACAAGTAAACTACTTAAACTAACCTCTTCGGATCCATCTCAGTTGCAAGATTGATCAATCTAGGTCCCATCTTGGCATGGCTATTCAGTTCCCATCCAACTGCCTTAGGAGCAAGTTCACGATTACTCCAACCTAGACACATACAAAATTTTGACAGCTCAGTTGAGGAATGGGAGAAATAGAATTTCTTGATAATAAGCAAGCATGAGATAAGGCTTTTTTTATTTTCTGAGTAATGTTGATTCCCCATCTGGTTTTCCTACCTGGTCGAATAGACAACAAGATATCAGCAACAAGACATTGCTGCAAATCCCCAAAGCCTCCTTTTTCCCTGTAGCATAGAACTGTGGCCCTTTCTAGGCCCCACCGCACAACAGCAAATGCAAGAAAGTTGCGAAGTGGCCAACCAGGATTAGTTGGAAGGTGGCATGGATCATAAAAACCAAGAAGCACCTATCAAGTCATACAGTTCTAACTTTTCACATTCAAGAAATAAAAACTATGAAGAAACTGAGCACTGAGACATGTTCTGCAGTTCTGTATTCTAATCAAGCAATATTCTACCTTTCAATGAAATAGAAAGAATAGTAAACTGTTCTTATTGTACAGACTTCAATCATAAATTAATACTACTTAAATAATCATATGCACCAGATATATACTAAAACTTAGTGGTAGAACAACTATGTCAGTTATGTTTGCAATAATTCATTAGCTAGCTCAAGAATAAAGTTACAAAAACTTATTAATGAACTGACCTTCCCACCTTCTTGTTGGCATGCTTCCCAGTCTCTTAAAGGCCTTAGTCTAACAACATTAGAGATAATGTGAACCAAAAAGAACGGCACACCTGCATTTGGACAAGTCTTGTTTCTGTACCAATCAATATTTATTTAGATATGCATTAAGGCCCATGGATACCAAACCTTCAAAAAGACCCATTAACCTTCAATAGCAACTGCAAGCATATATTATTCTGTTTTATCAAAGGGGGCTTGTGCTAACCTGTGGTTGATGTCGACTGGCGCCATTCATTACAAGCTGCTAAGAAGGCTGTACCCTTCAAGGATTTCAAAACAAAGGTCTAATTTTAGATCAACACCATGATACCCAGCCAGCCATAACACAAAGCTAGTTGTTTAGTTGTTTAGCTACCTCTTCTATGCTGAAAACTTCTGATGCTGGCCGCAGGTCAGTCAACATTGCAGGAGGTTCAAGAACCAATGCCGGAAATGCAAACCAATAATAGAAATTCCATTTCTTTAAATCCGCAAATGAAATTAGGATAAATCTACAAAGCAAGCTGCTGTCCTCCTCCACTTTGCCAGAATGAATATCCTCCCATATCTAATTATAAACAGAATAAACAACATTTACCATCTAGACTGTTTTCTTAAGCTTTTCTGCAGGTTGGTAGTTAAGAAATGTTTACATCTTCAAGCGATAAAATGGCTGGTAGGATGTGGCAAATTAGCTTTAATTCATTTATTTCTATGGCCAAACAAGAGCATCCCCAATATACCAAAATTCAAACATAATACTTCAACTTTTAACTGGGAAAGTATAGAGTTGAAATAAGATTATCAATAGGCACCTTCTGTACTTCCAAGTTAAACATAGCACGCCTGTCAAGAGCCTTGAAATTGTCCAGTGTATTCATATTGTATAGTATTCCTGGAACAGGACAAAGGTTTCTGTTCCCTGAAAATTTGATTGAAACTGATGTTTCACTACTAGGATCAGGTTGTAGAGATTCAGAAAGCAACTTCAGAGGATTTGACACCTGCTCATGAAACATTGGAGCATAGAAGCCTGCTCCACCAGTTTGGAAAGCATTACCCAATCAGTATTGTGGTGACAAGGGCATTGAATAAGAAACTAATTTCACTGTACTATTTATAAATGAAGTAGTCCAATACATGGATAATAAAAATAAAAAGAAACTTTATGAAGATAGTTAAATAAGCAGCTGTGCCAGATATTAAAATATATATAATATCAATGATTTTTAAAATACCACATTCTTAGGATGCAGATCTATTACATGCATTCAACGGGTATCAATATTAAACAGTGAAACAAATGTTTGGTTTTGAGAAGCACAAAAAATATTTGTTGTAGATGCATATGCAAGGAACAAGCATTAAGAAAATGATGAAAGACACAAGGGTATTAAATCCATGCCTAAGCAACATGCCATGAGCATTTAGCCTGCCTGTCTGTCTACAAAGAAGCTTTGACTTAAATGTGCAAGCAGTTATTTTCTTAGATTCAGATTGGTTAACAATCGTTGCACAAGAAGCAAGAGGAATCTTTGTCGGTTGGTTTGGAACTGTTGTCACATATATAGTAGCTGGGCTACTTTTGTTGTTCTTTGAGCCAGTCCTTTACTATGAGATGAGCAGATGATGAGCCACCAGTTGATGATCTCCCACTTTCAGCAGATCCAGAGTATTAAGATAGACCAGTTCTATGCCATGACTGAGCCTCATGACCCCAGATTCGATGACTGAATTAGCCATTCTTTCATGACCCAGAGCAGAGATTATTACAGTGCCCATGATATGTAGCAGCAGCAGTTGTTTCAATGATCTTCAGATTGATTTCAGATCCAGTGCAGGTATATGACCCAGGTGATATTATGGTTTGTGCATATGGATTTGATGTTGCTCTGTTATCTATTTTAGCAGTGAGACTTAGTTTATAGTGGTTGTATGTTGGCGATACTTTATTTTGGTTTTACTTGGAATCTAAAATATAAATGATCTAGCTATTATGTCCAAGAGATTCCTATGTGTACTCATTGGAATTGCCCTACTTCTAGTATGGATATGGTCATTTCCCTTTAGGGACACAACTTGCTAGTCTTGGCACCATCTTCATTGTCCCCGTCTATCTGTTTCCTTCCCTTGTGGTTGATTAACCTTGACTTGCAACTTGACTAGTGGCATCTAGGATTTCTCCCACCTTCACCTCCATGTTGGAATAGGTCTCCATGTTTAAATTGTGTCTTGGTGTTGGTTTATATGATGCTTGTCATAGGGATAGTCTTCCTCTAGGTCTTGAACACAAGTAGTCTTACCAAAAAGTGTCCTTAGACACTAAGGCACCGGGGCTTAAAGTTATTCTAAATGGATGCCCTGCCAGCAAAGCAAAAGTGTCTTTAGACACTATTGCAAATAAAAGCAAAACTAACCAATGGCCAAGGGATGAGCACTCATTCATTGTATGTTGTGGGGCTCATTTACCCCCACGGGGTATTAGGGTGAGGCAATCCCGTCAAGGCTAAGCCTCAGTCATTTTCTGGAGCCCATAAAGCTTTCCAGGGCACCTGCTCTTGGAGTGTAATGTTCCATTTTTTATAAAAGGGAATAACTGAGGACTAATAGCACTAGGAGCAGAAAGGTACATCAATTAAGTATTATTAAATCATCAGTGTAGAAAGAAGGCCATCATAGTTCATATTCTAAAGCATGCGGAGCATGCAGGCCTTGTTTAGTTAGTATTAAAGTCAACATTAAATTAGAATTGCATGCATGCAAAAGTGAAGCATAAACCCTAAAAGTGACATGCAAACCCTAAAAGCATACAAAGATCTATTTAAGAAGGGTTATGGGACTAAAGGAGATAGCTATTGTTATTGTTGATTGATTTTGGATTTTCGAGTAGCAGCCCAGCATGCAGCCACGACAGTTGGGGTTGGCGACGGTGTCTTCAACTAGCGAGGGTTCGGCAGTGAGATATCTGCCCTAGTCTCTTATTGGGATAGATCATCCAGGTTTATCCATTGCATCCATCATATACTACAGTATTCGGAGATCCAACACATTCCCAAGGGTTATTAGCAGATCCATGTTTTGCAGCCGGAAGTAGAAGGGAAAACACAGAAAGATTCGCTGGGACCACAAAACCCAGTCTTTCCTCCGCATGTCAGCTTCCTCTTTCTCAACAGGCCTATCCTACGGTATGCAGTGATTATCAACCATCAGTTTGCTCACCTAGAGCATCTATCAGCCAAACAGATCAGTTGGGGCGTGAGTAGCAGAACTGCCAATCAATTCGCTAGGGCACTTAGAGGTAGCCAAACCTCCACATGTGCCAGACCATCTCTCTGGCATCAGCAGACACACAAGCTCAGAAAGTTTCAGCCCGAACAAACCTCTCCTCCTACAAAAACGTCACCTTCAGCCTGGAGGGTTTTTACGGTATTGTGGGGCGGTAACAGCAGAGGAAAAGAGCATTATTAAACCACCCATCTAAACCCTTATGCATGCAACTATCTCTGGAGTCATTATCAGCTAGAATATCAGTGGTAAGTGTTAATTTCTCTCTGCAAAACCCTAACCCTAATTCAACTATATTTTAGGACATTTTTGCATGGAGAGTTTGCATGCATAGTTATTTTGCAAATTTGTATGAGATTGAGTGTGCGAGTCAGCACTATCATAGAACATTAGAGAATATCAGTATTTGAGATATTACAGTGGAATCAGAGCTATTTTCCTTGCCAGTTGTGGGCATGCAAAATTATAAATGAATTCAAAAGACCCATACAACATTACTTACCTGAGACAAAGGTGTAGAGACAGTGATGGAGGAGAAGAGGAGTTAGAGGGCATAGAGTTGGGGGACAGAGAGTATCAGTTTGTAAAGGGCAAAGAAACAATGGTCAAGGATGATAAAACAACTTTCAATAGTCTCATATCAGCCATAAAAGAACTCACTACGAGGCAAAAAGAAATGATGAGTACCTTCATGCAAATGACAGAGAAAAATGGGCCCACCCCACACAGTGCCTTGTTTCCCAATAGTGATAGGGTATCCACCACCAGCAGTAGGGAGCACTTACATACCAACATGCAGAGCCATCCCCATATATACAACAAGCCTTCCCGACCTACCATGCCTCAATTCTTAGATAGTCCAGCTGCAGTGCCTCTAGCACAAGTAGAACAAGAAGAATCCATGAGTGCCTATCTGAGAGAGTATAGAGCTTTAAAAGATGACTTCCATTCTGCCATGACCTTCACTGACTTTTGCCACTTTTAAAGTAAGAACAAACCCAGAACTTACAATAGGCCACTCACCGAGAACTATGAGTTACAGCGCACCGTAGGGAAACTGACTATCCCCACCTTTGAGGGCACCTGGGGTGGCCCAGCCCGGAATTGGGTGCAGAAGTTGGATACATACTTCCAGCTCAACCCCATGATTGAGATAGATGCCATTAAATTGGCTACTTTGCATTTGGATGAAGAAGCCCATGAGTGGTGGTACCACGAGTTAGTGACACTGGGTCACAATACCATCACATCGTACACAAATTTTACATAGAGGCTCATCGAGCGGTTTGATTGAAAGGACCCTAAGGTACACTTTAGAGAGTTGGCACAACTCAAGCAGACAGGTAGTGCAGATGCATTTATTTCAAAGTTTCAGAGGATAACAATACATGACGAGGATGTGCATGAGGAGATAGCATTAGAGCCATCCTGCGACTCTAGCGACACCAGCACATCTGATAGTCAGATTGTGGACAAGCCGTGTGATGGGTTGGACTTGGTACACTCTTCATCACCTACAGCAGGAGTCCAGACAGTTCTGATAGGCGAGATACATGAGGTGCAAGGCAATGAGCACAACAGTCGAGACAATGGGCAGTCGCACATGGAGGTTAGGGAGAGTTTAAATAGGCATGAGATAGAGCTTCCAGAGGATAGTCATCGACAAAAGATTGAACATGTTAATGAAAGCATTCTAGCAATGAAAGAGAGGACCAAGATACTTCGGGACACCATATTACAACGAGATGTTGAGCTTACAGCTCTTCGAGTTATATGTACCAAGTCAGCGGTCAGGCTTTCTAGTATCGAAGAGCAGTTAGATTCCATGATGGGGCAACAGAAGAAACATACTATTGCATTTCAAAGCGGTCCTCTTCAGGAGTACATAGATAAGGCTTGTAGTAGCTTGAGTCCACATTTGCATAAAGGAGGATTGTTTTTACAGGTTGGCCAGGATCAAGAAATTGGGCAACAGTATATGAGCATTCCAATTGAAATCAGAAGGGCAGAATGTCAGCTTAGTATGATTATTCCTTGTGATGGTGCTTATGGACAAGGTCCTTTTCGGGGGTTGGATTGGAGAGAGAAAAAGAGTTGGTTTCCTATTGAGTGGACGATTCTTGGGAAGACATTCCTAGCTAAGGGTATAGTCCCACAAGAGCCTTCGGATATTTGGGATGAAAGATGCACAAGTTTGCATTGGGATCCAGGTGGGAGACCTTATGAGGGACGGATACAGTGTTTACTGATGGCATTACTTGGGAGTCCACAGGATGCTCCTGGTGTTGATAATACGCAGGGTAGCAGAGGATGCATTTTGACCTCTGCAATTCTCAGATTGAATTGAGACCTTGGTATTATAGTGACTGGCAGTTTAGTGATTGCTAGAGGATGCTTTCAAGAGGTCTCTTTTGATGGTACCTCGTTTACACGGTGGTTAGTCACTCTACTTATAGGAGGCTTCCATGGGACATTTTGTGATGGTACCGTGCAATGCAGTGCTTTGAGCAGAGGGTGCTATAGATCTCCTAGGATAATTTGGGACCCTAGAATCATCCCCGGATTCAGTTGGTTCAGTTTGATTGATTGTGGAGTTGCGTTGGCATTGTTTGAGGACAAGCAATCTTTGGCGAGGGAGGGCTGTAATGTTCCGTTTTTTATAAAAGGGAATAACTGAGGACTAATAGCACTAGGAGCATAAAGGTACATCAATTAAGTATTATTAAGTCATCAATGTAGAAAGAAGGCCATCATAGTTCGTATTCTAAACCATGCGGAGCATGCAGGCCTTGTTTAGTTAGTATTAAAGTCAACATCAAATTAGAATTGCAGGCATGCAAAAGTGAAGCATAAACCTTAAAAGTGACATGCAAACCCTAAACGCATACAAAGATCTATTTAAGAAGGGTTATGGGACTAAAGGAGATAGATATTGTTATTGTTGATTGATTTTGGAGTTTCGAGCAGCAGCACAGCGTGCAGCCGCGACAGTTGGGGTTGGAGACGGTGTCTTCAACTAGTGAGGGTTCAACAATGAGATATCTGCCCTAGTCTCTTATTGGGATAGATCATCCAGGTTTATCCATTGCATCCATCATATACTACAGTATTCGGATTTCCAACACATTCCCAAGGGTTATTAGCAGATCCACGTTTTGCAGCCGAAAGTAGCAAGGAAAACACAGAAGGAATTGCTAGGAACACAAAACCCAGTCTTTCCTCCGCATGCCAGCTTCCTCTTTCTCAGCAGGCCTATCCTACGGTATGCAGTGATTATCAGCCATCAGTTTGCTCACCTAGAGCAGCTATCAACCAAACAGATCAGTTGGGGAGTGAGCAGCAAAACTGCCAATCAATTCGCTAGGGCACTTAGAGGCAGCGAAACCTTCGCATGTGCCAGACCATCTCTCTGGCATCAGCAGACGAACAAGCTCATAAAGTTTCAGCCCGAACCAACCTCTCCTACAAAAACGTCACCTTCAGCCTGGAGGGTTTTTACGGTACTGCGGGGCGGTAACACCGAAGGAAAAGAGCATTATTAAACCACCCATCCGGATCCTTATGCATGCAGCTATCTCTGGAGTCATTATCAGCCAGAATATCAGTGGTAAGTGTTAATTTATCTCTACAAAACCCTAACCCTAATTCAACTATGTTTTAGGGCATTTTTGCAAGGCGAGTTTGCATGCACAGTTATTTTGCAAATTTGTATAAGATTGAGAATGCGAGTCAGCACTATCATAGAACATTAGAGAATATCAGTATTTGGGATATTACATGGAGGCTGGCAAGTTACTAAAATAAATACTTTCAAATAAAGTTGATGGCTAGAGGATGAGCACTCATTCTTTGTATAATGTACGGCTCATTTTCCCCCATAGGAGAACGGGGTGAGACTTACCCCCAAAGGTCATGTCTTTATCATTTTCTGGAAGCCCAAAAGGCTTACCAGGGCACCTGCCTCTAGAGGTTAACTAGTGTATATTGTTGTGCAAATAAATTGCTAAAAAGTTGCTTGTCTAGAGTCTAGTGGATCCTTCTCATCATTCCACCCATTTGTGAGACATTGCCATTCCCTATTGTTCATTCAGTCCAATTTATGTGTTGTGTGGATTCCCTTGTCCTTTAGCCTAGATGCTTACAGTGTCAAGTGTCAAGTCATTCCCTTTTCCTTACCTGGTTTCATTCACCTTCACCCTTGCCTAGCAAAATGGATAAATCTATAAACGAGTATACACTGGAGGTTCTTGTTTAAAGCAGCTAATCATTTTGATTTAGATTATTATATATGTATTGTGCTTATACTTGCCAACAAAAGCTACTTGTACTTGAGTCTCACTGTTAGTATAGATAATTGAGCATGCATGTCCATTTTGTACTTTGTAGTATCAGAGTTTAGCACTTCGGTCATCATTTGATCAGTCTTGACCTGGTCAATCCAGTGTTGACCAAGCCCGGAGGAGGGTCCAGGATGAGTTTTACACTTATGGTTATGGATGATGATTATTTATGGTCTATAGGTGTCCATTAGACATGTTCATGCTTCAAATGATGATTTACTATGATGGCTTGTATTATTTTTATGATTATCAGTATTTACAGGCTTTATTATTATTATGGTTCTGACATGGATGGGCCCTCTGATGTATCTTTATGATGGACATATTGTGTATGAATACTCATTTCTAGTTGATTTGGACATTCTGAGTCCATTGATACAGCTGATTTTCAGTTTTGGGCAGTTACAGGAGAGATATGGGTCCTTTAGCCTTTTTGCAGCAGATTTGCCCTGGAAATTAAAAATAAAACACAATGAAAAGAACAGTGAGATCTCCTAGGGCGCTAGAGGGAATCTAGGGGTGCAGCCAGTCAATTGTACCATATCACTATGGTGCCAAACACATTCGTGTAGTCATTTGGCTTCAGTTTTTGGTTCCCGTTGATATATTGGCAGTTTTATGTTCCCAAGGAAACATTTTGACAATAAAAAATGGCTAACAAGGAAATCGATTTGGGCTAATGAGGCAAATAAATGGCATGGAATTGGTCTGAGGCATAGTGTTTGGGTCACCTTCATCATCCGGCAACATCTTGACTTTACACAGGGTCCACAAGTACTTGATTTCTTCAGTTTGAGGGTGTTTTGATGTATTTTGAGGGAGACATCCTGGTGATTTTTATCACTCCTTGGTATATTTGACCACCACATCTTGTTGTTGTGCCATGGGACCATGCTAGTGAAGGATGTTAGAACCTCCTAGCCCCCACCATTTTTATTGGTCATTTTTATATGGTGCGCCCCCTCATTGGTCAATTTTAGTGATGCGCCCCTCTTCTATTATTGAGTTGATCCGTGTATGATGTGTCCGGCTAATCTTAGCCATTGATTAGATTTTTTTATTTTCTTATCAAGACCCTTGATCTTTTTGGATCTAGGTTTTATGTCCTTCAGAGATCTATATATCGAGATGCTCTCTCATTTGTAAAGGGACTTTTGGCTCTTGAGCTCTTGGAATAATAAAATATTTTTGCAAAACCCTTGGAAGCTTTGTCGAATATCTTGTGTGGAGGATTGGAAAGTCTTATTCTCTCTAGCATTCTTGCGGATCTATGTATTTCTAATGCTTTTTGCAGGTTATCATCCACTTGGTAAAGGAAGCAATTTGGGTAGGGGCGCTTTTGTGACGAAGCTCCATAGCATTCTTTCAAATCGCCGTTGAGTCAGGGAGTATCTTTATTGTGTCTTGCAGCCATCTTGATGTTCTTTGATTCATTTTTCTTCATCATGTCATCCATCTTTTTGCAAATCGATTCTCATTGTAGATCTCTTTTGCAAGAGGAGGGGGCGCTTGACATCTTGAAGGGATTAGCAGTTTCACTTGGAGAGGCATAGAAAACGCTCATAATTGAACAGAGAGGCAAGATCATCCTCATACAAAGTTATTAGCAAGTATTTCCAGGTACATTTGCATTTGTTTTATTTTTCTTGGGCTTAATCCAATTGTCACCACCAAACCCTCTTTTCACAAACCCTCGTTTTCTAGATATGATAGATCCAACGAGTTTTTTATTATGGCCATCAAAACCCACTTGGAGATTGTTGAATAAACCCTAGATCTCGAGTTTCACATAAATCGGACTCCATTTGCCCTGGGATCTAGCACTAGACTCTCTAGGTGGGGGCACCCCCTTTGGGTGGGTGGCCAAATTTTCATATCGATCAGTTGGGTATGCTTGAACCCACTTGATTTTCACAAATCTATCGTTCAAGTTCCCCTATCTAGTCACCCCTTGCCTTGATCTACACTTTTGGGTCCACCACATCCTCTTTTGCATAAACCCCTAGTGGGTCCCATTAGGATTTATGTTTGTGTGGCTAGATCTCTCTAGATCTAACAGTTAGGTAGGATTGAACCCACCTAATTTTTACAGATATATCCCCCAAGTGTCCTGATCTAGTCATTCCATGCCTTGGTCCACCTTTTTGGGTCCCTTTTGTCCACTTTTGCATAAAATCCTAAGTGGGTCCTTTAGGTTTCTCTTGTATGTGGCTAGATCTTTCTAGATCTACTTTGCTTAACTCATTGTGGTATTTTCCTTATAAAGTTGCATCATTTTCCCTATTCTCTAAGCCTTCCCAACTTCAGCTTAACTCCTATACCACATCTATTTCCTAGATCTAGACTACCTCACTCATTATTTCTCCTCTTTTACTCATTGTCTACCCCTAAGAGTGTCTTGAGTAAGCGCGCTAGCCTTCTTGGGCTAGTAGGGTCTTCCCCTTGGTCATTCTTCGGATTGATCTAAAGCGACAAGAGCCCGTTCGATGTGACAACTACCCTTCATCCGTAGTGGAAGAGGCCCTTGCGGTGTCACTAGTTAGCTACCTCACCTCTACCATCCCGGATAGGATACCTTTAGTGGGTAGCTACAAGTTGTGTGATAACAGGAACTAAAAGTAAGATTAAATATTTTCATTAATTTTGAAAAGATGGAAATTCTTAGAAAGTTTTCCACATCAGATAGAAAAGCTGAGTAGTGAAGGATATCTTCTAACATTGAGAGAAAAAACTCTTTAGAAGTTGGAGGTGTGGCTGGAAGAGAATGATAAATTTAGGAAGTTGCAAAAGAAACTTTGGACAATAATGACAAGCAAATTTCCTCAACCTTGATTAAAAGTTACTGCTACAAGTGGGACAAACAAAAAGAGTTCCTCCCGAAAAAACAGTGGTTGCTGAAAGACTCTCAAATCACTTTTGTTTTTGACACTTTCATATACTTACAGTGGTAGAATGCTCACACCATAATGGGCAGAATTTCAGAAACTTAAACACGGTCGATAGGTTGAACCCGATGACCACAAACCTATGTGTGTGAACCCAGACCAGGAGTGTATCAACCAGGTACTGGTATGCATACCCCATACCTAGTAGTACTGAGCTTGTACAATGTCAGGAATATACCCCCATGTATCTGTGCATACCGTGACCATCAAGGCATGACCCTCCTCAAAAGGTAGTTCACCGTGTATTCCTGTATAAGCGGTTTTTCTTTTGGAAAGAAAGCATGAAAATAAAGTATAAGGTGGACTGAAAACTTAAAACTCTAATGCTTCATTTGCTAGGCCAAAAGAAAAACCCATTGTTAGCTTTCACTGTTACACCGAAAGTGTTTACACTTTACACCATGCTTGGGGGTGCTTCATGTGAAGTGTGGTGCATATTGATAACCTCGGGTTGTACCATGATAGACATACACAATGGAAATAGCTTTCTCATGGATTGCTAGACCCTGTCTTGATGCTTATGTGGCACTTCTCTTTGGAGCATTGGAGACCCAGATGGCACGAAGATCTTCTTCATGGGTGTGTTTACACTTGAAAAGAGCCTCAGGTTCATGTTTAGGAGCAAAATGCCTATCACTTCTTGAACTCCTCTCACTTTGGGTTGGTCCTTGCGAACACCAGGGGATATCCCTATCACCTGCCTATGACCTACAGATTGAATCAGTGAGAACAAACTAGGCCAACAAGTAGGTAAAACACAAAGAAAACACTAATAACCTTTGAGAAGAATCCAACCAGTGCATACCACTGGGTCATGGAGTCAAATAGGAGCTAGAGCAAATGTCTACTTGGAAGCAGAGAATTCCAGTGAGGCATCCATGTTAAATGAATCTAACTAGGTAACAATGTTTTGAACCCACAACGAATGCCTAGACCCAACCGTACCCTGGATTTTCAAACCTAATCAGAGGCAGGGTCTTACCCTAACAATATTCATGGTCAAGGACTACTGCTCAGATATTTTATAATCTCAGTGAAACCAGGGGGGAAAGCCCACACAGTGTCATGAAATTAACTTAAGTAAACTGCACAAGAGAGCTGTAAACAATCATTAACAGTGGACAATACATGAGGAGGAAAAAATTGTAGACCAAGTACTCAAGCTTTAATCATTCCATACTTTCAAGCAATTACAATTCTTTCAGATTCTGAATCTCAAATGACAGAGATCAAATCTAACAGAATCCCACCTTGTTACAATTAAGCTTTAATATTTTATAGAGCTCTCCCTCCTTGAAAACTGGAACCTAAATCCTAGAATACATGTGCATGCTGTCCATACTAGAATAGGTAAGGTGTACCACGTGCCCCTAAGTTCTGTGCAACATGCATCTGATAATGCATGCCATCCATCTAGGTGATGTGTCACTTCTTTCCTCGCATCCACTAAATTACCAATCTGCTGATGAGTGAATGATAGTCACTCCAGATCAAAAAAAGGAGATAATTCTAAAAGGATGCACTCATCCTCTGGCCAGAACATTAGATAAAACTGCTCTTTTATAAGTGGGATGCTATCAACCTTGAGATAGCACTGAACTACTCATTAGCTCACACGTTTTCCTAACTGTTAGAAACATTATCTAATCCTAGATAGCACTTCTTTCAAAAGCATAACAGACCTCCAGTCCTCAGTGCCCAAGTTATATGACTGCTGCGTTTAAACTTTAGGCACACTGATCTGGCAGTGAACTAGTGGAAAACCAATCTTAATGCTGGAGTGCGAATAATGCGCACAGATCTGCTGAATATGCACGATGCTCATAGTTTGCATGACTGCGAACTAACTATAACTGCTGTACAACTATCTGCCTTCCCCAAAATAAACCATAACTGTTGACATAAAGATGATTGCATATCCCTAGGCATGTATCTCAGTGCATTTCCCATTAGCTGACCCCAAAAAAGGAGCAATCTTCTGTTGATTCAATGCATGCAGATTCTACTCACCTGGATATGGAAACCCACTGAAAAGTGTTGTGCCCTCCCTATTAAAAAAAACAAATGATCAATCCTCTTAGCAATTTAACACTCTTGCTTCCAAGAGTTGCTGTTACTGTTGTCAGCGACATCTGAACGCTGGTACAAGCCACAAAATCTGCTTATGGTTCGATATGCTAGAGGACGTCTTCATGGAAGCCCTGGGAATAATGCTTACTTCATGTATACGAATGCTATCTCCCAGATGTTGCTACCAATCTTGCTTTTGTTGTTCAGAGTCAATAAAATCCACATTCACCAGTTCTGCCATATGTATATTCAGTCAATCAAGTACAGGCTCATTTACTCCTTGACGCTGGTAGTACTGGAATTCAAATCCAAGAATATGCACATCATAAGACTTCAGGAAAATAAGTATTAGTTCGGGGAAGTGTCATCTCCAGGTTGCTGCTCAAAACATTCCAAAACTATGTCGAAACTACAGTTTGGGTTCAAATCAAAGTGGTTGATTTATAACTTGATGGTGTTGGTCGCTGCCAACATAGAACTATGTGTCAATCCATCAGATAAGATTAGAAAAACTAATTTTATTAAGGTCCAACAAGTGACCACAAGATTAGGTCTATAGAGCTAAAAAGTTATGTCCAGTGTGAGTACAATGTGGGAGTGCAAAACCAGCTCCTATAAATGTTGAGAGCAAAAGGGAAAAAAGCAAAAGTAGTACATCATAAGTAAGCATCTAGCTAAGTGAATCCCTGAGTAATCAAAGAAACCCAAAAGATACAGAAGTGGTATAAATGCAAAGGTATAAAGGGAGGGTCTGAGCCTGGAGATCTCGATGCTAGACAAAAGAGACAAATGGTGATGTTGAAGCCTTTTGGTCCTGATCCAAGTCACAAGGTTTGGGTTCAAGTTCGAGTTCGGCAATGATTAAATTCAATTCAGGTTCGAATATTCCGATGAGGTTCGGATGAGGTTCATTATTAGGTTCGTCTATATACAATTTTCAATATATGCATATGCTCTTTAAAATGAAATATAACGTAAAATAGTTAGAAATCAACATCAATAAACATATATGAGTAAGAATCATGATCTATAAACATATATGACTCGTGAGTAACTTAATCATGATAAAACCAATCATCAAATGCTCTTATTAAAATTTAAACATACAGTGCAAATGCAAACTACAAAAATTAGTAGAACATATACTTCAAAATTCAAAATTTCAAAGGGCTAAGTGAATCCCTGAGTAATCAAAGAAACCCAAAAGATACAGAAGTGGTATAAATGCAAAGATATAAAGGGAGGGTCTGAGCCTGGAGATCTCGATGCTAGACAAAAGAGACAAATGGTGATGTTGAAGCCTTTTGGTCCTGATCCAAGTCACAAGGTTTG
>LPNX010295713.1:118167-131676 GCA_001517045.1 Pseudotsuga menziesii
GGTTCAAGTTCGAGTTCGGCAATGATTAAATTCAATTCAGGTTCGAATATTCCGATGAGGTTCGGATGAGGTTCATTATTAGGTTCGTCTATATACAATTTTCAATATATGCATATGCTCTTTAAAATGAAATATAACGTAAAATAGTTAGAAATCAACAAATAAACATATATGAGTAAGAATCATGATCTATAAACATATATGACTCGTGAGTAACTTAATCATGATAAAACCAATCATCAAATGCTCTTATTAAAATTTAAACATACAGTGCAAATGCAAACTACAAAAATTAGTAGAACATATACTTCAAAATTCAAAATTTCAAAGGATGTCCATAATGTGAAGTACTTATAATCCTTAAAAAAATCACAAAATTTAAAACATTATCAAAATTTAAACACACAATGCATCATGCAATTGAAAATCACAAAATGTAGTAGACCATAATCTTAAATTTCAAAATTTAAAAGGAAATCCGTATTGTCAAATAGTTATAATCCCTGAAATTGTTTCACAACACTTAAACATGGTCAGAATTTATATTCTTGTGGCCTACTTGTAACATCATAAGGCTCTAAATCATCAACAGCACATGGAGTAGTAAAGGCACTAGAATTGTGATAATCATAATCATCAATAAGTGGAACTCTATCATCACTAGGCTCATCACAAATGTCCCCATTAGTACCAAGATCATCTTCTTCTGCACTTGAAATAGGTGCAAACGATGTGCGAGAGGAACTAAATGAATCTTTTACCACAATACTTAAGGCAAATTGCAAATTACTGCAAACATAAACAAGGTCTTCAAACCATGTAGAAATAATGTTTCTTTTCTTTTCTTGAATATGATTTAAAACCTGATAGGGTTAAGTTTTTTACAATGTTCCACGGAGTTTCCGGGGCAGGGGAGCGTGGGAGCGGGGAAACGCACAAGGGGGACGTGTGGAAGCCACCCGAAATTTTAGGGAAATTTTAGGGAAACAGGGAGATGTCGGAGTAATAAAAATTAATTTAAAATATAAAAATGATAAATCCCAACAGTAACTAATTACCATATAAAAAAGTAAAACTAAAAAACTAAATTCATCATTATGGAATGTACATCTATTAGTTATTACCATCAAATTTCAAATTTGTAAATAATACTGAACTATGTTACTATACCCATGTAAAAACTAAAAACTAAATATCATAATTATCATTATGCAATGTATACCTAAATTCAAATTTCAAATTTGTAAAAGATAATGCAACAAATGCTGAAGTCTGAAATAGTCAAATAGATACCGAACAAACAATGAACACAGAGAAGTTACAACAATGACGACTCCTCCAAGTTTAGTTGCAATATGATTATGAAATGAAATCGTGAGAGAGTAGTGTTTAGGAAGGTTTTAGACTCTTAGGTTAGTCTAGGATTTAATTTAATTTTGGTTTAATTATGTTTTAATTTTTTAAATACTTTTTTAATATTTTAATTTGCATTTATTTTTATTGTGAAAGATCAAAATTTGGGGGCAACGAAGGGACACCTAGAAGACCCCTAGGGGGAAACGTGTTCCGCACTTGGGGAAACTTGGGGAAACGTGTTTCCCTAAGTTTCCCCCAAAAGGGGGACGTGGGGAAACGTTTCCCCGGGAGTTTCCCCATCTCGGAAGCGTGGGGGAGCGAGGGGGTGCGTACCCCACCCTAGGGGACGCGTCCCCGTGGAACACTGGTTTTTTACTCCATACATTTTTAACCTTTCTAAAAATGATTTAAAAAATTAAAATTTACAAAATATATGTTTAAAAAAAAATCACCCTTTAGGTTCATTTGGGAGTCGAATTTGCTTCAAGTTTGCCTTGAGGTTCGGAATGAAGTTCGCCAATCAAGTTCGGAAAACCTCATCAAATTTCAAATTCTTTTTGGGTTCACATAACTTCGAACCTCAAGGTTAAAGTTCGGTGAACCCTATGACTTAGGTCTTAATGATCAAGGTCAAGGGGGGCAATCGATGTACCAGTTCGCTATCGAGTTCTCTGGTGCCGTGAAGGGATCTAGTTGCACAATCCTGAGGGGCATAGGAGTGAGGAATCCATGCTTTCCTACCATCCAAGGTCAAAGGAAAGAAGCTATGGATAGAACCCTCGCTTCTCAACTGAGTCTAGAGAGTGCTATGGCAAGTGAGGGGTACTCTACTCTGTACCCATCTAGAATTGGTTTGAATATCACTCTAATAAGTGAAATCTACAACATGGTCCGACAACATCTCACTATCCCCGAAGAGGGAAGATCGTGAAGAGACCAAAGGTCCCATGGCTCTAAGGCCTGAAGTACTCTAACAATGTGTTGGCGATCTCTTATTGCTCTGATATGACAGGAAAACTTGAAAGTACGATGTGATCCTCTTGGTAGTCACAGGACGAGGTGTGGCTTAAAGGAATGAAGATCTATGGTTGGGCATCTCAATTCTCTCTTATGAAGAGAGCTAGGCATCTCTAATTGTGATATCGGAAAGTGGAGAGGCAACTCCTCGAGTCCCTATGGAGGCAATAATATCATCCTCTAATCTCATAGTAGAAGAGGCACCTAAAAATAAGATGCATCTCTATCTCTAGCTCTTGTACGTGACATGTTTGGCGGAACTTGTATGATTGAGGGATATGGTGGCTAGCCTCAATTTGACGTCTATGATACCCAAACCAAAACTGACCCAAGGGTATCCAGGGTGACTGCATTTAGTGCCTATTGGAATGAGGGATAAACAATGAGACCCACCCTCAACTCTAAGAAGTGCTCTCAATAGAAAGCCATTACAATCTATATGTGTCCTTTTTGATCGCCTAATTCAGTTTCTACCTAAGTCGATAGGAGGTGTCTTAGGTATCTGAAAGGGGGTAGGTACTCTCGAGAAATGGTCATCAACTAGAAAAAATGAGAAGCCTCTACGTACCTAAAACATGTACGACATGTGGGGCGGACTAAGCCCTGAAAAACTGAGAGGCCTCTAAATACCAAAAACCTGTACAACATGTGGGGCAGACTGAGGCCAAGACCTCAAAGGAGTAGGGTGCTAGGTAGGGATATCTCAATCTCCTAGAGGAAAAGTCTCCAAAGGCCCAAACTCTATGTAGGAAGGAGACTAAAGTTTAAACAGAAGTTCACCATGAGGCAAAAAAGGTGGACGTCGAACTTTGCCTTAACAATGGGTTGTGGGACTGCATGTTTGCATCAAACGATGCACCTAAGAAGGAAAGTTTGGACTCTCAATTTGGTACCAATTAGTCTGTAGCAAACTCAATCCCCAAATCCCTAAACCATATTGAGGAAGGAAACCATCACCCTCCCAAATGTGCTCACTAAGAAATTACTCTAGCCCATCGTTGTAGATCCCAAAGAGGGTCGACGAGAGGGGGCACACCCCTGCTTGACCCGAATGGTACTCTAAATGAAGTCAAAGAAGCCATGTGACATGTAAAGATGACCAAGGACAAACTCATACAATCGTATGATGGCATCTAGGAGGGCCTCTGAGAAGCCAATATCACAAATCCTCTAAAATCTCAATATTATGTCAAACACCTTCCAAGAGTCCACAAGCAGTAGAAGAGCGATGGTGAGTTTCCTGAAAATGGCTTAAAGCCACACTGACAAAAAAATAACACCTTTTTCCTACATATCTATGCCACACATCAAAGTATGAAAATGTTCCCCACACACGAAGTGAGAAAATATGTCTTTGATCCATCTTTCATGTCCTATAGATATCGGTTATAACATCTACATATAATGTATTAAGTCTTGAGAAATCATAGATTTCACTTTCACATGAAGTGTGAATTCTGCAAGGAGTTAGTTCATCTTGGGTTCATTATGTGTAAGAATGGGTTGTGCATTGATCCATAGATTATGAATGTAAAATTTGATTAGCCCACACCACAAATTGTCAAAAAGGTGAGGAGTTTTCATGGCACTGTTGTTTTTTATAGGAAGTTCATTAAAGGATTCAACAAAGTATGCACATTAATCACAAAATGTGAAAGAATGAGAATTATAGTGCTAAGTTTAATGATGCAATGATAGTGTACAAAATGTTCAGCACCATGCAATCCTCGATCTAGTCTTTTCCCTCTACTATCTCAGAACTAAAGTTCAATCTATCTTTATTTTCCCAATGACATCTAGATGCCAACTACTCACTCAATCCTTTCATTGTAATCTCATAGCCAATATACTTGTTTCCATATGCCTATTTATCACACTATTGTTATTTATATTTCGCAAACACCACCCAAGGAACCCTTAACTAGAAACAATCTGTTGTCATGTTTTACTCAAAATCTTGACACTATTTATGAACTAACCTTGCTACTTCCTGTATATTGTTTGTCAGATTTTATAAGGACAGCAGTATGACCAAGATCACTAAAAGAATAACCAAGCACGAAAACAAAATTGGTTACGGAGCTTGTTTAACCACGGTGATGATCTATCACCTCCCAACCACAAACAATACAAGATTATTATCTCCCCCAAGCTCACACCTTCCAATAGAGATGAAATGTTCAGAGATCAAAGAACATTCAAATAGCAGTAGTATAAACCCCAAGAATACAAAGAGAAACTTCTCCAAAATGGAGAACCCCAAAAACAGTCTCCTAATAGCAGTAGCAAACTTCTTCCTTCACTTGAGCGAACTTGCTTGAATCCTTGATGTGAAAATGAGGTGAGGCGCCTTCTATTTATACTTTATGTTGCTGGCAATTTAATTTTTCATTGGGGTCAACTTGTCTTCTTTACTAGGGACGACTTGTGAGGATGTGACTCACGCAACTACTACAACAACACTCCCTCTTAGCTAGGGAGGCATCATCATACTGGAACACATCAGTATATCACAGCTATCTCAAACATCTTTATATCATAAGGAAGGTCTTCCAACACAATCTCAATTCGTCGAGAAGTGTCAACATGTATCAGCTCCACCCAGTCCATCAAGAACATGCCTTTGCTCAACCCAGTCCATCAGGAACATGCACCAGCTCATCATGCCTCAGCTCAACCTAGTCCATCAAGGAACATGCACCAGCTCAACGTGCCTCAGCTCAACCCAGTCCATCGGCGAACATGCACCAGCTCATCGTGCCTCGGCTCAACCCAATCCATCAGCAAACATGCACCAATTCAAAGTGCCTCAACTCAATCAGGAAACATGCACCAACTCAACAAGTCCATTTGTGAGTCCATACATATGTACCAATGTGCGCCAATGTGCACCAACCTCTCCACCCCATCTCAAGATGTCTGAGAGATATTCTTACTCCCTCTTAGAGTGATCGGGAGAATTCACGAAATCTCTCCATCCCATCTCAAGATGTCTGAGAGATCTCCCCACTCTACAAAGTGTCCAGGAGCATGTGTTGGCCTCTCCATCCCATCTCAAGATGTCCAAGAGATCTCCTCACTTCCTCTCGAAGTGATCGAGAGAATGCATTGACCTCTCCATCCCATCTTAAGATGTCCAAGAGATCTCCTCATTCCTCACAGAGTGATCAGGAGAATGCATGGTATATGTATAATCATCCTTCCCTCTTAACATGGGATATAGTCATGGATTCAACCTCCCCACTCCATCTCAGAGTATTTGGGATCAAAGTCAACCTTCCCTCTTACCAAGGGATTCAATCATGGGATCAATCTCTCCACTCCATCATTGAGTGTCAAGGAGAAGGTAAGGCCCCATCCTGTATCATACAACTACTAATGTGTTCTTCATAGGATCTTCTAAGAACCTATAGACCTGCACACATATAAGCTAACAGAGGCACCAAATATATCAGGACAAACATGTTTGTCCTGCCCTATTCTGGACATGTAATACAAATAAATGAAATGATAACAAATCACGTGACAAAATTCATGCACCTATATGGGAGAGTATCAAGGGACTAGTATCCCCACCCCATCACAGGGTGTCTGGGAAAAGATGTGGTTTTGTCATCGAACCACTCACCCTTAGCCAAGTCACAAGGCTAATACTTGTCTGATATTGCAATCATGCTCAGCACATCTCCCTTTGTGTTGGAATGCCCTACTCCCTGACTATATCTGAGCATCCTGCTCCCTTTTTGGAGCTATCCACAGGCTAGTCCATCTACCTATCCAAGAAATCACTTCAGGTGCCAATCTGAGCACTAGCTCTCACAAAGCCCCTTCCTGTAAGTATTCATCTTGGTGATAACCAGGTAAATCAAGGATCCTACAACTGTCTGTATGGTGGGATCTGAATCAAACCAACATCGTGATCAGTGTAGCCATGTACTCACACTCATCATGCTAGATATGCTTAGGGTCTCATTATGTTCTTCCCTTAACCTAGGAAGACCTCATCAGGTTTTTGCTACACCATCGATAAAGGATGCAATATTCCAAGATCCTCATCTCAAGGGCTAACTCTCTCTGTCTCCTCAAAAATCAACTAGCTCTCGTCCTCCAGGACTAACATACTCTAATCCATATGCCATGACTCTAACTGAAAACCAACTGCTTTCCATAATCATCGAAGAAACGAACATTTGTAGTAGAGAGACCAACATCCATTGGAGCCTTCTGATCCCAATCGCAAATCTCTATGTGAGACCCTCTGGGCATGTGGGTCATGAATACACATATAACTGGATGTATTAGGTCCTTGTCTGTCTGTTGTTACTACTGAACAGTCATGACTTCCATTTAACTGCTTTGTCTGAAGTCATCCTTCTTCTTGATCTGTATCCTGGGCTGAGAGTCATGCTCCTAGAAGCTTCCTCCTTCTGATCAATCTGCTCTCTCTCAATTACTGAATATCAATGGAATCTATATGTCCATCACTTGTTCTTCGAAACAAGTCTCATTATCCTTTTCTTGTAGGCCATAGCACATGGTCCTTTCACTACAAGTCAAATCTAGTGAGATGATTAGCAACATTGCATAATCATATTTGATCAATTCATATTAAAATGCAATGGCAATAGTTCACATTGTTATGTAGGCATCTTAACCAATGCTTCAGCACAACGCAAATATGGTAGCTATCTAGATGCTTGTTATCTCCATTAGAACATTTTATCAAGAGTGTGCACTACTCTAAGCATGTTAGAAGGAGGTACCATCCAAGATGGGTACATGGAATGTTGTGCAGCATTACGAATATTTAAACAATCATATACATAACAAATACTATATGAGCCTATTGTTCATCAATAAAAGAAATATATCACATGCTCAACAAACTTCCTGATTCTAGGAATATAGATCTGCATATAAAATATGTTCAAAAACAAACAGATCTCATCTATAAGAGCAATAAATCCAAATACTTATCTTTTATTGTTTTGTGGGTGGGCTCCCACTACCTCCTTGTAGGAATCACGAGAGTCCTCTGATCTTCATCTTCTTGCTAGAATCCCATCACGATCTAGATCTTCATCGTTATTGATAATCACCTCAACTAGAAGAAGAACTCCATACTATCATCATTCCTTGACTTCTTGTGAGAGGTGTCTTCATCAATATTTGGAGTGGAGGCTTCATACTTCCTTTTATTTGAACCATGACATTGACTGGCAGAGTGTCCATATTTATGACATTTGAAGCACTTAATGTGTGAAAGATCCTTCTTCTTTTGTTCTGGAATAGGGCTAGATCTTTCACCTTTGTCTTTTCTGTTATGAAACTCTCTCCCCTTACCTTTTCCTTTCTTGACATGAGATGTAAGGGCTTGACTTTCTTCATGTTGAGAGCCATGTAGTCTTCCTCTCGCTGCAAGTCTTGTCTCTTCTTGCATGCAAACTACCCATATACGATCAAACTTGGGCAACTTGGGTTGCCCACTAAGACTCTAAATGAATGGCTCCTAAGATGGAGTGAAAGCATTAAGAGTGTTCATGACAAGTTCTCTATCATCAAGTGGATCTCCAATGGTGCTTAGTTGATCTCTCAGCTCTGAGATCCTCATAAAGTAAGAAGCAACTGATTACGACTTCATCATCTTGAGATTTAATAGTTGGTTTCTCAAAGCAAGGGCACAGTTGATATTGCTATCTTCAAATAGCTTCCTCAAGGCTCTAAACATCTTCCTAGCAGTCTTCTTTTGAGAGATCTGAGGAACAAAATGGTCTTTTACCGAATCTACTAGGATTATCCTTGCCCTAGCATCATTCTTCCTCCACTGAGACTTCTCGACTTCCTCTTCTAGTTCTGGAACCTTATCGTTCACAAACTTCAAAAGATCATTTTCTTCTAAGAAAAGAACCCTAGACTTCCATGAGCTTAAGTTGGAAATCCCATCAAGTCTATCTTCAATCTTCTTGCCAATCATCTTGACTGCAAAACTAGACCAAAAACCCTAGCAAGAGCTAGGTCAAATTTGAAGTGTGGATACATGTAAAACTAATTCCGCAGATAGTTGCGCCCTATCAAGGCAAATTGGAGAAAGATAAGAACGAGCCAAAAATATGGACAGAAGGGCTAGATCCAAGAAGCCCTAGGTCTTGACCCCAGTAGTATTAGGTCAAAAAATGAAACTTCACCAATTAGAATTTAGCCTCCACAGAAAGATGCACCCGCTAAGGGTGAGTTGCTCAATGCTCCTTTCGAGATAAACAATGCTCCAAAGTATAAACCCTAGTTTCCAACAATGGATTCTTTTAGCACTGCTCTGATTCCATGTTAGATTTCATAAGGACAGTAGTATGACTAGTATCACTAAAAGAATAATCAAACACAGAAACAAAATTGATTATGGAGCTCGTTTAACCACGGTGATGATCTATCACCTCCCAACCATATAGACAATACATGATTATTGTCTCCCCCGAGCTCACCCCTTCCAATAGAGATAAAATGTTCAGAGATCAAAGTACATATAGATAGCAGTAGCATAAACCCCAAGAATACAAAGAGAAACTTCTCCAAAGTGGAAAACCCCAAAACAGTCTCCTAATAGCAGTAGCGAACTTCTTCCTTCACTTGAGCAAACTTGCTTGAATGCTTGATGTGAAAATGAAGTGAGGCGCCTTCTATTTATACTTTATGTTGCTAGCAATTTAATTTTTCATTGGGGCCAACTTTTCTTCTTTACTGGGGCCAACTTGTCTTCTTTTGTGTGTAAACTTGTTTTCTGGATAATTCTTTTGGGGTCGACTTGTGAGGATGTGCCTCACCCAACTACTACAACAACATCGTTTTTATCACCTGTAGCTTGTTATTTTCTTCTTTGCATTGTTACCCACAACACACAAATATGCCCCCTTGCCTTTCTTTTGTATCCTTCGCTTGGGGCACTACAGATCCACAATGAGCTTCAATTTGAGAGTTAATATGACCAAATTGAGCATAAGTATTTCTCAATGAAGTAGCCTCACGATGTGATTGAAATTTTCCCTCCATCTCAGAGTTGTTGACACCTAAGCTTCAAGCTAGGTCATTTCCATGTGAAGTAGTGACATTACTGGTATGCACATATAGCTCAAGGAATTAGTTGCCAATTTCTTACTCTTGTAAAACTTAGATGCCTCTACTAAATCTTCAAACTTTGCATGATTGGGTCGAACTTTGAGTTAATAAGTTGCACACTTGGAGAGGTTGGTTGCTTGCCTAGATGGCTTGGGGACAATTGGTTGCCCTGCATGGAGGCTTGTACAATTTGAGAATGCTCGAGTCAAAGAGTGATCATGTAGGTGGTGCAAACCAAGAGCTACACATGGCTTAGGGGGTAGCATTAGAGCATTTGAGGCCTTTCAAGGAGAAGTGTTGGACCTTTCTTGAGATGCATTCAAACTTGAACCCTTGCTTGTTGGACATTCACACCTTAAATTTGACATGTGTCACCTAGAGTTGGAGCACTCCACATGTGGGCATGTCTTCTTGTAGTTAGGTTGCTTGTGGTGGAATAGGTCCACTTTGTATTGTTGGTCTCCCCTCACTTTCCATATAAATAAAAGGGAGAAGAGAGTCTTTTCATTCATTATTGTAATTGCATGCATGTGTCAAAGATGTGCTCTTCTTCATATGTAATTCTTCTCTTTGTCATGAACGCTAGGGTTCTTGAGGAAATTCAAGGGAAAGCTAGGGTTTGGGTTTTCCCTAAGGAAACAATGAAGCTAGAATTTGGGAGAAATCCTAAACAAGCAAAGAGAACGCATGCTCTTCTACCTCTTATGAAAGAAGAAGACTAAGGTTTTGTGGCATTTGTAGACCCTAGTACTACTTGGAGTGTTAGATGTGGAGAAGATAGAGGGAGACTATCTTTTTCACTTGTGTGACGCAAGTGAAGTATCAAGGACTTGCTAGTGTGTATGCTAACTTGCAGAGAATCTTTGGTGAAGTGACTAGATTTGGATGGGAGTGATTTCTAGATAGGAGTTGGTAACTATGGCTATCTCATGCCAACTAAAGATACTAAACCAAGACATAAGAGAGGGCATATACAGATTGCGCATTCATGTCACCTAGACCTCATCTCTAACAAGCCTAAGATCAAAGATGTCTTTCTACTTAGAGCAATTTTAGGAGTTGCAAGATGGTATCATTGTCCACCCACCATACGCGTACAGACATTGGATGCATTTTCTAAGGATCCCACTGGGACAACTCCGAGTTGGTTTTCATAGACTTCGGGTAAAAACGAATCACCATATCCACCGATCTGATAGGATCTGTTAGGTGAGTCACACATTGTTGACCATTGATGCCAACCAGTTTGTCTTGGTGCCCCTTGAGGAGCCCCTAAGGGTTAGAAGTTTGTCAATGTCAAAGGAGACCTTTTGACCTTGTCCAAGCCCAAGTCTGAAGCCCTTGGAGCCCTTGGGACAATGGCAAAAGCCCTGTACACCCTTTAGTGTGTTTAAGTTTCCCTAAGTTATTCTATGGTTCTCCATGCCCACAACCTATGCCCTAGTACCCTAGAAAGTGTCCTTGGTGGGTTGAAGAAGTGTAGGCTACAAAGAAGTCCAAATGACCCATTTTGTGGTCATTTGTGCTTTAATGAGGTCATGGTACCCTACGAGAAGTCTAGGCACCCCCACACTTGATGGTTTAATGGTCCTTGTACCCTGTGTTTAAGAAAGTCCTTAAACCAACACCTTGATGGTCATATGTTGATTGGGGTCCCACACACATATTGTTGATTATCATACATATCATGGTTGAAGCACTTGTGATATGGAGCACATCCTTGCTTGTGGTGACTTTTATGACCTAATAACAAACCCTAAACTCTTACCTTTGGTCCCTAAGCCCACAAACTACTAATGATGCCTTAATATGATGACCTCTTTAGGCCATGATGATGCCCATTACACCTTTACATTGATTAGTTCTTGAAGCCCTCGTTTGGTAACCCTTAAACCCACAAGTTCTCATAAAGTCCATTAAAACCCTTTACCATTGGTTGAAGTGGCATAGAAGTTGTTGAGTGAACAACTTGCTAAGGTCGGCCCCATTAAGTGTTTGTGTGATAAAACAATTTTAAATTTAATAAATTTATTTTAAACCCTTCATGAAGTCGGCCCTATCTAGCTCTCAACACCTAGTTAGGTGTATTTATACACAAAGGTTATCATAACCTTGATCATAAACATATGCACTAACACATAGTTGACTGAGGGAACTCGTAGACTGAGAAGGAGAGTTTGGACTTGGATTTTTTTGCTCAGCTGTAGGGAAAACTCGGTGGCAGCAGGCTGACATACGAATATCTTTTGGGGTGTACTTTCACAGGCTGCCACTTGCCCTTATCTTTTACCAAAATTCTAGTTATGAAGCAGTCCGAGTTTGATGAAAGAATTGAGACTTTACTGTTGATCTCTTATGGACACAAACAATCCCAAGTTTGACTTTGTTTTGGGGTCATCCACAGCTCACACAAAACAGTCCGAATTTGTTGAACAGTTCGAATTTGTTGAACAGTCCAAGTTTTGTGCTTGAACAGTCCATATTCTTGACAGTGACTTGGGTGATGGTTACAGTCCGAAGTTATGAGCTTGAACAGTACAAGTTTTGATGATGGAACCAAGCCTTATACAGTGATCTCTTGGGGCTAAAACAGTCTGAATTTGAAGTCATCCACAATCCCGAAGTTGACAAAGGTTGACTCTTCCTCACATGTAAAACAGTCCACAGTTTTGACATCATCTACAACAGTTACACAATCACTTACTCAGCATACATACTTTCCCGAAATTGTTGAAGTCATCTACAGTTTCAGCAGTGTTTAAGGTCACCTTCAAGCCCAAGCTTGGTCTTGTTTGAAGTCTTCCACACACAAACATACACAGCCCAAGTAAAAGTTTTGACATGCACTTTTTATAAGGTATGATCAATACATACTCTATGATGATGATGTATATGAATGATGCATACTTGTTAATATTATGATGATGATGCATGCTATTATGTGATGATGCACACCTATACACTATGATGTACACACTATGATGATGATGCATGCTATGATGTGATGAAGCACTCCTATACACTGATGTACACTCTATGACGATGATGCATACCCTATGATGATGATGCAAACCCTATGATGATGATGCATGCTTATACTCTATGATGATGCATACCTTATGATCAGTGAAAGCAAAGCAGAACTACTTGATGAGTAACTGTGTATGATGAAGTGTACAATGACGTACATGAACAGTGTGTGGCAGTGAAATGACTTATCAGTATACAGCAGTGTTACAAATATCGGCGATTTATCGCCAACATCGCGATATATCGCGATGTTCCAACCTCGGCGATATTATCGCCAAACATTGCGCGATATATTGAGGGGATTTTTTGCCCGAAAAATTCGCGATGTTTGCAAAAAAATCGCGAGTCGATGGGTAAATATCGTTTGTCCCGCGGATGAGGTTTATTGGCCTATTTTTGGCATTTTTCGTCCATCTTTCAGCAGCGACGAATTAGTTTGGAGAGCTAGGGTTTGACAGAGGAGAAAGAGCACTAGTTCGTGCCATCGTGGAGGAGGGAGAAGGTTAAACGCTGCTCTGTGGAGGAGAATGCACGGCCCGTGGGTAATCGCCGGCGGATTGTGGCCCGTCGTTAAATGCCGACAGACAGCAGCTCGTGGGTAATTGCCAGCGGATTGTGGCCCGTGTATACTATATAGTATATAATATATATTATATATAATATATACATTATATTATATATAATATAATGTATATATTATATATATTAAAGAATTTAAATGAATTTACCCACAAATTAAAACTACAATCTTTAAATCTAATTTTTATATAATGTATTTTTTAATCTATTTGTTTTATAATGTATTTTTTAATTTAAAAATAGTTACCTTATGGTATATATATATATATATATATTTATTTATTTATTTATTTTGAAGAATTTAAATACGAATTACATTACTATTATAATAAGAAGTTAAAGTTCAGTTATTACTAACCAGGTTTTTATGTCGATTTCAGTAAAAACTTCGATGAGAAATCTGTTACTTTTTAAATA
>LPNX010295713.1:131971-145351 GCA_001517045.1 Pseudotsuga menziesii
AGTAGGGGTGCAGTGTGGGAGGAGGATGATATATAATATATACATGATATATAATATAATGTATGTACTATGTATAATATTATACATAGTACATACATTATATTATATATCATGTATATATTATATATATATAATATATTACTATTTAGTATTTACAATGTACATTTGTCATTTATATTTATATTTTAAAATTTAAAATTTAAATTTAAAAATTAATATATTACATCAAGCCTTCAAAGATCCAAGACACGATTCATTTTTATGTGTGATGTATCACTAGACGTTTTATACATCTTATCTATCGGTTTTATTTTCATATTCATGTAACAATGTGTTTATTTGATGCTCTTGTTGCTTTAGATGTTTAGAAAATTGAAAAAAATGAATATTTTTGTATTTTTTTTAAGTTGCCGATATATTGCCGATGTTTGCCGACATTTTCGCAGATAAATCCGATAATTTCTTTTTGGACCCTCGGCGATATATTCGCCGACACGATATTTGTAACAATGGTATACAGTGATGACTTGGCAGTGATAAGAGAGCAGAGGTTATCAGCAGCAGGTTCAGTGATTGGTGTTGACAGGTCCACAGATTCAGTCTTCTTCTTCTTCAGGGTGGTAGGGTGGTGCTAGGGCTCACAATCTTGTGAATTAAGCTGTTGGAGCAGCTTGTCAGTTGCAGCTGACGAAGTCTAAGGGGTTGTAGCCCCTTCCAATTGTAGCTAAAAAAGTTGTATTAAACTTGTTACCCCAGTTGTTGCTGGGTCAAATTTATTTTTTAAAAAGGCTTCCGTGGTTTTACCCCGAGGACTTGGGTTTCCACGTCAAAATATTGTGTACTGTGCATTTTGTTATTTTCATGTACATTGATGATATGCTATGATTGGTGATTAGCAACTTGCTCTTGATTAAAAATTTTATAATTGTGCAAATATTGATTCACCCCCCTCTCAGTATTTCAAATATTGGTGCTAGAGTGGGTTCTTTCAAAACAATTTAACCACTGGAAGGCAATCATGAGCAAGTTTGCTAAACAAAGCAAAAGTGGATCACCCATGTTTGATGGGAACAACTACGCATTCTAGAGCATAAGGATTAGAGCCTATGTGGAAGCTCAAGGAGTGGAGATATGGCAAAGTATCAAAAATGAGTACAAGGTACCAAAGACCATACCAACAGATTCATATGAGTTGATTCACTACAATAACAACTCAAGCACGAAACCACATTTTGGGTGCTATAGATGAATTCGTCTTTGCCAAAGTGATGAACTGCCCCTCTGCAAAGGAAATGTGGGACAAACTCCAAACCACATATGAAGGAGATAGTAAAGTCAAGGAAGACAAACTTCAAACATACAGAGGACAATTTGAACATCTGAGGATGAATGAGGACAAAGACATCGCGGCCTATATTCTTCGAGTTGATCAACTTGTGAATATCATCAGAGGTTTGGGTGAAGAAGTTGTCAAGGCCATAGTTGTCCGGAAAATTCTAAAAACTCTTCCCAAAAGGTTCAATTCTAAGATCTCTACCCTCGAAGAAAGAACATATATGAACACTATGACAGTAGATCAGCTACATGGGACTCTTGCGGCCTATGAAATGAGAATTGAAGACGAAGACACATCAAGAAAGGAAGCAGCATTCAAAGTCTCCTCTAAACAAGCTGGGAAAAACAAATCAACAAAGGGCAAGCCAACAACTGATGATTCTAATGATGAGGAAACAACTAACTTTGTACGGAAGTTGAAGAGAGGTATTGGCAAATACAAAAGGGCGTCATATTAAGGCATCATTAGTAGTTTGTGGGCTTAGAGACCAAAGGCAAGAGTTTTAGGGTTTGTTATTAGGTCATCAAAGTCACCACAAGCAAGGATGTGCTCCATATCACAAGGGCTTCAACCATGACATGTATGATAATCAACAATATGTGTGTGGGACCCCAATCAACATATGACCATCAAGGTGTGGGTTTAAGGACTTTCTTAAACATAGGGTACAAGGTCCATTAAACCATCAAGTGTGGGGGTGCCTAGACTTCTCCTAGGGTACCATGACCTCATTAAAACACAAATTACCACATAATGGGTCATTTGGACTTCTTTGAAGTTCTACACTTCTTCAACCCACCAAGGACACTTTCTAGGGTACTAGGGCATAGGTTGTGGACCTGGGGAACCATAGAAATAATTTAGGGAAACTTAAACGCACTAAAGGGTGTACAGGGATTTCGCCATTGTCCCAAAGGCTCCAAGGGCTTCAAACTTGGGCTTGGACAAAGTCAAAGGGTCTCTTTTGACATTGACAGACTTCTAACCCTTAGGGGCAACTCAAGGGGCACCAAGACACACTTGTTGGCATCAATGACAATTTAGTCAATGATCTCCCCCTTTGTCATTGATGACAACTTCAAAGCTCCCCCTTAGAATGGGCTTCCTTTGTTCACAAATCTCCCCCTTGCTCAACTTTTTCTCCCCCTTTGGCATCAATGGCAAAGGGTTCTCCTTGTAGTTTTACTTCTCCTCCTATCATATCGTTGTGTTTGAACTTTGAAGATGGGTAAATTCAATTAGGAGATAATATGACTCCCAATTTTTCTCGAAGGTACTCAAAGGTCTCCCTTGGGAGAGGCTTAGTAAAAATGTCTGCAATTTGTTATTTTGTCCGAATATATACCAACTTGATATTCTTATCTATCACTTGGTCCCGAAGAAAGTGAAACTTGATAGGAATATGCTTGGTCTTGGAGTGCATAACCAGATTCTTGGGAATACTGATGGCACTCGTATTGTCACATAGAATTAGAATTGGCTCATCACATGTCACGTGTATGTCTTGCAGAGTTTGTTTCATCCAAAGAATCTGAGTACAACAGGTTGTTGTTGCTATATATTTTGCTTTGGCGGTTGATAAGGGCACTGAAGATTGCTTTTTGCTTGACCAAAATACTAGGCAATTGCCTAGGAAAACTGTTGTTCCACTGGTGCTTCTTCTGTGGTCAACACATCTTACCCAATCTGCGTCTGAATAAGCTATCATGTTAGCTCATTTCCTTTTGGATACAAAAGTCCAAAGTCCATAGTTCCTTTGAGATATCTGAAGATCCTTTTAACTACTATAATGTGATTTTCCTTTGGAGCGGCTCGAAATCTTGCAACTTGTCCAATGGCTTGCACCACATCTGGCCTTGAGGTTGTTACATATAGTAGACTACCAATCATTGACCTATAAAGCCTTTGATGAACTTCTTTAGATTCGCCTTCCTTGCTTAACTTACAACAAATGATCATAGGAGTACTCACAGGTTTACAATCTTCCATCTTGAATTTCTTTAACATTTCCTTGATGTATTTTGTCTGAGTAATAAAAATGCCTTTTGTTCCTTGAGATATCTGAAGTCCTAAGAAGAAGGTTAATTCACCGAGCAAAGACATTTCAAACTCTTTTTGCATGTCCTTAGCAAATCGTTGACTTAGTGAATCATCATCATTTCCAAGGATGATATCATCAACAGATACTTCAATGATGAGTATGTTGTTGTAGTCCTATTTGATTTACAAATTGTTGTCTGCACTTCCCCTCTTAAAATTTTGTTGCTGCAAGTACCTATCCAATCTGGAGTACCAAGCTCTAGGAGCTTGCTTTAGGCCATATAAAGCCCTTTTGAGTTTGCATACATGGTCCTTGTTTTCCCAAAGCTAAAACCCTGCTAGTTGTTCGATGTAGACTTCTTCTTCTAATTCCCCATTTAGAAAAGTTGATTTTACATCCATCTGATACACTTTGATGTCTTTGGAGCAAGCATAAGCCAATATCATTATGATAGCTTCCATTCTGGCTACTGGTGCAAATGTTTCTTCAATGTCTATTCCTTCGATCTAAGCATAGCCTTTACAAACCAATCGGGCCTTGTTTCTAATTAATTGTCCATCTCCATTCATTTTGTTTCTGAAAACCCACTTTGTGCCAATCACATTCTTGTTATTTGCTCATTTCCTTTTGGATACAAAAGTCCAAAGTCCATAGTTCCTTTGAGATATCTGAAGATACTTTTAACTGCTATAATGTGATTTTCCTTTGGAGCGGCTCAAAATCTTGCAACTTGTCCAATGGCTTGCACCACATCTGGCCTTGAGGTTGTTACATATAGTAGACTACCAATCATTGACCTATAAAGCCTTTGATGAACTTCTTTAGATTCGTCTTCCTTGCTTAACTTACAACAAATGATCATAGGAGTAATCACAGGTTTACAATCTTCCATCTTGAATTTCTTTAACATTTCCTCGATGTATTTTGTCTGAGTAATAAAAATGCCTTTTGTTCCTTGAGATATCTGAAGTCCTAATAAGAAAGTCAATTCACCGAGCAAAGACATTTCAAACTCTTTCTGCATGTCCTTAGCAAATCGTTGACTTAGTGAATCATCATCATTTCCAAGGATGATATCATCAACATATACTTCAATGATGAGTATGTTGTCGTAGTCCTATTTGATTTACAAATTGTTGTCTGCACTTCCCCTCTTAAAATTTTGTTGCTGCAAGTACCTGTCCAATCTGGAGTACCAAGCTCTAGGAGCTTGCTTTAGGCCATATAAAGCCCTTTTGAGTCTGCATACATGGTCCTTGTTTTCCCAAAGCTGAAACCCTGCTGGTTGTTCGATGTAGACTTCTTCTTCTAATTCCCCATTTAGAAAAGTTGATTTTACATCCATCTGATACACTTTTATGTCTTTGGAGCAAGCATAAGCCAATATCATTACGATAGCTTCCATTCTAGCTACTGGTGCAAATGTTTCTTCAATGTCTATTCCTTCGATCTGAGCATAGTCTTTACAAACCAATCAGGCCTTGTTTCTAATTAATTGTCCATCTTCATTCATTTTGTTTCTGAAAACCCACTTTGTGCCAATCACATTCTTGTTATTTGGTCTAGGAACAAGTTCCCGTGTTTCATTTTTCTCAATTTGATCTAATTCTTCTTCCATTGCTTTGAACCAATGCTCATTGGTACTGGCCTTTGCAAAAATTCCTGGTTCAATTGTAGACATTAGAGAGAAGTGCACTTGCTCATTTCTTCCAGATTAACTTCTTCTAGTTCCTATTCCGGCATCTTTATCACCAATAATTTGATCTGATTGATGGTTCTTCTAGTACCAGTTCTTAGGAAGCTATTGATCCTTCTGTTCTTCTTGTTCCACAGTTGGTTGATTCTGTTCTTCATCTTCCGTAAGTTGTTCTTCATTCTCATCTAGTTGTTCTTCCATTTTAATTTCTTTCATTTCTTTCTGATCAGAAACTTCCTTTTCTTCATTGTTCGATTCTTCTGAGTCTTCTCTAGATGATTTTAGTCTGGTCTCATATATTTTCACATTGATGCTTTCGATTAGCTTGTTTAATCTCAAAATGTAGCATTTGTAAGCTTTCCTTTTGGATGAATATCCAACGAATATGCCCTTGTCTACTCGAGAATCAAATTTTCCAATCTTCTTATCTTCTCTTTTGATATAGCACTTGCTTCCAAATATTCTGAAGTGCCGTACACTTGCCGCTCTTCATGTCCATAGCTCGTAGGGAGTTTTATCATTTTTGCTTCTGAGTAATCCTCTGTTCATGATGTGTACTAATGTATAAACTGCTTGTCCCTAAAATTTATCATTCAACTTAGATTCATTCAACATGGTCCTAGCCATCTCCATTACTGGACTATTCTTTCTTTCAGCAACTCCATTTTGCTGAGGTGTTTTGGCTACTGAAAACTGTCTTTTTATTCCATGCTCTTCACAATACTTGTTGAATTCATCTGAAGTGAATTCTCCACCATTATCAGATCTGAGGCACTTGATTCGTGATCTTGTTTCATTTTCAACCAGTTCCTTAAAAGTTTTGAAACATCGAAAAGCTTCTGACTTCCTGTTGAGAAGACATACCCAGGTCATCTGGGTATAGTCATTAATAAGTAGCATAAAATATTGTTCACCATTTAGTCCTATTGTTGACTAAATTATCATTAATGCCAACAAGTGTGTCTCGGAGCCCCTTGAGGATCCCCTAAGGGTTAGAAGTCTATCAATGTCAAAGGAGACTTTGAATGCTGCTTCCTTTCTTGATGTGTCTTCGTCTTCAATTCTCATTTCATTGGCCACAAAAGTCCCATGTAGCTGATCTACTATCATAGTGTTCATATATGTTATTTCTTCTAGGGCAGAGATCTTAAGATTGAACCTTTTGGGAAGAATCCTTAGAATTTTCCGGACAACTATGGCCTCAACACTTCTTCACCCAAACCTCTAATGGTATTCACAAGTCGATCAACTCAAAGAATATAGGTTCTGATGTCTTCATCCTCATTCATCCTTAGTTGTTCAAATTGTCCTCTGCATGTTTGAAGTTTGGCTTCCTTGACTTTACTATCTCCTTCATATGTGGTTTGGAGTTTGTCCCACATTTGCTTTGCAGAGGGGCAATTCATCACTTTGGCAAAGACGAATTTATCTATAGCACCTAGAATGTGGTTTCTGGCTTTTGAGTTGTTATTGTATTGAATCAACTCATATGGATCTATCGATACGGTCTTTGGTACCTTGTACCCATTTTCGATACTTTGGCATATCTCCACTCCTTGAGCTTCCACATAGGCTCTCATCCTTATGCTCCAAAATGCGTAGTTGGTCCCATCAAACATAGGTGATCCACTTTTGTTTTGTTTAGCAAACTTGCCCATGATTGCCTTCCAGCAGTTAGATTGTTTTGAAGGAACCCGCTCTGATACCAATTGTTGAAACACTGAGAGGGGGCTGAATGAGTATTTGCATGCACACAAGACCCAAAGACAAAGATGCACCTCATTTTTAGGTACCCCTTATACTATGAGATCAAAGGACATTACTATTTCCTATATACGAACATGGAGAACTCAATCTCTATTTTCTTCAAGTATCAAGATCAGAGATGCCTAGCCCTCTTCATCGTGGAGATATTCAATTAAATATCTCAGCTCTTACACACCCCACCCCACATTTTGACGACCAGGAGGATCACCTCATACTTTCATGTTGAACCGTTGAATCGAAACAAGTACAGGCAAAGTTCCAGAGTACTTCACATAGTAGACTAGTGAGACCTCGTGTCTGTTAATTTTTCTGATTTCAGGACTAGATAAAATAATCCTAGTGTTTTTCCTTGCTTATATTTTAATTTCAGCCCACTGATTATTTTACACTTCCTGAGATTTATTAATAGTAAATAAAATAGCATAAGTAATGTAGGAAACAAATCACAAAAATACACATACAAATTTTTGCTCTTCAAAATCAGCTTTTCGTTAAATAACTTCCAAGCTTACATGGGCTCCCTTACTAGGAAAATGGCCTTGCAAAATTACACAACAAATCTAGCAAATTCTACCTCACAAAAGATTAACTTCAACCTACAAAAATGCCCCTAAAAAATGTAGCGAAACCCAAAATTTTCTGCACTCTGCAATCTGTTGTATAGCCTCCTTGTACGGCATGTATGGTTCCTACAATTGTATCGATCCATACGGTACAATACGTATGGATTCATATGATGGTTCTGTACACCAAGTATGTACGGTCCATACAGTACCCCTACACAGATTAATTTTGCTCCTGATCATCTGCTTGCTTTTCTTGAATGCTACCTCCTTCTCTCGCCCAAGAGACTGAAAATAAAAAATTCTTTCTCCTAATTCTCCACTCAATGCTTGAGTTTCTCTCTTGAAAGAATAATGTGTCTTCTCCTCTCCCCTTAGCTACCTTTTATCTTTTGGGATGAACCAAAACACTAACTTCAATGGTTGAGATTAGATCTCACTCTCTTGAGATCAAGGGCTAAAATTCATTTGATTGACATAAATCACTAAAGCCCATAACTTTGGCTTTTCTTCAATGTAAACCCAATTAATTATAAAAGACATTCGTTAATAATCCTTTAATTTAAATTGAGTTTTCTAAGTTCCCAAGAGGTCATAGTGATGATTCCCATGGGTAAGACACCCACCCATGGAAATACCTATCTGAGCTACAAACATCAACACTCCCTCTTAGCGAGGAAGGTATTCTCCACAACTCCTAGCTTGTATTTAAAGTAGACAAACTTCCCTTTCACCAAGGGCTTGCTGAGAATGTCTGCAACCTACTCATCTATGGAAATGTACCAGAACTTAATTGCTTCCTTCTCAACCCTGTCTCAAATGAAGTGATATGCGATCTCAATATGCTTGGACCTGTCATGGAACACTAGATTCTCAGAGAGTTTGATACAACTCTGATTATGGCAATGGATCGCCATAGGCTCCAACTCCTAACCAAATAACCTTGTATGCAATTTGCAAAGCCAAGTGCTTCACAACTTGCCATACTCGCTACCATGTACTCTACCTCTGTTAAACTAAGTATTACGAAAGTTTGCTTCCTGTTGAACCAAGAAGTCATTGTTGAGCACAAACTGAAGCAACACCCTGAGGTGCTCTTCCAATCAACTACACTTCCTGCCCAATCTGAGTCTGAGTAATCCTGCAACTCAACTCCATCACCTCCAAGATACCTCGATCCATACTCCGTTGTGGCCCTCAAATATATGAGCACATGCTTTGCTACTATCCAATGCACCTGCCTTGGCTCCACCACGTACTAACTCAAGGCGTTCACAACAAAACATATAGTTGGCATGGGTTGACCAAATACATCAACGATCTAATCAGTTGTTTGTATACTCTAGGATCCACCCACTCTAAATCTGAAGAGTCAATCTTCTTCAAATTGGACGCCATAGGTGTGGCCATCGATCTACATTCCTCCATCCTAAATCTCTTTAGGATGTCAACTATGTACTTCCCTTGTCCAAGGAAGATCTCTCATAATTTATGCCATACCTCTAACCCCAAGAAGTAATGCATCAAGCCAATGTCCTTCATCTCGGACTCTGTGGCCAAGTTTTCCTTGCACCCTACTATAATCTCTCCTCTATACCTGTGAGAAACAAATCATTCATGTATAGCACCAAGATGAGTGGATCAAATCCAACAAATACGAAGTATAAGTTGGGATCCACCTCACTCTTGATGAAGTCCATGCTCTGCAAATATTCCTCAAATCTAGAATACCATGCCTTGGATGCCTGCTTGAGAATTCGTACAAGGATTTCTTAATCCTGCACACATGAGACTCCCTCCCATGTACCTCAAAGTCATGAGGTTGCTCTATGTATACTTCCTCCTCAATAACCCCATTTAGGAAGGTTATCTTTACATCCATCTGATGAATCCTCCACATCATGATTGAGGCAATAGATATCACAGCCCAAATAGAAGAATACATGGTGACTATAGTGAATGTCTCCTCATAATCCACACCCTCTCTGTGAGAATCCTCTCGCCACGAACCTCGCCTTGAACTTCTTTATGTTGCCATTTGTAGCATCCTAGATCTTGAAGAGCCATTTGGAAGTCACCACAGACTTCCCCTCCGATCTTCGCACAGTGTCCCACACATCATTCTTCATGATGGAGTTGTACTCCACCATGGCATCCCTCCAAACCTATTGGTCAGTTGCTTCCTCATAATTGGAAGCCCGAAATTAATGATGTTGTTCTATCATTGCCATATAGTTCTGAAACTTCTTCAAAGGCCTATTCTCCCTAAACGACCTCTTGGGAGCATCAACATGCTCTCGAGCATCTCTCAATGTCTGCTCAAACCACCTAGGTCTCCTAACAGAACTGGAAAGAGCCAACTCCTCCTCATCACTTCAATGTTGACTCCCCAAACTGGAAGTCTGTGAAATCTCTTCTCCCTTTAAAGCCTCCTACTCCTCATCCTCTGCTACTATTGGTAACTCATGAGACTTCCTAGATGCCAAGTTCTCCTCCAACTTGACATCTCGACTGACAATTATCTTCCGTTGTGCTAGCATGAAGATACTGTAAGCCTTCGAGGTCTCGATGTACCCCACAAACACACCCTTCTCTCCTACAAGCTCAAGCTCTATCTTCTTTTCCTCAGGCACATGGATGTAGACTAGACAGCCAAAATCCTGAGATGAGTGATCTTTGGTTTCACTCCTATGAATGCCTCCTTAGGAGTCTTGTCTTACATTATCTTGTGAGGAATCATGTTCTACAAATAGACTGTTGTGTTACATGCCTTTTCCCAAAGAAACATAGGCAGTCCCTAGTCATGAATCATAGCCTTTGCAATACTGATGATGGACCAGTTCTTTCTCTCCACAACCCCATTCTTTTGAGGGTTGAATGAGATTGTCTTCTCCCTATTGATCCTTGCTTCCTTGCAAAAATTCGTGAAGTCATTAGAGATGTATTCTCCCTCATTATCTGACCTCAAGACCTAGATCTTCTTTTCTATCAAGTTCTCCACCTGAGCTTTGAACTCTTGGAACTAACTGAAGACCTCATCCTTGGTCTTCATGAAATAGATCCAAGTTTTCCTGGAAAAGTCATCAATGAATGTCACGTAGTATGATGCTCCCTGCACTGATAACATAGGGTCACATAGACCTGAATGAATAAGACCCAAGATCCCCTTACACCTACTCTCACTGCTTGGAAAAGCAGTCTTGACATTCTTGCCAAGTGCACACCCTCTGCATACCCACTAATGCTCAACACTGAAATCTTCAATCCTAGTACAAATAGCACATCCTAGGCATCAAACAAACCACCCTACCCAAGCTAGAACGCAATTGTTCCCTCTCCTCTGACTGCATACTTAGCAGCATCACCAAGCTCCACATGGATCCATGAGTATGACTCCTTCAATCTGTTGAATAGCACCCACACTATTGTCATGTGACGAGATGCACCATTGTCCAAGTACCAAGCAATCCTGGAAACTGTGTTGGTAGAAAGGCAGGAAACAAGAGAGAAGTCACTTTCGAACTTCGCAGCAAACTCACTCAACTAAATCTCTGCAAATGTTGTTACCTCATGCTTCTTCCCCTTACCTTTATTCGTCTACAAACACTGAGTTGTATAGTGCCCATTCTTGTGGCACACAAAACACTTGATTTTACTCAAGTCTTTCTTCTTCCTCGACTATGAGGCCTCCCCCTCACTGTTACCATTTCTTGTTAGAACTCTTTCCTTTTCCCTTTCGTGCCTTGCTGACGAGGACCAAGTTCTCCTCACCATCTTCCTACTTGTGGGCTCTAGACTCCTCCCGAATCTCCTCCTGAATGCAACCATCCCATAGCCTCTCCCATTTGGGAAGCTTTTCGCGAGCACGAAGACTTTTTACAAATGGAACCCAATCCTTGGTGAATCCATTCAACACTACTCTGGGAAGCTTTCCTCGAGCACGAAGACTTTTTACAAATGCTTCCCAATGCTTGGTGAATCCATTCAACACCATTTTGACAAGCTCTACATTATCTACCTTCTCCCCAATGATTGCAAGTTGATCCCGAATTTGGTCGATCTTCATAAGACAGCTGGTAACATTGTTCGATCTAGTCATCTAGAAATATCTAAGTTTGTCCCTCAAAATCATATTCTTGTTCACATAATCACTCTGGAATACATTCGTTAGAGCTTTGTACATCGTCCTGGGTTGTTGACTTCTCAGCTACATGAAGAATCAAGTGATCCTTCACAACATCCATGATCACTCTTTGGGCCTTAACCTCCTCCTTCTCATGTGCTGCCAACTGAGTTGGATCTGTTCGTATAGTAATTGTCTGCTCCACAATGTCCCAAACTTCATGATCTTTCGAAAGTAGTGTAACCCTCGCTTTCCATGACAAGAAGTTAGATGCCCCATCCAACCTGTCCTCAAATCCTATGTCATAGGGTTCGACGAATTTTATCCATGAAATTCGAAATTCACCGAACTTCATCAAAAAAAGGAATTCGTTTAAAGTCGTCAAATTTCAACGCCGAACTCCAAATCGAACCGAATCGAACCTAAACGAACCTCATCGAATTCGAATTTAAACGAATTTAATCCGAACTTGAAAACGAATTTAAAGTAGAAAGGAATTTCACAGCAATTTTAGTTTTTAATATAATTATTTTTTAAAACTTTAACCCGAGTCACTATACTTTTCCGCCAGTTCCCGCGTTCCACTGTCATATCGCCGCCTGCATTTGCTCCCAAGTGTGTTGCTCCTTGCCACAACCCAGTGCCCACAGTATCAAGTCCCTTATTCCCTACGGGCCTGCATTCAGCCACATTTGCTCCCATTTTTGTTGTTTGTTGCCATAGCTGAGTGCCCACAATTTCAAGTCGCTTATCCGGATCCCTTGCATTGAGCCACCAGCATCATTCTTTCACTACTGACTGTCCACTACTCCAAAGTCTATGACTCTGTAGCACTACATAGTTCACACCATGACACCACAGCCCGCGACTCCACTGCACAGTTACTGCACCAGTGCTCCAATGCACATTCACTCGTGAACAGTGACTTTCTGTACATGCAGGATGCAACATTGAGCATAATGATAAAATCTAATGTCTTTTCTTTATTTGTTAGTCATTTTATTTTATTGTATATTTTATTTTATATATATATATATATATATGTATGTGATTTTTTTATATTGGTGAACCTAATGCCGAACCTCATCCCGAACTTCATAAAAAAAATCGAATTCGAATCGAATTTCAAGGTTGCCGAACTCTAATTCAAACCCGAACCATGTGACATAGCTCAAATCTGAGACCAATTGTTGTGTGCTTTGTCCTTCAAGCACCCACTAAGATCAATTGTTGTAAACCCTATATCTACACTAGATCTGCTTGCTAGTCACTCAAATCTACTAGACTTGTTGCAATAGATTTTAGATTTGCTCCTTGTTACCACCTAAGTTGTACTTAGTGGTTTTTTTTATCAAGTGAGCCTGGTGAACTGGACAAGGATAACTTGTTCGGACTTCAAAGAACCTTCAGTCTTGCTTCTGGGAAGCTTTGTTGTACTATATCACATGTTCATACCCCATGGGGGAATTGTAATAAATGTTCTAGCATGATAGTGTCTGTAAAAGACTCGGTCTCTTAGACTTTATTTGTCAATCCGATCAGCCCAAGGTGTTTTTTCCCTTGGTTATTATTGGTTGTTGAATAAACAACTGATAATTTCTGAGTTTTTCACTCCATACCTCCAAAGTTGGGGTGGTCGGCTTGGCATTTAGGCCTATTAAGGTTATTAGAGTCTATGTGTCAATGTATAAACATGCCAGACATCATGGTCGAGTCATATGAACATGTCTAAGTCCCCCTAGGTTTTTTCAAGTTTTCAATTTTTTAGTTTTTTCAGTGTCTTTTATTAAAATTTAATTTTTCCAAAACTTAGGCTATTTTTTAATAGTTTAATTGGAAAAATTGATTTTGTAA
>LPNX010295713.1:145777-170933 GCA_001517045.1 Pseudotsuga menziesii
GCCTCTTCCAAGCTAGGGAGAACTGGGATTGAGGTGCTATTGCTCTTGTACTGTATTGTTTTTTCATTCTGGAATAAAGAAGCTTTGGAGGCAAGATCTATGGTGTAATGCTCTTCATGTGTGGATGTTGATTGTCAAATGCTTATGAGGTATAATCTACTTTATTTATCATTGCTTTGCTGGTTAATTGTTGGCCTTGAAGGAGAGAGCTCCCTCTTGTTAGGGTAAGAGTTTATTCTAGTTTGATTTATGCTCTCACTATTGCTTGTTCCAGATCTATTGGATTTGTATGTATTTTAAGTTTAATTGCATGCTTTCCAATTATCTCTTCCAGCAGCACCTATGTTTTAACCATCTGTTTGTGCAAGGATTTATAAGTTGCAGGTGATCTCGCTTGTAGAAGAGGTTGAGCTGGTTTGCATCTTCCTCGTCTTCAGTATCTTCTGAATGACATAGTCCCTCGGTGTTCCACCAAAGTAGAATCCAAAGCCCAACATTCCCAGGCTTCAAACACTCTTTCTCTCTCTTCCTCCTTCAAAATCTTAATTTCTCTTCAAATTGGTTACTTTTAAAGAGTCTTATTGCTTAGATCTGTCTCATTAAGAAAATTACATATAGATCTAGTTAGTAAGATCATTTCTTAAGTTTAGATCTCAGTTTTGTTTTGCATATAAAGTTGTATTTTAAGAGATCTAGCTGAAATTATCCTCTTTTTGCAAGCATTTTAATGAAAATTTGTAGCTTGCTTTTAAGGTAGTTTCCTTTGCTGTACTTTAAAGTTTCATATTCTGCAATAAAAGTGCACATCTTATTGGCTGCCCAAACAGCAAGCCAAGATCCCAAGGAAAGCTTGCTTTCCTTGGTTCTTTTTTGCAAAACTAGATTACCCCAACTTAACAAAATTTTACTTAAGTTTTTCTTCGGTAACTAGTGTAGTAACCCAAAACACTTTCAAAGTGTGTTTGGGCACATTTGATTTTGATTGCTCGCTGTTTTTTAGCAGGTCCAACAAAAAAGAGAAGGAGACTCTACCAAATTTCCAACTCTTGGACGAATCGGAGCTTCCCAAAAGCTTCCCCCACCACCTTGTTTAATTCTAGCTTGTTACAAGCTTGTTGTAAGCCTTTGGATCCCAGATAACAAGGACCAAAGTGCATCAATTTTAATTTGCTGATATTGTAAATCGCTACTAATAAAGAGAAAAGGTCCTTTCAAATAGGCTCTTTCGAACCTATTCACCATCCCCCCTGGGGGGATTTGCGTCGGTGTCAATTTTTTACTTTTTGTTCATATCTTTTCAAACTAGCATAGCTCTAACCTGCAGGGTAGTATACTTTGATTCATTATCAATTTCATATTCCATATTTGATATTTCAAAGTAATCTTCATACTTACCCCACGACTTCCCTATTGACCCGAAAGGGGAAAGAGATGCATGGTAGGACTAATTAGAAAACTGGAATTGTGTATCTGTGTTTTTTTTTTCATCATTTGTTTCTTCAGCTATTATAAAATTAACCCCTCCTTGATTCCCAGATTGAGATCCACTTGGATCGAAAGAGGTTCCTGGAGGGTTTTCCTTTTAACAAAAACACCCAATTTTAAAATTTACTAAAATTGACAAGACTCTGGTGTGTATGCTTTGCACTTGGCTGCGGTTCGTCCGATCAGTCAAGCTGTATCAAAAGCACTTGAGTGACTAGTATAATTAGGATTCACTCTCCCAAATTGACAAACCATCAGGTGAAAATCCAACACCTCGATCAAACCATTATGGTGGCAAAATACCCAAAGGAAGTGGGAGCTTCTGAAAAGTGACCTCGGGGCGTCGATCTCTGTCACACCCTAACGGGTGCGTTATGAACAATAGCCCCCAGAGACTCCATTCAGCCCACATATTTCTTGCGGGTAGCCGTGAAGGTTTAGTTTTGGACATACTCCAAGTACTCTCGGGTATATCTGGAGTCCACCCCTTCGCCTAATTTTAATCAACTCACACCTCACATTAACTTAAAACGTACCAAGAGGCAATTGCAAAACATTCACTCCAAGCACATGCAAGTACATTGATTTTATTTTAACTCCATTCTAAGGCACTGGTTATTTTCTTGCTATATATATATTGTGTCTCAGCATTGTGCTTTCGTGCGCTCATATTTGTATCTTGTCATCTTTGATTGTTTATGGTTAAATTCCAAACTCCTAAGTAACTCATTCAATTTAACATCACCGTACTAAGTAATTTAGCCTTAGTAACTTAATAGGGTCTACCCCCCTTGGCTTCGTTAGGAGTTGAGCCTAAACGGAGGAGTCAAGAACAAAGTGACAGCCTTGACTCGAGACTTGCCCCCAAGGGCACACCGAGTGGCTTGAAGATTTCTGCCACGTGACCCAGGTGTGTGTAAGGCAGCAACACTCCTCTCAGAGTCTTTGCTCTAATATGTTAATTTTCTGATTTCGACACTAGATAAAACAATTTATAATGGTTTTCCTTGCTTAAATTTCAATTTCAGCCCACTTATTATTTTACACTTGTTGACATCTATTGACAATAAATAAAATAATGGAAGCAATGTAGGAAATAGATCGCAAAAAAACACATACAAATTTATGCCCTTCAAAATTAGCTTTTCATTAAATAACTTCCAAGCTTACAAGGGGTTCCCTTACTGGTAAAATGGCCCTGAGAAATTACACAACAAACTTGGCAAATTCTGCCTCAAAAGATGAACTTAAACCTACAAAATTGCCCTTGAAAAACACAGCAAAACCCAGAATTTCCTACCCCCTACAATATGTTGTACAGCCTGTACAGGCTGTACAATTGTATGGTTCGTGCAATTGTACGACCCATATTGCTCGTACACTGGTACTTATTCGTATGATACAGTTCGTACAACGGTATGGATCAATGATGTTGCTTGAACGACATGTATGAAATCCCCTACTGTCGAATCCATACAACTACGTACAACATGTATGTACAATCCATACTGTACACTGCACAGAAAAATTATGCTCATGATCAAATGCCTACTATTCATGAATGTTGCCTCTTTCTCTCTCTTGCCCAAGACACTGAAAATCAGGAAGTTTTCCTAATTCTCCACTCAATGCCTGAGTTTCTCTCTTGAACGAAAAATGTGTTTTCTCCTCTCCCCTTAGTTGTCTTTTATACTTTTGGGATGAATCAAAACCCTAACTTCAATGGATCAGATCAGATCTCACTCTCTTGAAATCAGGGGCTAAGATTCATTTGATTAACTTAAATCACTAAAGCACATAACTTAGGCTTTTCTCCAAATTAATCCCAATTAATTATAAAAAGACATTCACTTTAAAAATTCTTTTAAATAAAGTGAATTTTCTAAGTGCCTAAGAAGTCTTAGTGATGATTCCCATGGGAAAGACACCCACCCATGGAAATACTTGTCCGAGCCACAAACATCAATAGTTTCTCCCCTCATCCCCCCTAGGGAGATCGATAGATGTCATTGAGACCAATTTGGAGGTGTCAGACCATACATCTAATCGCACATACTCAGTGGCAGAGGGATCATCTCCAAACAAATTAAGAACCGGACACCCCCCGCCAGTCAAATTGCCTCCCAACCCCAACTAAGCAGCGAGAGATCTATTCAAAGCTTCTTCCCTTCAACCTCGGATGGTAGTAGAACGCTTCCTCACTTCTACATCCCTCCCAAGGTCGTATAGATGGATTCCACTATGGTACCTAAGGGGACTCCGACAATAAGCCAGTGCCCTAGTCGCCCCCATCTCCCTCAATCATTGGATCCAACAAACCTTGACATCATTGGCCTCATCTCTCTCTCTCTCTCTCTCTCTCTCTCTCTCTCTCTCCTCATTGACTTGTATCGAGTTGACCAGTTTAGTCTAGGACACTCATCTTGTACTATCACACCTGTGATATTGTTATATACATATTTTTCTTTTGGTCTTGGCTAGGCCTAGCGACTAACTTAATCAAATACTTATCTAGCCAGTACTTTTACTTCATGTATCTTTATCTTGCTTTCAGCATTCCCTAAGAGCTACTTTGACACTCCCACATTGTACTCCTACTAGATGTATCCTTTGGATGTACTTCATCTTATCTATATATCTAAGTTGCATGAAACATAGCTTTGGCACTCATTTCACCCCAGGAAACCTGTTGAAACACTAAAAAGCGTATGGTACTTGTCGAAAACACGTTTCGTCCATACAAAACATGTTTCTCGTACGGGAAACACGTCTGCACGAGCGGAATCACGTTTCCTCTAATGTATGGCACATTTCCCATCAAATAAAAGACCGTAAAGATTGGGATGTCAAGCTAAACTTTGTTGCTGGACCTCTCTTGTTGCACTAAATATCAGTGAAGCAAGACTCCGGCTGTACTCGCGAGTACTCGTGAGTGCGCCAAGTCGGGAGTTGAAACGGGTAATCGGGTAATACTCGTTGGACCACTCGGCACTCGCTGGAAACTCATGAGAATCGGCAATACTCGCCAGACTCGCTAAAACCCGCTAGAACTCGCACGACTCGGGAGTGTGCCTTCGCTGCCTTCGCGGGAGTGGTTCATTCGTTGCCTTCGCGAGAGTGTTCTGAGTGCCTTTGCTGAAGTGTGCACTATGGAGTGTGCCTTCGCGCAAGTGGTTCAAACTCTTCATTCGGCTATGTTGAAGTGGACTCGCGACCGATACCAACCCCAATCCACGAGACTGATCAGCATGCTTGTATATCTCGTCTATATCTCAGTATGCATGTTTCTGTGACAAGAATAAACACTATAGGTTTTGGCTGAATTGAACCTAAGTGACCACTTGGAATAAGCGTGTTTTTGGAACAAGAATCTGGCCACTACCTGCGAGTTGACTAAGTAATGACTGACTGAGACGCCATGTTGTACCACTGAAATTGCTCGTTTTGGGCTCTGTCCGAACCTATAGAACAAAGGGCGAAGGTTTGATAATATTTTTCATTTTTTTTTTATTTTAGTTTAAGACTTTAGTTTATTATTATATACGTTTATTAGTTTAACTTTTTATACGTTTATTAGTTTAACTTTTTATAAGTTTATTATATATATTATATACTATATACTATATACTATATACTATATACAAAAGAACTTAAATGTTTATAGTATATAGTATATACTTGAATGTTCTTAATATTTATATAAATTTATATACTTTTTTTTTTAATTTTAGTTTAAGACTTAAGTTTTTTATATAAACTTAATTTTTTTATTTAAATAAATGTTTTTTTATAAGACTTTTTATTTATATAAATGTTTTAATTTATATTTTTATTTATAAATTACAAATAAAATAATAAATATAACCAAGCCTTATTAAGTTACTATGCATATCATGAGTTCATTATTTGTCAAAGATATATCATATAACCATGCCTTCCTCCCATATTTTTCCATGCTGGTGTAGCATAACAACATTACCTTAAGATTGAAATAGACAAACAGATATTAATTTTATCATAATGATATAAACTTAAATGTTTTTATACTAAATTAGTAAATATGTTAAAAAATTTCTAGGGCTAGATAGATATTGTCCCCAATTTCAGAGTCTTCCAGTTTTCTCAAGTGTAAAATTTAAATTTTATTTTTTTTCCTAGTTTCCGAGTCTTGCCGAGTCTGTCACGAGTCTTTCCCAAGTTTTTCCCGAGTCGGCGAGTCATATGCCAGCCGAGTCTTTGCCGAGTCCGAGTCATGCAACATTGCTAAATATTGAGGAACCTAGAAGTGGAATTGGAAATACTTCTTCCACTCTAAATTCTGCTGCTGAGCGCGTTTCTTATTCTTTTTCTGAGGAAGACTATGAAGATGAGGATGACTATTAGTCTGAGCTCATGTTTTACTTTTATTTCTATGTTAGTATGTACATTGTTCACGGTTTGATACATTGTACTTGTAGCCTCGTACATAAAGGCTAAGTTTGGATATGTACTATATAGACTTGTTAATAAAGGTTGTTTTTGGATATTAGACTTGGGTTCATACGTAAGATATGATGTTACATGTATGATTTATATTTTATCTGTACCATTTATCATTTATCACTTGGCAATGTTGCTTGCAGATAAATGTAATTAATAATTTATGCTTTATGTTTTATAATAATTTTGTCATTGCTTATATATATATATATATCACATTTTCCCGTTTCCAAAATTTGGGGGGGTCGCATTTCCAATTTTTCCTCGTTTCCCCGTGCAACTTAGCTTTTTAGATTTGGGTGACAATGCCACGTATCTTGTCAAAGGATTGGGCTCATTAGCTAATGTTCTTGAGTTAGATTTTGGCATTTGCCTTGTATGTTCCTGATTTAACGAAGAGTCTGCATTCAATTTCTTGCACTATAGATTTACAAAGTTTGGCTTTGTTTTAAGTTCACCGAGTCACCATCAGAGATAGCAGCCATGGATCTGAAAGTTTTGGCCAAAAGAGTGTGAGAAAGTGGCCTTTACAAGTGACTTGCATATCAAGTTGAGCAGATGGCAAGATCCCATGATGGATGGGGGTTCCTCCAGCGTTGAGAAGGATGTTACAGAAAGATTCTTTCAAAAAGAGGTAGCTGACCTTGATGAGACTCTACTCTAGTAGTCAAAGGATTCTTCCAGAAAGGAGGAGCTGCCCTGGATGAGCTTATGCATGCACCACCAGCTTTTGATTTTGTTGTTCAGAATTCAGTGCAGATTTCAATTCATTAATTGATAGATCCAATACACAAGTTTTATTGCAGGAAGTCCCGAACAGTTCATGATGTGGTGTCAGAAGATTTTGACCAGTGAAGATTTCATGATGGACAAAGGAGGTTGGCAGATTGCTGATGCAATGTTCCTTGTACAGAAGGTTTTCACCTTGACAATTCTAAAGAGAGCTCAAGTACGGAAGGAAGCAGTGATCCAGAGTCATGTTTATTCAAGTTCATTGGTGGTTAACAGTTTGAGCAAAACCCTAGCAGAGGGGAGATGCAAATGTCGAGGGAGTATCTTGTGTTTGGAGAAAACTTTCCTTAGTAAGAGGAAGTGTTGGACTTATAGCACCTCGAAAAGTGTCCAACAAAACGCCATTAATTGCAGAAGCAAGCAGAGAATAACTGGGTGCATGCAGAGAATGTACAGTGGTCCATACAGCAGTAGGGTGACCCTCCTCCAGCACAGATTTCATACAGATCCACACAACAGTAAATGAGGGTGCAGCGATGACATTTAATTAGGGAAAAGAGGTAGAGAGTGCATACCTTTGGTATGCATGCGCCATCTTCAAGTAACTTCCAGCTTTCAGAAATCCAAGTTTAGCAGTTCGTTTTTACTCGTTGCTTTTCTATTTTGAGAAAAGTAAGTTCCAGATTTAGAACTAGTGGCTTTGTTCATCTTCAGTTAGATGCTATTTCTAGATCTGGTTCCAGTTAGATGTTATTTACAATTTTAACAGTTCAGTTCTATTTTTACATGCACAACTAAGTCACCAGACACGTCCAAAAACCCCCTTGTATCCCATGGGGCCGTGTCAAACACGAACACAACGTCAACACGTGTTTTTTCGTGTTCTGGAATCAGGACACGAAAAAACACATGTTGACATCGTGTCCCGGTATCCATGGTTTTCAGAATTTCAGCATCTAAGAACGGTGTAAGCTAAACTCTCGACCATTTGCACCGAAAATCCAGTGGAAATTGTTCAAACGGTAGTTTTCAGTGATTGGAATTGTCTAAACCAGGTGCCCCAGGGGTAAACGAGGGTCGTGAATCCATTTCTGCAATAAAAATTATAAATTCAACACTGGAAATTTCATTTTCAACAGCAAATCGTGTTGCCGGAATCTGGCCAAACTTGCCGTGAAAGGTGCAAATGGACGAGAGTTTAGCCAACTCCTCTAAGAACTAGTGGGACTGCAATGTTTCAAAACTGGATTCTATCATTTGTGAGGGATGGGATTGGCATTTAATTGATAGTGCCAAGCCCTCTAAGTATCCTGTTGTTGGTTGTGTTGACTATTCAACTCATCTATCATGCCCTTAGTAAAACTGTACCCTTCACACAAACCAAAAATATTGATTATGCATGTTAAGCTTTCTGCCTCATTAACATTTGGATTAGCCATCTTCATCAAATTGGGTAGTGATGACTTGAGTAAAAACAAGATGGATGCCCATGGATCCACAAATTGTACAAAGCACTAACACCGATGTCCCTAGAGGAATAAGGCAAAGGCTAGAGGAGGAGGAGGAGGAAGAAGAGGATCAGGGCAGTGATGAGTTTGTTGATTCAAGCATGGAGGAGGACTATTGACAAATGAGATTCTTCCATCTTGATCTCATCTATGATCTACCCCCTTTTGTATTTTCTATTTACTACTACTAGTTGCCATTGGCATTCCGACATCTAACACATCTTGATTTTGATGTCTTAATGAGAAATATGGTTTCGACATCTTGAGCTATCATCTTTGTGTCTCATTCTGATTTGTGAATGACAGAATGTTTAATGTGTATTGATTCTAATTAGTAATTTGATTTCTATTCAATATTTGTAAATGTTCTAGTTTCTAAAAAAAAATGGATCTATATGTCTATATTTTTAATATATATATATATATATAACGTGTCCTCCGTGTCCTAATTCCGGGGGCCACCATGTCTGTGTGTGTCCGTGTCCATGTCGGACCAAGCATATGACCGGATTCAAGACGACCCTTGCAACTATCAAGGCCAAGCAGTTCCACAAGAAAGTGGAAATTGGAGATGGAAGTAACCTTGACATTAAAGGGGTCAGTTCAACTAACATACAGCTTGATTCAAGTACGTTGATTCATGTTGGGGAAATTTTATATGTTCCTAGTCTAAAGAAGAATGTTATTTCAGTGACAGTTTTAGAAGACATGGGTACTCTGTAACTTTCTCTGAAGGAAAAGTTTTGATATGATCTAAAGGTAGAAGTATAAGCTCAGCCATTCTGATTGGAGTTCGTGAAGGTGACCTCTATAAGGTCCCAGGACATGTTGTTAAAGCTTTATACCCCAGTCAAGATTCAAAGATCAAGAGGGAGAAAACTGTACTTTTCAATCCCCAACCAAGAGGGGTTGCAAAATATGGAAATGTAATCTTCCATCAAGGCTCCAATGACTCAGAGATGGAAGTCTATGTGATTTCTTGTTTAGAGAAGCAGAGGGAGACGGCCAAGAAACCTACATATGATCTCATTGAGAATCCTATTGAAAAGCTTCAAGGTTGCTCCAGTGGGATCCATGTCACTAATTTAGTTTACTCCCATTATGAGGAGTCGGTCAAGCAGCAGGTTTGGAAGGATGATATGTGGAAAGTGATTCTCAGCTGTCAGAGGAATTTAGCTATAACTTCTAAGAGGATCTATCAGCTCATGCTTCGTGTTGAGATGGAGAATTGTTTGAAGCTCTCAAGAAACCCTGCATTTGATGACAGGCTGAAAGACTTCGAGATGAGTTATCACCATGTAAGGGTGCAGTATGTTATCGATGTACTAAGAATGTTCCTCTTGCTGAGAAGGAGTGTTGAAGTTAGTGCAGTTGCGAGACCCATTCTCAGAGAGGATGGTACCCTAGTTAGTTGACTAGGGCAAAGTAAGACCCTAGAAGGTACCCTAGGGCCCCCAATAGTCGCCTGGGGTTCTTGGTCTGGGACCAAGCAGGTTGATGCCATGGCAAAGCCCCTAGCATGTGGCTAGGGACCCTATGTGCCTCTAGGGTATTCTGGTCTGGGACCATGGACGTGATGTCCAAATAGATCCTACAGATAGAGGCAGAGACATATTCTGGTTTGGGACAAAGGACGCGATGTCCAAGTAAGTCTTGCAGGTAGTTGATCAACTTTCAGTCTGGGACTGAAACTCAGCTTAGTACTGAGGACCATTCTCTAAGAGAATGGAGGACCTAGTCAAGGTCCAGGGGTTGATCAACATGATTCAGTGTGAGACCGAAACTCATCCTAGGGTTGAAAGCCATTCTTTAAGAATGGAAGATAATGATATCCCCTCTACTAATCGATTATTGCTAGGTTGCTTCTCAGGGGACTGGCCACCCCTTAACAATGTCCCTAGCACCTAACCCTTAGGAGTAGTGTTGAGGATTGTACCATTCGATTGGATCTTTCCCTTATACAGTGATGACAAAATAAATAAAACAATGTACCTTGAGAGAGAGAAAAGTTCAAAGTCTTTGGTCTTGCTGGTCATATGGATGAATACTTGTCCACCCTTACGATTCACCTTGATCTTGTGGTTGTGTGGGTTGTGGTCCCCTGTGTTGACTCATGGTCTTATTTTTGCTTGGTCCTAGCAATCTTATTGTGTGTGTACCCTTGTCCTGATGACACTTACCTTATGGGTCCTTTTGGTACACCAACCTAAGTTATTTTTATTTTTGGACCATTTACTTTTTGGCCTTATTATAAAATCATTAAAATGTTTAACTTATGATTTTATTAAAGGACCATTCAACTTTTTACTTTATGATTTTATAAAACCATTAAACTTACTTTATGGTTTTATTTTATTTTGTTTTTATTTGACCTTTGTTACCTATCCTAACCTTATAAAAAGGATACATCATATTTCCTTATGATCTATCCAAAGCTATCTTACCTATCTTCACAAACGTCTTTCTGCTTATTGCTCACGTGGATTTTTTTTAGTCTCTGGCCTTCATTGTTGGTTGCGACTCCACTGCTCGCGTGAATTTTTTGGTGTGTCTTACCTCTGTTGTTGACCGTGACTTCACTACCCGCCTGGATCTCTTCCCACGTGGCTTACTTCTGACTACTGCATGAGCCTCCCATCCCTCACCCATGACTCTGTCGGATCCTTCACTATGACTCTGCCGGATCGGATCCTTCGTCGTGACTCTATCAAATCCTACACCGTGACTCTGTCTGCCGAATCGGATCCTTCACCATGACTATGTCAGATCGGATCCTTCATCGTGACTCTATCTGCCGGATCGAATCCTTCACCGTTACTCTGTCGAATCCTACACCGTGACTTTGTCTACCGTATCTCTCATCGTGACACTGTTTGTCAGTTCCTCCACGGTGCCAGTTTGTGTGAGTCCCCATTCTCTACCGTGAATGTGTCTGTAATGTGAATGTGCCCGGGTAATCTCCAGTGTGGATGTATCCACGTGATACTCCAACGTGACTACATCTGTGCGTGTTTCTCTTATCTGTGTAGCGTGAACTCACCTGGATTTTTACACCTATGCAATTTCTCTTACCTGTGGTCACTAGCGTGGTCTCTATCCTAGTGTGATTTATTTACATCAGTGTGGCTCCTCTCAATTCTGCGGTCTCTATCCTATCTTGGTTGTGTTTACACCCGCTTGACTCCTTACCTGCCTTGCCCAACGTGATCTACCTTCACAGGATTGTATCAGCAGCATGACTATGTGTCTCTTATCAGTATTACTATGTTGCTACTTTGATTAAAAGAATTTGAGGTCTATTCACTCCTTCCTTAACTCTCTCTCTCAAGGTACGTAACGTGTTTACCCAGATTGACTTGTCCCTTCGGTGACAAGATCAAATTCAAAAGTATTTGAGTATAAGGCAGATTCAAATAATTGTTACGATTCTTTAGCATTGTTATTTTATGTACTTTATTTATTTTTACTATTTTTTACTGTACATGGCATTTGAGATTTATTAGTTTACTGTACATAGCATTTGACGATTCTCAAGGACCAACTTTAACGTAGTGACAAAATGGAGCGTTAAGTTGCAAGAGATGAAAATTATGTTGTTTTTTGTTTTATTACAGTTTAAATTTGACTATGCAGTACTATTGTGAATCTGAGTTTGTATGTTCATGCATTAAAGTTTGCTACTTATGTTAAAACTCATCTAATCTTTAAATTTCAAAAAAGTTTGCATGCGTAGAATATTCTCTAGTTAAGTCGGCTCTTTCATCAATGCAGGGAGGTGCACTAGTTAAGTAGGGTTTGACTTAGTCTACTAAGCAACATTGTGCATGTGTCTAGATTCAATGTACTCACCATTCTCCTCGTCTATAAAGGAGGTAGAGGAAAGACCATTGAAGGAGTGTAACTACTATGATTTGAGAGTGTAGTAGCTTACTATTTTTCCAGTTCTTGAATAAACATTGATGCAGATTTGAAACTTAGATTTTCTAAGCATGTTTATTGTGTGTTGCTTTTAGTCATTTCCAGCAGTATATGTAGCAGAGTTTATATTTAAGTTACAGCAGTTTTGATTAAAGGTTAAGGCTTTAATTTCTTAGGGTTAGGGTTTGTATTTACGTGCAAACTACCATGGTACATAAATTTAACACAGTCAACAATGAGGATCTTTACAACAATACCATTCAAGCTTCTCACAACTTACACTTGGTTGTGCATTGTCACATCCCCATCCATCATTTTGACCATAGGAGGGGGTATTTACAATTTTCAAGTTTATAAATTTCGGCCCATGGCCATAATACGAATTCATAAATAAGAAATGTGCGTGCAAATGCAGAAATACAAAACACAGCAGAAATAAAACTCTATCTACATACACACATCATGCATAATCAAGCATATTCATCACAGGAAGAAGATATAAGCATTCCACATTCATATACAAAGAAAATACTTATCTTTTAACAAGAATATCCGAGCAACGGGCTATGTAAGAGCGATTTTCCAACCAATCAAAGGTATAAATTGCAGATACCACCCCCAAGCCAAGCTATGAGATCACCAAAGCGAAGGAAACACCTACAAGCTTTTCTCTCACAGCCCAACCCATTTGCTCTCATGCTTAGCCAAACTACTCACCTTTAAGTTTGAGCATTACAAATATCTCACTAAGGCATCCAAACCATGGCACTCTCTTCTACTGGCCCACACAACACAAGGAAGGCATTTCCCTTCACTGCTCCACAGTTACCTTAGGAAATCCATCCCTTGCAGAATTTACCAATGTGCACAGAAAGAGTCCAACCTGTTATATGTTGTTGAAGAACCTCCTGTAACATCAATCCATGGCTTCTCAAACATTCAAAAGTAGCAAAACATAATGGGTAAAAGTTCATATCTGTCCCAACCTCTATGCTCACCTATAGCCATCTCCTTTCTCTAAAAGTCTACGGTTCCCCTTCACAATTCGAATCTTTGGTTATTTCACAATCTAGTAATGGTAATGATAATGGAATGAACAGCAAGAGGAAAACTCTACCTCGTGTAAAATCTACATGAGAATGAGTGGTACAGTCCAAAGGATTGGAGATGATGGTGAAAAGACTACTGACATAACTTTTAACCATAGAAGAAAAGGACTCTTGCATTTGTCATAAAAGTATATTCATTCCATGCTTCCATAGCTACACGAGAAGACTTTTCCCACCAACCTCACACATGTATTCAATGATTGGATTTAATAGTCAAAATGAAGTAAGTGGCTCATTTAAGGCACATGGCAGCAAAAGGATGAGTTCAAGGTGGACACTTGGCAATAGAGGATTTAATCTCCCATAGGCCCCCTTTCCGCTTCCACTCAAGTGGAATCATAGCCCCTCTAGAGCTCTTTAGTCTTTACACAACCATCTTGGACCATTTTATTATTTTTCTATCATAATATTTATATAGCTTTTTGAATTAGTATGACAAATTAATCACGTAGTCTAAATAGAAATATTTACAGTATACATGCCTAGCCATTCACTAGTCGAGCCTTGGCCTTGAGCTCTACGCTAGGAATCCATACTAGCATATTTACATCATTTACATAATTTGATTTAATACATTCCAAGTCAAACTAGGGGTACTACATGCATTCCGCATATTGGTCGTCCTCTTCCCCACCATAATTGATTGATGATTCTGGAGCCACCACGCATATGATCAAACATCAGCATATTCTATTTGATTATAGTTACAATGTTATACAACTATACCTAACCCACCCATCATCGTCTATGAGATCATCTTTATCGCTTTCTGGTTTATTTGTGCATGTCTTTGAAAACGTGGGATCCTCTCCTTCAAGGGCTGTTACCATTCTATTTCCTCTTGACCATACATATACATGGTTGACTCATAATCTTTTCTCTAGAAAACTAAGTTGTAGTAAAAGTCTAGTGCTAACTTGTCGAGTTGGTGCATTGATCTTTATCTACCACCAGTGCTAGTGTATTCACTCGTCCCTATGTTGAATTGTACTTACCACTAATCGATAATAAATGTAAATCTATTTTGACATTTTATATATTAAATAAAAGAAAGCAAATTTATATATTTTACTATTTACTTTACGAATATGTAACACCTCGGTTTTGACCCCATGTTATTGAATTGCATATGATGCAAATATTTTTATTTGATCATGGTGTGGAGCTCAAGGCAAAGGCCCCACCATGGATTTAGTGTCTTATGTATCGGCGATTAAAATCGATGTCGATGATTTATGTGCTAGCCAGGCACAATATGTTTGAGACATCATGTAAAATGGAAATTAATAAAAATGCCACAACTAGCTATGCGCCGCAACGTTAAAGAGATGGGGGCATGATTTCACAAGGAATAGGGAGGGGGGGGAATATTCCAACCTTTGAGCCAATGGGGAAAAGCCAAATGTCTAAGGGAAAACCCATAAAGTGGTCGACTACCCATTTTGTCCTTTTGTGCCCAGTCATCTAGAAGTTGGTTGAGGAAGTTATTGCATGGGAATGGGCAAGGCATGGGGGTCAATTTCGAATTAGGCAGAGCACCCATTTTAGAAAAACGTGTTTTGGCTTAATGGGCAAGTAAGAACCCAAAAATTACTCACTCACCCATTATGCATTCACGTCCTCCATTCCTCACGACAGGGGGAAGCTTAGAGAGCTCTCCCATTCACGTTTTTGGTCTGCTGTGTGTTTCCTTCACATTTGGGGGCAATTTTCTTCATTTTTCCCATGGATGGGAGCTCATTTTGGCAACGCTCAGGGGTTGGGCTCTCTCCTGGACGTTTTTTGCTATGTGTTCCTCATTACCAGGCTAGGAAAACCCATTGTTTTGGTTGCAAAGCGAATGGAAGAAAAGACCCACGATTTTTGGGTGTTGTTCGGGTTGTTTTGGCCATGTGAAGCCCATAAACGTTTCTGAGTTCGAATCCATGATATGGGGATTTGTAAGGGTCATTTTTGCCTATGTGAATCCATTGAATCGTTGTTGAATTCGGGTTGCTCACCCAAGGGTTGATTTTCCCATTCACCAAATCGTTTTTGGTTGAAAAGTGTTTCCTTCATACCCAGCATGTGCATTTTGTTGTTGTGGGCATCCTTGTGATGGCTTGGTAGAGTAAGTCCAAGAAATTCATTTGTTAGATGGATTCCTGTGTTTGATTAGCAGGCTGGTTTGGTCGGGTAAGTCCAAGGAACCATCTGTTAATTGGTTGGTTGTGTGTTTGATGAAAAGTTTGGCTTGGCTGAGTAAGCCCAAGGAACCTCCATGTTATTGGCTTGTTGCCCTAATAGCCTGTGAAACCTAATTGTTTATTGGCTTAGCTAAACAGTCTACGAAACCCAACTATATGTTGGCTTGACTGTGGGTGTATGATTTTGTTGTGTGTAAGCATGTTACTCCATAGTTCCTTGTGGAAATCATGCCCAGCTCGGGGGTGGCGATGATGCTGAGAGATTGATGAGCACACTGGCCTATGGTTGGGTGGAACGTTGCAACGACATAGCTAGTTGGGGGTCAACTTAATTACAAGATAAGTATTCACTTTTCTTTCTCTTGTGTATTTACCTCTGCAACTGTAATTGCTTGATTTATGAATTATGAACATGTTGAATGAATGAGTTTTGCTTCCGCTATTTATTTCATGAATAATGCATCGATGTATGTTTTTAATTCAATGCATTTTTTTTTATTATCCTGTTCATGGGGCTAGATTGTCCATTTGATAGCAGCATCAGTGTTGATCGCGTCCTCTCCATCAGCGGGATGAGGGGTGGGGACGTGACAGAATAAAAATAAATAAACTTTTAACTAATTGAAATAGTTTTAAATATAACTTTAAAACTAAATTCATATATTACATTTAAATAAAATTATCTTGAGTTTTATTTTATAATAATTTAAATTTGATTATTTATACACCTTTGCAAATACCCTAGCATAGAATGTCTTGTAAACATATAATATTCTAATCCATTTTAATCATAGTTGACACAAGACTGAAAACTTACTCTATACTTATAGCCACAAATATAGGGACTATAACTTCCCAAAGCCCCCACTTTAGAAAGAGTCTTACCTTATATAATCAATGGTGTGGATGGTAATCCTGATTTTATTACCATTTCCATCTACTAAGACATTCTATTTACAACTGGAATATAAGGGATAAGCTAAGTCATCTAGTTTGTGTTAATGTTTCTTTTCTTCTCTATGTTTCTTTTGTTCTCATGTTTTTTTAATTATTTAATTTTTATATTTTATTAAAATATATTATTGTTGTTCCCAACTTGTCGTTTCCTACAAATTTGAAGGAAACTTCTAGACGTATCGGAAATTCGTACCCACATTCAGAACGTTCCCACGTTTTCAAAACTTATGCAACACAGCATTTTCTAATTATTGTTCAATGTTGAATGTACAAAAACGTGTTTTTGTGTTTTTGTGTTGATGTTTCTCCATATAGCAACATCGAGCAGACATTCACCCTCGAGGCCTGATTCATATGGCTAGAGGTGAATGGCCTGTTAAAGTTTAGGGTTAGGTTAGGGTTTGATATAAGCAAATTAAAATTTTATACTTTAATGCATAAACAGAACTAAAGATCCAGAACAATACTGTTGTAATAAATTCAAACGTGACTTTCATCTCTTTCAACTTTAATACTCAACTGGTCACTGCGTTAAAGTTGGTCCTTGAGATGTTTTACCAATTGCGACGTACAAAACATAAACAATAATAATGAATAGTAATTAAAAACAATAGCAATGTATAGGAAATAAAGTAATGACAGCAATACTAAACCGTAGCAAAGAGCAGTAATCACACTGGTTTAGAATTGGTTTGGATCAACCTTATACTCGGATACTTTTAGGTTCAGATCTTGTCACTGAAAGGACAAGTCACTAGAGGAACAGATGACATACCTTGAGAGAAGAAAATATAGATTAAGTACAGACCTTGAGATGCTTGATCAAAACAATTCAAGAAAGAGAATGGAAACTTCAAACCCTTAGACGCAAGGCAACAATTTCATGAAAGTAATGGCACCTTCTAAACATGCCCCAACTACTCATAGATCAGACTTAGCAGTACAACAAGGCCACAGTTCAATTACAGGCAGCCCACTTAGGTCAACAGTTCAACTTGTACAGTCTACATCCCAGCTAAAGAAGACAGCCAGCTAAAGAAGGTCACAACCTAGCAAGGAGGGTCACCCATAGTCCACGGCCCAGCAAGAAGGTCACCCACAGTTCACGGTCCAGCAAGAAGGTCACCCATAGTCCACGGCCTAGCAAGAAGGGTCACCTACAGTCCACGGCCCAGCAAGAAGGTCACCCATAGTCCACAGCCAACAAAAAGGGTCACTTACAGTCACGGCCCAGACTGGGAAGGTTGACAACAAACACGGCCCAGTAAAAAATGGTCACAAAATAGATTTAGCAGCCCTAGAAGAATGACGCCAAAGTTAAAAATCCAAGAGCATTTCCCAAGGATGGTCATGACCTACACTTAAGATGTCATCACAATCACGGATCAGCCCAAAGGAGGGAAAACACAGTCACGGACTGACCTTAAGGGCAACAAACAGCTCACGGCCCAGTAAAAGGAGCAACATACAGTCACAGCCCAGTCCACAAGGAGATCGAGGCAACAAGAACCCAAAAACATCCACTCAAAGCAACAGTAACCCTAGGCGTCAAGCAAAACCAGCAACAGCGATTTCTAAAGCACATAAAGATCAGATCTAAACCTTTTCATATGTCAAGATAGTTTCAAAGGTCACTTTCAAAGGTCACTTCTTTATAAAAGTGAGACTTCTTTATAATCTTGACAAGCCTTCTAGAAAGGTCACTTAGGCAACTCTAGGTTTTCGGATGGCCAATCATAAAATAAAGTTAGGTGGACTTAGGATAGGATACCAATTGTCCAAAGGTCTTACAAAATAAAAACCATAAAGTTAAGTTGACTTAGGATAGGGTACTAATGGTCCAAAGGTCTCACAAAATAAAAACCATAAAGTTAATGAAAATTTTCAAGAACCCCACCCGGTTTCAGTTTTAGGTAAACATATGGTTCAATGCCCAAACCCCAACATTTGCATGTGCATAAAAATTTTAAAATTTAACTGAAAACATAAAACACGAGATTTCTTTTCTTCTTTTGAACTCTGAAAATTATGGCAGCCCTAAATTCTTACTCATAAATTTAATTTCAACCACAAACATGAAAATTAAATGCTCAGATTTTTGGTCAAATTGACCCAAGAAAAACCCCAAAAGGAAAACCTGTTTTTAGAGAGATTTTATTCTTCAAGCAGAATTAAAAATTAATTACAACAATACTTATCTCCTCCTCGAAATTCGTGCCAACTTCACACTGACAAACTGTTGTACGGCTACCTTGATTTCCGTGTTGTAAGGCCTCACACGTGTGGTTGTACAGACCTTGAAATCTGTGCCAAATCTGCATGTTGTACGAGCACAAATAATGTTGTATAGACCTTGATTTCTTTGCTATACGGATGCCTCGAAATGTGTGCCTACTCACCCCGATTTCTGTGTTGTACAGATGCCTCGAAATCTATGTTGTATGACTTCACACGTGTGCCTGTACGGACCGCATGGCCTGCATTTAATTTTGTGCAAATGCCTGCAATAAATGTTGTATGGTCCTCCTAGGGAATCGTTCCCATCTGCTGGTACAATTTCCTCGATTTTCGTGCCCTTTCTCCTCTTCCTGAATTTGGAATTTGTGCAAGGGTTTCTTCTCTTTGGTTTTCTCTTACTCCTCTCTCAAAATTCTCTCTTGAAAGTGAACAATTAATTTCTCTTTGCCTTTTCCAAGCCCTTTTTGTTTGAGTAACTTCCACCTTGAGATCAATGGCTTAGATTAAAAGCCAACTACATGAGATCTAGGGCCCATCTCATTTCCTCATTAAAAATACACTTTTTAATTAATAATGAGAATTTAATGCACACCCTAATTAATACTCATAAAGTCACTTTCAAAATATAAACTCAAACATTTATTAAAAGATCACTTTGTCATAAAGTCATTCTCACCTTTTAATTTGACTAGAGACCACATTTTAAAGTGCCCTTGTCCACCCCAAGGCATGTGTGGACAAAAATTCAATAGTTAAGTTGACTTAAGATAGGGTACCAATGGTCCAAAGGTCTTACAAAACAAAAACCATGAAGTTAAGTTGACTTAGGATAGGGTACCAATGGTCCAAAGGTTTTACAAAATAAAAACCATAAAATAAAAGTCAACCAAAGGGGTCATAATAAGAAGGTAAGACAACCCTCATACCCACAAGTCCAAGGTGTACCATAAAGGTGGACAAACAACCCCCTTTTACCCAAAGGACCAACAAGACCAAGGACTTTAATCTTTTCTCTCTCAAGGTATATTGTCACATGTGTTCCATATATATTTTTATCATCACAGTATAAGGAAGAATATCCAACATCAATGATGTGATCCTTTGGTCCTCAGTACTGCTCCTAAGGGTTAGGTGCTAATGACATCATCAAGGGGTGGTCAATCCCTTGAGAAACAACCTAGCAATAACCAAATAGAAGAGAGGACATCACACATCATCATATTGGTCAATTTACCAAGAAACTGCCTGGTTAACTAACCAGGAATGTACCTGCAGGAATTTCTTGGTCCCAAACCAAGAATCTCCCTGGTCCCAGACCAGAAAGTCTCTGTCTCAACCTGCACGATTTGCTTGGACATCGTGTCGAAGAAATTGTTTGGTCCCAGACCAGAATACCCTAGAGACATATAGGGGCCCTAACCATATGTTAGGGACTTTGCCATGGCATCAACCTACTTGGTCCCAAACCAAGAACCCCAGGAGACTATTGGGGGGCCTAGGGTACCTTCTAGGGTCTTACTTTGTTCTAGTTAACTGACTAGGGTACCATCCTCCCTGAGAATGGGTCTCACAACTGCACTATCTTTAACATGGCCCAGGTAGGGGCAGACAATCTCCCATTATCCTGAGTATTATGGTGTGGGGAGATTGGCCCAAGGTGCTCTCACATTGCCTACTCCGTGATGGGGTGATCTATTCTATGTTAGAGATTTGACTTGTTTATTTGGTAGGGGCTTTTCATCCCCTTGTGGAATATACAAGTCTAGTCTAATGTTGAATTAGAACTCTATGTGTGAATAGACAAGCATGTGAGGAGAAGAATAACATCATCATTCATGGACAACTTTTCTTAAGAAAGAAGGAATTCCAATAATAAAGTTGTCAACAAGTAAATCAAGATTGAAATTATCAAAAAGACAAGTCGGCCCCACAAGTGAAATTCGGGTGATCTAATGTGTATAAATAAAGTGCTCAGCAAATCATTTCTTCCATCCAACTCGTCTAAGACATATCTTCTTCTCTGGTGCGCATATCTAGTAGGGCAAGTGAAGATTCAAGGAAGCAGCTTTTGAAATGTTCTTATCTCTATTGGGTTCGCCATCTTTCCTCCATCATGTTCACACTCTCCCTGTAACTGGTGATGTTGACATACCTTTTCAATTAAGGTTCTTCATGTTGTTGTACTCTTATTATTGGAAAAGTTCTCCTTAAGAAAAGTCGTTGAGTTTTCTCCCAAGTTTGGGTTTCCTAGGGTAAAAATATTGTGTCTACTGTGCATGGCTATCTTTATGTTGTTGTACTCTTATTATTGGAAAAGTTCTTCTTAAGAAAAGTTGTTGAGTTTTCTCCCAAGTTTGGGTTTCCTAGGGTAAAACTATTGTTTCTACTGTGCATGGCTATCTTTCTATGATCCTTTGTTTCAGCTGCAATTTAAAGTTGAAATTTTCAGTGTATAATTATTCAATGATAATAGCGGGATGAAATTATTGTTCGAAATCGTTAGGAAGTAATTATCAAGATCAAAAAATTGTACAGCTATAAGTAAAAATTCAACATTTTATAGAGATTGAGAATTGTGTTTGGAAACCTCATGAAGATGTTCAGGTCATTTTTCTTTTCTTCTTCTTCTTTGGGGTGGTGGGTGTTTGTGGAAATTTTTTTCTAGTCTAGGAGTACCAAAGTTTGAAGAGCTTTGTCAATAAGTTATATAGCAAGTTACAGGCTATTGATTTTTGGAATATGCCTCTAGATGAAATTGAGAGTAAGAAACAAAAAGCTTTACTTTGGAATGCCTAATGCTTATTTTCATAAAGGGTAATACTGTAAAGATCTATCCTAAATCATGTCATTCCCAGCCTAATATGTTACTCAAAACTAAATTTAGTGGGAATTCTAGCTGAATGGAAAATTCTAAAAGGAAAAAATATAAGAAACTTGTCAGTAAACCCTTGTTGACTCTTAATAAAGAATACATTGATAAGCCTGTGTAAATATATATATTATAGACATTAAGATTTCACCCAAGCGTTTGATAAACTCCAAGGAAAACATGGTGCACATTTGTGTAAATCCAAAATTTTAAAAATGGGTGTGACATCTCACCTCTGAATAAAGTGATTGTTGCATCCAAAAAGACATTAGAGTCTTAGATATTATTTGCCCAAGAAAATATACAGTGGCAGTTTGTTTCTTGAATCTTGAAGCCCCTAATAAGTATAATAAAAGATCTAAGTTGAGCAGTGTATGGATAAGAAGGCAAACAAAAAATCTATGAAGAAGGAAATGGAAGGGTAGAAGGGAAAACCATTGATGTAAATAAATACGTAATTACATCTAGAAGTCCATTTCAATGCCTTCTCTTGTTAAGCTTCTCTTGATTGAGCAAATCGGAATCTTGCTCTAAGAACATAATAGTATGAAGGTTTGATTGGTTCTATGTTGCAGGGAAGCGCCGCCCCCCCCCCCCTCGCACCGCCTCCAGAAGCTTGCTTCGGACCAAAGCGCTGCGGGAGCTAAGGGGAATCGCTCTTCCTGGATCGCTCCCGATCCGAAGCGAAACTCAGAGCATGCTTCCTTCCCCAAAAAATTGCTCTCTGCCCTGTCCGGAAGCGTTCACTTCCATGATGCTTCCTCATTCGCTCCTTGGTCGCTTCGAAAATCGCTCTCAACGCTTCCTAGTTCGCTCCCCAGGAGCTCCCCCAGGCGCTTCCTCCTTTTAACATTGCCCATGCCCGCAGAAGAGAGGAAAGGGGTTTTTGAAGGGAAGGAGGAGCTTTGGGGGATAAAGCCCTCTTCTCCTACCTCATTGTCACTTTGCAAGAGAAGAGAAGAAGAGAAGAGGAGAGGAGAGGAGAAGGTTGCAGCTTGCCACCATTGGAGAGCGGGAGCCAAAGAGGTAGGTTCTACAATCTTCTAAGTTCTTTATAAGTTTGTAAATTAAACATTTGTCATTTTCTTTGTGTTAAAATTTTGAAATTTTTTGACCTTTGATTTCTATGATAGTATGAAATTTGAATGCTTGGCCTTGGAATATAAATTCTAGAGTCTAGAGTCTAGAATCTAATGACTAGAATGTACATTGTTAAAAACTTAAATCTCTAGTTCCTCCCTCATTTTATTGCAGGCAACAGGTTAAATCTCTAGTTTCATCTGGCATCAACCATGATGATGGGTTTATGGTTTATTTTGTTGGTTCCATTTGTTATTTTGATGGTGGTGGTTGGAAACTGAAGGAGGAATGAGGAAGAGGATGAAGAAGTGGGAAGTGGCACATACCATGGAGAGGAGGAGGAGGAAGGGGAAGAGGAGGAGGAAAGCCGAAAGAAAACCAAAGAGGGCCCCACACCCTTGTGGAAATATGTCACAAGGCAGGCAAGAACTAGAGGGGTTGGAACCACCAAATTTGTTTGCCCCCATTGTAAAAAGACATACACAGGTTCGTATACCCGTGTGAGAAGACATCTATGTGGGCACATGCCATGTGATGAAAGAAAAACTGTAGGAGTTTGTGTTTGCCCAAATGTGGTATCAACACAAAGAGCCCTCTATAAGAAGGAAGAATTTGAAGCACAAAACATAACAAAACGATCATCGAATGACCATGACCTTTCATGCTCACCAAGAACTGGAGGCCCATCCACCCAAGGTAGTGGATTCTCTCCCATGCAATCACGTGGCAGGACAATATCAGATTTCCTTGATCAAGGTGGTAGGGATGACGTGGATTCAAAAGTGTATCGGTTTCTCTATGAATGTGGCATACCATTCAATGTTCTTCGCTCACCCTATTGGCATGAAATGGTAGAGGCCATCCGCACTGCCCCAGCAGGATACAAGAGCCCCGGGTATGACAAAGCTAGAAATGTGGGGCTTGACAAGGAAAAAGCCAAGATCCAAAATGCTTTGGGGCAATTCACAAATGCTTGGAATGGGTATGGGGTATCAATTGTATTAGATGGTTGGACCAATGTGAAAGGTAGGCACATGATTACTCAAATATATTCAAGACCGGCATGAACATTGCAGAACTCCTACTCAAAAACATTGAAGATATTGGTCCATACAATGTCATCCAAGTCATAACAGATAATGCTGCTAATTGTAAGGCAGCAGGAGCAATCATTGAAGATAAATACCCCAACATATTTTGGTCTGGGTGTATGGTTCACACATTGAACCTTTTGATGCATGACATTATTAAGTTGAAGGAAAATGAATACAAATGGATTGGTGAACTGTACAAAAAGGGTAAGCACATGAGAAGATTTATTACCAACCATAGCAATGCCCATGGCATTTTCCGCGCTCACTCAAAGTTAGAGCGATTAAACTTTAAAGATAGCAAAGACTAGATTTGCTAGCTATTACCTCACCTTCAGGCGCCTTTTGAAGGTAAGAGAGGCATTGGCTAGCATGGTATCAAGTGAATCATAGCAAGTCTTGAAAGATAGGGCTACATCCACATCTGATAGGCTTGATTTTCAAGATGTGGAAGACACAGTTCTTGATGGTCAATTTTGGGCAAGTGTCAAGTTTGTTTTGCAATTCACAAAGCCCATTTATCACATGATTCGGTTTCAAGATACAGATAAGCAGGTAATTGGGGAGGTGTATGAGCAGATGGATAGCATGTTGGGCCAAACTAAAGATATTGTTGAATCAAAGGATCCCATCCTGTATGACCATATTCACAAACATGTGGTCAAAAAGTGGGATCATCTCAACGTTCCACTGCATGCCTTAGCATATGTATTAACACCAAAATATTATTCTCCATCTTGGTTGGCCAAACCAGCACCTGGGGGTGGGGTTAGGAGAAAGCCCCACACAAATCCAAAGGTACAGGTTGGGTACATGGCTGCTATAGACAAGTTGGTCCCTGATGAAGAGGAATGTGCCTTATTGTGTAGTGAATTAAGCAAATACCTCAGTGAGATTGGTCCATTTGGTACTTTGCATGCTAGAAAAGATCGAGATAGGGAGCCTCCTATTGAGTGGTGGAACATGTATGGCTCATCATGCTCACTCTTGCATAAATTGGCAACCAAAGTGCTTTCACAGGTGGTAAACAGTTCCTCTGCAGAAAGGTGTTGGAGCACCTATAGCCTCATCCACTAGGTGAAAGGAAACCGATTAAATGAAAATCGGGCAGAAAGCTTGGTTTATGTACATTACAACTTGAGGTTGTTGTGTTAGGGCACGCACCTCAACGGTCCTTAAGATGGGTAACTCCGCGGGTTTGACCGAAAATAGTCTTAGGGGTGTCGGGGGTTGAATCAAAGTCTTCTATTGTAATAAACCCGCGGTTTAAGACCAGGGTTTAGGGTTTTTGGTGCCCATGGTATTGAATCCATGTTTTTGTAAACAGTGCGCTATAAATAGACACTTGTGTAAATAAGAAAGGTTAGGTTTTATGATGTAAGAAAGACTAAGGCGAAGTTAAGGTGATTTTGTAAGGAAAGGTTAAGTCCCAGCTGTGTGCGTGGACGACCTCTGCAGCTGTGTGCGCAGAGGGTTTTGTAAGAAGATTGAGAAAAGATCTGCA
>LPNX010295713.1:171261-189086 GCA_001517045.1 Pseudotsuga menziesii
GTTTATGAAAAAAAATTTAGTAGTATCCACATAGAGTTGCACCAGTGGTTGTCTAGGTTAACAGAAAGAAGGACGAACTGCCAAGCTCGACGGGTTCCCACGTGGACCCCCACAAGGGTCAATCTTGTGCAACACGTGAACAACGAGGTATCCCACGCTGTTGATTTCTGGACAACGCGCACATTGGAAGCTTTCGTAACAGAGTTTGCCATTAACACAAGTACCTCCTTCAGCGAAGCTGAGCGGCAGTTCTTCAAAGGTCCCCGTGGTAAGTTTTTGAAGTCATTAAGCTTGCGGATTAAAATACTATTGCCTGAAAAGGGTATATTGTGGTTTGAATCAGACTGCTAGCTTCGTAGTACTAACATATGTTTGCAAATGATAATACCTTCGACGAGCAAAGTGGTTTGCTGCGAAGTGGAAAAAGGTACAAAAGAGATTTTGACTCCTATTCCTTAGGTCAGGCTACCGCGTCTTCCCCTATAAATTCTGAAGAGTCAGGCTCTGAGGAAATCCCTTCGCTTGGAAACCCCCCTGTCACCCCGCAGCGAAGCCCTGTTACCCCTGAAATTCCGGCGCAGTCTGACAGTCAACCAAGTCCAAGTATTCCGGCCACAGGCCAGTCTGTCCCTATAACTCCCTCCCCATCAACGTCCTGTCCCCCTCCTAGAACCGCCATGGCCCACTTGGTTGATGACATTAAGCTCCCCATCTTCAAAGGCACGGGATCAAAGGACCCCGAACAGTTCTGGTTTTTATGTGAAGCGGTATGAAATGCGAAGAAAATTACAGACCCAGATGTGAGAGCCGCGCAGCTCATTCCTTCTTTCCGGGATAGGGCTTTGACCTGGTTCATGAAGTTCTCCAGCACTCAGAGCCCTACGTTAGATGAGATTAAGGAAGCCATAACCAAAGAATTTAAAAAGCCTAAATCGGAATCGCAGAGCATCACCGAACTCAAAGAGATTCAACAGCGGCGCGGCGAATCTGTGTGGGACTTTGACCAGAGATTCAAAGTCCTCCTCGACCAAGTCAGCTTTACCATTAGTCCTGCGCAGCACAAGGAATGGTTTATCGCGGCATTATTACCACATATCAGAACTCCGCTCATGCAACAGAAGGTTGCTGACCAGCAAGAGGCTCTGGAAATCGCAATGAAGCTGGAGACTGCCCCTGTCGGAGATGATTCTAGTATTGCTCAAATCCAAACGCAGCTAGCAGCGATGGCCCTGGAACTTCGCGAGATGAAAAAGGGAAAACCTGATCGCAAAGAGGTTTGGTGTACGCAATGTCGGACCGAAGGTCACGACAAGGAACGGTGCCCTCTGGTAAGCAAGTACCTGCGTACAAGTACGCTGGACCCATTTCCACCATAAGTTCTATATTGTGAGCTCTGCAGAACAACAGGTCAGCACCGACCCGAGAACTGTCACCTGCTGCAACGGTACGGACAGGCACCTAAGAACCCCTACTGCAATTTTTGTAAGCCCGTAGGTCATAATGAGGATGAGTGCCGCACCTATGATGCCTACCGGGTGCGCAATGAAGGCCCCAGTAGTGATAGCTATGGTTACCAGGGGGGTGCCTCTGGTAGAGGTTCGTCTGGAGGCCGTGGTGGTATGGCCGGCAGAGGCCGAGGCCAGTTGGTATGTTACAATTGTAACCAAGCTGGGCACTTGGCTCGCGACTGTCGGAACCCCACTACGACATGTCGATACTGCCACGCGGTAGATCATGTGATTGAGCAGTGTCCGCAGCTCATAGCTAAGATTCAGGCACGACAGAGTGCCCCCACGTGGAATATCCAGATGATTTCAGTTGAGCCCAGACCTGCCGCAACTATCAATGTTGTCACACGGAGTGGAGCTACGACACACCCACCGGATACAGAAATACAGCCCGCTGACGCTCGGGTTCGTAAGGCCCCTGTGAAAATCCCAGCATTTGATATCACACGAGAAAGAGAGACATTTATGGAAGCTAAGAAAGATTTTGCTGGCCCTAGCACATCCGTTCCACCTACACAATCTCCGCAACTATCTTCGCGGCCCCCGGAAGCCCCGCGGGATAACGTAAGTACCCTATCCTCCTTTTTACAGAGTTGCCTCAAACTGTTACGAGATCAGGATGCTCTGACTAAGCTACAAGAAGTCATTGCTTCCTGCGGACCTCACCACAGTTCTGCTCAAAACAAAACTGTTCATAGAGTGAACAGAACCGGCAGGGAAATGAGATTGAATGCTCAGATAGGGGCATATCATCTGACTGATGTTATCTTGGACTTAGGGTCCGACGTAAATGTGTTAACTAAACAAACCTGGGAACACATGGGAAAAGCCCCCTCGCCTGGTCCCCTATCCAGTTGCGGCTAGCCAACCAGCAAAGGATTGTGCCTCTAGGAAGTTTCCTAAGTGTCCAAACAGATATTGCCGGGGTCAGTACTGTCGTGGACTTCGAAGTAATTGAGATCATTGATGACAGCGACCCCTACCCAGCCTTGTTAGGAATTGAATGGGCAATGGAAAATGCTGCAGTTATTAACCTAAAGAAGAGACAGATGATCTTTGAAGGGAAAGACTTGAGAGTCATCCTACCCCTAGATCCCTCACAAGGGGAACGGTACACAGAACCACTCCGACAAAAGGATCAGGATGATGTGGAGCACATCTACACTATCACCGCGCAGGACAGAGGTTCTGAGGATCCTCCTACCGCAGGTTGGTAGTCTGGTAGCTCCTGTATGACCAACTCGGAGGATGACTTAGAGAGTTTGCAGAACCGATTATATGAGCTCCAAGGCCATAGCAGTACCCACCCTACTAAATCTCTCAGATGGCTCAGCTCACAACCAAGCGCTCTCCCTACTTTTGATGGTTCAACAGACCCTGACCCATTTATCGTACAATTCTCAAGTCAGATACCGGAGTCACAGAAAATGACTTCTCTGGAGTCAGCACTCAGAGTCTCAACTGCCAGATGGTGGAAGTGCCATAAGCCGCAGATTCCTAACTGGGAAGCCTGTCAGAGGATCCTTCGACTGAGATTTAAGGACCAGCCTGAGGAGGTGCGAAGCAAGTTTGATGGAAAATCTAGTCCACAAGCACATTTGGCAAACTGCTATGAAGCATGGAGGTATGTACCTCGGAACGAATGGGTACATAGATTCGTCCATACACTGGCACCAATTGCTTAGACCTAGTACGAGGAAGCTGAGCTCCGCCTAGATACTGTAAGTTGGGATTGTCTTGTCCATAGTTTTATACATACTTTTTCTACTAATGATGTCTGCCCAGCTCTAGACGCAACTATCAGGATCATCCATACCAAGGTCTTTGATGACCGAGAACTAGTAGAACAGCGACCGGATTAGACAGTGCAGGAAGCCCATGCCCTAGAATGTTATAACTTCGCCATTGAGGAGGATGAGGACCCGCGCAATATCGCTATCCCTGAGTCAGAAGGATGCTGCGATGTGCAAGGACCAGCCATCGAAGCCCCGGAAGTAAATCAGCCCCTGAAGACACGCACAGTTAACATTGGATCTGAAGAACAGCCTAAGCTCGCCACAATTGGTGACTATTGGGATGATGAAATGGTCAACAAGGTAACCCAACTTCTCCACGAGTACCAAGATCTCTTTCCAACAAAGTTTTCCGAAATGAAGGGTATCTTGGGTGATATTGGCGTAATGAAGATCCCTTTGAAACCTGATGCAAAACCTGCGAAACAGCGGCCTTATAGATTGAATCCGAAGTATAAAGAAAAGGTTAAGGTGGAGCTGGATAAGATGCTCGCCGCAGGAATAATTGAGCCTGTTGAAGAATCTGAGTGGGTCAGTCCTATGGTGGTCCAGGAGAAGAAGACTAAGGGTGAAATCCGCATCTGTGTCGACCTCAGGAAATTAAATGATGCTTGTCTGCATGATCCCTTTCCTACCCCCTTTACAGACGAAGTGCTCGACAATGTTGGAGGCCAAGAAATATACTCTTTCACTGATGGGTTTTCTGGCTACCATCAGATCCGAATTGCTCCAGAAGACCGGCATAAGACAACATTTGCTACCGAAATGGGATCTTTTCAGTATACTGTCATGCCCTTTGGGCTGAAGAATGCACCTGCTATATTTTCTAGGGTCGTCATCTCTGCATTCAAGGAATATATACATAAATTCTTAAAAGTTTATTTTGATAATTGGACTATTTTTGGGCTAGTAAAAGATCACCTCACCAGTTTGAGACTTATGTTAAACAAGTGTAGACAGCACCAGATTGCTTTGAATCTAAAAAAATGTATCTTTTGTGCCCCTTTTGGAATTCTCCTTGGTCATGTTGTCTGTAAGCAGGGATTGATGATGGATCCTGCGAAGATAGCTATTATTGTGAATCTGCCACCCCCGAAGTCCGTCAAACAACTGCGCACGACACTCGGTCACACTGGTTACTACAGAAAATTCATCCAAGGATATGCTCAAATTACTGCTCTGATGGAAAGACAGTTGAAGAAAGATAATAAGTTCGAATGGACACTGGAGTGCCAGGCCAGCTTAGATATTTTGAAGAAAAAAATGGTTACTGCCCCTATTCTAGTATTTCCTGACTGGAACAAAGAATTTCATGTGCATGTCGACGCATCCTCCATTGTTCTAGGGGTGGTATTGGCTCAACCAGGCGCAGGTCAGATCGACCACCCTATTTCTTTTGCCAGTAGAAAATTATCCACTGCAGAGAAAAATTATACTACAACCGAGCGGGAAGGCCTTGCTATGGTGTATGCACTCCCGAAGTTTCGACATTATCTGTTAGGATCTCATTTTAAGATGTTTACTGACCATTCTGCTTTGAAATATTTGGTTAATCAACCTGTGCTAGGAGGAAGAATATGCAGATGGTTGATTCTGTTCCAAGAATATGACTTTGAAATCATAGTTAAGCCTGGGAGACTGAACCTAGGACCTGACCACTTGTCGAGGCTCGACTCAGGCAAAGAACCCACCAGTTTGGATGAGAGCCTCCCTGACGCGCAGCTGTTTGCCATCCAGATAGTTGATGACTACTTCCAGGATATTGCTCAGTATTTGTCTACAGGGTTTCCACCTGCTGAAATGACCACACAACAGAAAAAGCAGCTGGTAGTGCGAGCAGCGGACTTCACCCTAATATCCGGCCAGCTGTACAAGATGGGACCAGATGAAATACTGCGCAGGTGTTGTTTGGAGCATGAACGACCCCTGATTCTTGCCGAGGCACATTCTGGCGCGGCAGGAGGTCATTATGCAGGGAAAGCTACAGCACAGAAGATTTTGACAGCCGGCTTATGGTGGCCCACCGTTCACAAGGATGCAAGAGAATATTGCCACAGCTGCGACGTCTGTCAGAGGACAGGCAAACCATCTCGGCGGGATGAAATGCCCCTAGTTCCGCAGGTAACCTTACAAGCTTTTGACAAATGGGCCATTGACTTTGTCGGCCCCATCAACCCCCCTGCGAAGAAGTCTGGTGCGAGATATATTATTACAGCAACTGACTACCTTACCCGTTGGGCTGAAGCCCAACCGGTCAAGAACTGTAGCGCTGCTACAGCTGCGCAATTCATCTTCGATCACATCTTGTCCAGGTTTGGGTGTCCTCGCGTCCTTATGAGCGATCAAGGATCACATTTCTTAAATAAAACCATTGCAGTGTTGACTGAAGAATTTCAAGTATACCATCAGAAAAGTACAGCCTATCATCCACAAGCCAATGAGACTGTCGAAGCTTTTAATAAGATCCTGGAGCATGCTTTGACAAAGATTTGTAATGCTAACAGAAATGATTGGGACCTTCGCATTCCAGCAGTGCTATGGGCTTACAGAACTACTTGCAAAAAGTTGACAGGCCATACACCTTTCCGATTGGTTTATGGGCAAGAAGCCGTCATGCCTATGGAATACATTGTTCCCAGCCTCAGAATATCTGCTTTCACCGAGATGGATGACCCAGCCATAATAACACACAGACTGAAACAAATACTAGAACTCGAGGAGGATAGATTTATTGCAGGTTTCCAGCAACAGGTGCAGAAAGCTCGAGAAAAAGCGTGGCATGACAGACACATTAAGAAGAAACAATTCCAGCAGGGTGATCTTGTGCTCCTCTATGATAGCAAATTTATGAAGTTCCCCGGAAAGTTTAAAACACATTGGAAGGGACCGTATATAGTCCAGAAAGTTACTGATGGGGGCGCAGTCCAACTAGCTAAGTTAAATGGAGAGCTCTTTCCTTCTATGATAAATGGGAGTCGTCTAAAGAAGTACAGGGACAGGCCAAGTCCTCAGACTTGAAGGTAGCACCAAGAAAGAAAAGTTTACGTACCCAGCATAGCTGCTCGCCACACTGGGGAATGTCGTATGGGAAGCCGAAGGTTGGTCAGGGGACACAGGTTCACCCTGTGACGAAGGGGAAAGTGGTTGTTATGTCGTAGGTTGGAATTGTGTCGCAGCCTAGGATGAGATGGAGGGGACAAAATACATTTGACGGCGGCGGCACGTGAGCTACTCTTCATAACCATAATTATGAGATTTCGGGAAAATCTCAGGCTGGGTGTGACAAGATTTCTGGTATTCAAGCAGATTTGATGTCATTACTACACTATGATGACAGATTCTATAACGAAATTCTATAAGTTAGCTACATTGGCTTGTGAAATCTTCCTCGAAGCACTTCGTGGAGTTTGCTCGACTGGAGCCATGTCAAACAATTGCGAAGACCAGGAGCTAGTACGAGAGTTCAGAGAGAGAGGATTGCAGAACCTTTTGAGTAATCTGCCAGTACAGTCGTATTCGGCTTAGGTACACAGGCAGGCAGAAGTTTGCTCTAAACCAGGCGAAGGCAGGCACAAATTTGCTCTAACATGGAGCCACGACGGCCATAAGACCTCGCCAAACGACTCTGGCGAGCCCCACCCTGAAATCTTCCGGCATAGCAGCACCATGGCAGCTGTGTGTCTTATGCAGCGTGACACACAATTCCAGGGGACCCCAAGCTGTGGCTGGTTAAGTGTCGCCAACCCGACCAAAGGATGGGGTTGCAGATGGACCCACAAGGCCTTATTCCGCATCAATGTCAAGCAGCAGAAAGAAGCAGGCAGCCGGCCACTAGCAGGAAGGACTCCAGGAACCAGCACACAATGTCTTCGCCAAGCAAATTTACCACCAGCCGAGCGGATAAGTGCCCCGAGACGAGACACTGGTGAGTCTTAGGGGCCTGTTAGGGCGCGCACCTCAACGGTCCTTAAGATGGGTAACTCCGCGGGTTTGACCAAAAATAGTCTTAGGGGTGTCGGGGGTTGAATCAAAGTCTTCTATTGTAATAAACCCGCGGTTTAAGACCAGGGTTTAGGGTTTTGGGTGCCCATGGTATTGAATCCATGTTTTTGTAAACAGTGCGCTATAAATAGGCACTTGTGTAAATAAGAAAGGTTAGGTTTTATGATGTAAGAAAGACTAAGGCGAAGTTAAGGCTGATTTTGTAAGGAAAGGTTAAGTCCCAGCTGTGTGCGTGGACGACCTCTACAGCTGTGTGCGCAGAGGGTTTTGTAAGAAGATTGAGAAAAGATCTGCAGCTGTGTGCGCAGAGGCCTGTTGCTGTGTGCGCGGCTGTTAAGGACTGAAGGGATCTGCAGCTGAGTGCGCAGATCAAACTGTGGTTTTGTAGCAAGTTGAATAAAACACAGTTTGTGGACGTAGCCCCTACACTGGGGGTGAACCACGTTATATTTGGTGTTGTGGTTTCTTGTGTTGTTTCTATTCCTGTTGTCTTTTATGCATTAATAACTGTATACATTTGATAACTTAGATCAATGCTAATAACAAGCTTCGCTATGAATTCCCTGTAGTGGGTTAAGCAAGTCACGGTTGTTTATCTATCTGCGAAGTTGTATAAAAGTGAATGACACAGCTGTGTAATTATTGATTAATAAATTAGTAAAGGCTAAGGTACAGTAATATCCCTCTCTGCTTGCAGAAACCTGATTCTGCGGCACCCCATTGCTGTTTCGGGTGAGACTGCAACCTGTGCGTAGGTTGTTGCCGAAAGGGCCAACACAGTGGGTCTTTTGTTGGTGCGACATAAAAAAATTAAACTCGGGTCTGCCCTATTGCCCAACAGTTGTTGACTCACTACTGTGAGCGGGCCAAAACCGATAGATCATATGTCACTTGGGACAACAATCCGGAGGAGCATAACTTGGAGGATGGAGCCTTAACTTTAGAGCGCTTGGAGGAAGAGCTTTTGGGCGATGAGGATGACCATGCAGCAACCATGGCACCACCATCTGCTACCTTGTTTCCAGATGCACCATCTTTGCCCCCAGGTTCAACTTCACAACCCCCACCTGCATCATTGAGGGGGGGTCATGCAGGACCAAGTCTTGGACGTGGCTCAAGCCGCTCAACATCGATGACTACTAGGGATGAAAATCCCGCTCCCTTTGTTCATGGACATAGACAACGGGAAAAGAAATTAGAAATTTCCCATGGCAAGAGGAAACATCCATAAAATCTACTTTTCTTGTCTTTTCTTATTTACAGTACTTTCAAGTTTCTGCACTATTGAACATTACATGGCAATTCAAGTTTGAATTTTGAAGTTGAACTCTGAAGCTGTAAGGTTGATAACTTGATGTTATGGATAATGAACCTATGTTTGATGAATTCACTAGTATATGATAATTGATTGAATCATTGATGGTTGATGAATGATGTTATATGGTATTATGATTTATCATGTTATGGTTTATTTCATGTTTTTATGCTTTCCATGACTAATTCAACATTCTACAAGCATTTGTTGGCATATATGCATCAAATATATTAAAAACATATATTATATAAAAACGCTTCCTAAATGCTTCCAAACCGGAAGCTTCTAAAAATTTTGCTTCCCGCTCCCGCTCCCAAGTAACCTTGGATTGGTTAGTACAAGCATATGGATATTAATAGTAAATACACAACTTAAACTTTAGGTGGATAATTCTTGAAACTCATATATTAAGAATCAATGATCAATTGGATGAAAAAGATCATAATGGTGCAGAACATATTTCTTAATATCTTGGCTATTAAGGGAGACTCTAAACTAGTTGTCGACTGGATCAATGGGGAAAGTAATCTTTGTAATTCGATTCTCTCTAGTCTTTGGGAAAAATGAGGATATGGAAAGAAGATTCTTAAAAAGATATTTTCAAAATATACCAATTCTAGAGAACTAAATGTCCACGCCAATGAGCTGTCTAAGCAAGCTCTAAATCTGAATGCAGGTAAATCTCTACAGAGGAAGAAGAATCAGGATCCCAGTATCCAGCGATTCTTAGATCCCTACATGATTAATCTTTGAGGTGTATTCCAGCTACAGATCAAGCCTCTTGCTCAGAGGGATGTTTGATAAATCAGTTTTTTACTGCTTTAATGTTGCATTAAAAACTTCTAAACAGAAAAACCTATATGGTAGATTTTAATGCTTTTGTGTGAGATGTATAAACATTACTCTTTCTAGTGGATACTAGGTTTTTGCTTTATATTTTTGTTGCTCGATAAGAGCATCTTTCAAGAGCTATGATTATTTTCCTTAAAAAATATCTTGCCTATTGAGGAAAATGCATAAAGACTTCTCGGCAACAATATAGCTAAAATTTTAGATCCTTTTTGTTTCTAAGGGGATTTCAAACCTTGAAGAATGGGTTACAAGCTAATGAAGCTGAGCTTTCTACTACATATAATTCCAAATCTATAGAGACAAGCTTTAGAGGCTTTAACTAGCATGCTAGGACAAAAGAGGAAATACTTGAGCTTATAAAGGAACCCCTGGCAGTGATAAATCATAAATGTACTGCTAAATGAATTTTATTATTTTACTGGACGAGCTGATCTAACAAGACGCATACAGAGCAATTCTGAAAATTATTCCTATAAAATCTGAACTTACTAGTCAGCCATAATTTGAATATTAAAGCTTAACATAGATGATAAGGAAAGCTTAATAAAAATAAGATAACATTGTCGGTCGCCATGTGCTGTGTGTGTTTGCATTGCCGCTGTCTCTGGAATAAAGTCTTCTCACCTCTTCTGCAAAGGTGTATCGGGGATCTCTGTCTTCTGTCACAGTAATCCCACAGTGTTGTTGTGGGGTAGTTGGCATTTTAATGGGTTTTATAGAGTCAAAATAACTCATTGCTGTCAATCTGGCAGCAAGTGATTTCTCCAAAAGGAGCTTGCTATCCTCCTACACACCTTAATCTTCCAAGAGAACAAAATCTCTAAAACAAATGCAGTGATAGTATAGAGAAAAGACTTACTCTATGTCAACTTGTCCTCCTCTAAATATCCTCATTAAGAGAGGGCTGCTAAAAAAAGCAATGCAGAGTGGCATTCATCGGTTTTGTGGATCCTAATAGAAGATCCCTACTAAAACAAATTCCTCTGCAAGGATGAGATCCCTAAATAGTAAAAAGGCTTCAAGCTACACATAAGAATAAAAGGCTTCAATCTACACATGAAGAATAAATAAATAAACATCGAAGCAAATACCTTACGGGAACCAGGGCTTTTATTAAAGTTCTTATAACTGCCATAAATTTACTCCTCCGATACTAAACTTAGTCACGGTTGCTAGAATTGTTTTAAAATGAGCATACCCTTCTATGCTTTGCAAAACACGTTAGTAGTGTTCACGGTAATCTTACAACCTTATTTCTCAACTTGAAGATACGACACAAAATCATCTGCAAACTTCAAAGTGTTTGTTCACCAATTATCTTATGCTCGTAGCATTATCCTTTCAAGTTTCCCATCTTGAAATTTAGTCCACTGATATCATAAGGGAAACTTGAAATTTAGTCTATTGATTTGAAACATAAAAAGAAAGATAATGGACAAGCTTGTAAAATAAATATTACAAAGTATTTGATGTATAGCTCAAGAATTGGCTTAGAAAATTTTAACAGACTCTTCAATACCAAATTTAACCTGGCTAAAATTTATTTCTATGAACAAAAAATTTAGCCTACAGTGACATGCAATCCCTCTCGCACATCTAAAAACAACGGCAATTTTGCAATCAAAATGTTTATGTAAAGGCTAAAACTAAAAGGATCAAATCCTTCAATTGTTGGGATAATGGGCTCCGTAATCTACGAAATTGCATCAAAATGAAGAATGGATGGCTCTGATTTTGTGAATTTTGATTTTAAATTTGTTTTTCTAAGTTTTTTACATTGATTATAATTTTTTCAACTAGTTCATCTCATAATCTTCGTTTTATTTTTTTTCTTCTAAATCTTCTTTTGCTTTTTCAAAGCAGTACATTGATTTTTTATTTTTTCGAAGAAAATCAAAATCTCGAACTGAAATAATTTCTCAAAAACTATTGATTCGAATAAAATGTATAAATTATATTGGATTATATCTCTTGAAGAACAGTCGAACTCTAGCATTTTCTATGAAGACAAAACAATAGAGTGAATGCTCAAGGGATTCGAACCTGTGATCTCGATCGGATTTTCAGAAATGCCGAGGACCTCGAGCTTTAGGTCGGCTAATTTTCTCCAGAAACCCTCGTCCACGGTGCTCTGCAGCGGCGAAAACTGTAAGATAGAATGGCTTCTGGAAGAGGATCCTTCGTCTGGTGAAACATTAACTGATGATTCTCCTGCTGCTGATTCGAATCCCGGTCCAGTATCCATATCTCCCCTCTCGTCTCCGTCCGCCATTTTTGTGAGGTATCCTTTTACTTTTGCCTTGAGGCTGGGAAACAGGTTGATTTATAGGCAAGGATTTGGTGCAGTTTGCATCGCTTCATATGCTTTTCTGTAAGGAATCAGTTGACCGTCTGCAATCATGGCGGACAGAGTTACATGGCTTCCGTGTGGCGGAGTCCTACGAAAGAACAAGCAACCATAAAATCAGTGTCCTCGAGCTAAGTTTCAATGGCGTTTCATTACCGGCAGTGTCTGCGTCCACGTCATCCGAACACGCAAATTTATTATTTTCACATTAATTAGGTCATCACTCATTGCATCGTATTATTCACATTAATCAGGGCATCGCCGCTTAGTGGGTGTTATGATGAAATTTAAAATATATTTTTTTTTTTATGTTATGATAATATTTTATTTTTTTTGAGTGAGACATTAATTTGGTTGATAAGGTTTATTTGTTTGTGGGATAAGTAAATTAGTTAAAAAAAAAAAATTCAAGGAAAAATGTTGTAAATATCTTTATTTACATTCAAGAGATAGCTCAAAAGACCATTAACATTATATGTCTCAACCTTCTGGCTGGTAAGTACAAACATGATAATACTCCATAAAGAGCTCATAAAAACCAAAAATAAACCAGAGGCATCAGCCATATCTCCAAAGGCATACAACCACATCAAAAATTCTCCAAAGGCATACAGCCACAAAAATATATAACCAGATTTACAGCCTGTTCATAAAATAGACCAGTCCAAACTAAGAACAGCTCAAAACTGAGATCTTATCTCTGCATCATCTTCCAGAAAGGTAAAACTTTTTAGAAAGATATCATTCCAAATAAAGCTCCAAATGAGCACAAAACCGAATGGCTAATGCATAAAACACAATAGAAAAACTGCTGATATATAGATCAAAAACTCAAACAACCTCACAAAAACAGCTTATAAAGTATCTTAACAGGTCAGTAACACTCCATCCAAACCAAAAGGACTAGTGCTGTTCAATCCCAAGTCCCACTGAACCTTGAAAAAATAGATCATAATTCGAAAACTTGAAAAGTTTCCACATCAGCATCTGGACGATGTTTCGTAATGGACCAAGATCCTTCCAAAATCCTTCCTCCGGCTTTGGCCAAAGCATCTGCAGAAGAATTTCTTTCCCGATAGATATGGCTAAACGAAACAGATTTGAAACAATCAGCTATCCTGTTAACATCCCGGAGAATCATGGCTAGTTCTATATTCAATAATCGGTACTTACCAGATGCCCAGTTAATGACTAACTGAGAATCACCGAAGATCTGAATTTTATCCAACGAATTCCTTCGAGCCAAGCAGAGCTACTTCTAAATTAGTAAAATTTATAGAGGTGTATATAACTTCTTCTTTTTTATTTGAATATGTGATTTTTTATTTGGAAACACCACATGCTTTTAATCATTAGGCCTACTCAAGTTGCACTTGTAACTGCTTTTTATAAGATAGATAAAAGGTAGATGAGCTATGGGTTAAAGTAGTTTACAATAAATGCATTGTTCCTTTTAGAGTCGAAGGATGGTTCATAATTGAGGATAAGTCTTATAGGAACGTTTCAAATATGTGAAAGGCTCTCTTGAATGTTTTTTTGTCTTTGGCAATTGGCTAGTTTGGCAGATTGGTAATGATAGAAAAGTTAGGTTGGGTCAAGACCCATGGCCTGGCACTGATGTCAATTGGTCTAGAAAGGATAGGGTGGATCATGGGAAGTTATCTTCGACCTACATTTATATCTAAATTAACAATGCTATATAGCCCATCTAATGGAGAAGAGTGGTGGCTCTTCCTATGTTTTCCACCTTTGTATACGCTATGATTTCGAGACCTGTTACAACTTTCTTTTATGATTATGTTTTCCTAGGTTATGTTTTTATGTAATCAATAGCAATCTTATAAGCAATACAACATTTCTATTAAGGTTTAATTATGGCTCAAAACTTATATTTTTATATCAAATTATCTCTAGCCAATTCATTCTTATATTCATATAAGGTCTTTAATAATCTAAACTAAATATAATATATTATCTAATATATTGTATTTTTTTCTTTAAAAAAATTATCATAATATAAAAATGACAATCATAATAATTTAATTTTAAAATTTTAATATAGTATAATAATAATTTTATTTTTAATAATTTAATTTTATGATTTTGATATTATTTTTTTAAAGATTTTAACATAACTATGAAATTAATATATAAAAGTTGTATTCATTTTATATGAAATTTTAGATCTCCTGGAACAAACATCCTAACTATTTTATTTATAAAAGTGTGCATATCATTTTTTATTCATGTTTTTATATACTCAACCCTCCTTCAAACACATATACCAAGGTTTAAATCTAAACTATATTTATTGTTTTATTATAACTAATAAATCACAACCGAGTAGACATGTGTCTTATTGAAACTCCTACATTTTAAGGCATTATTAATTATAATACAATAATATTAATTATACAAATATATAATAACATTAATTATACAAATATATAACAACGTATTTTTTTCCATAGATAAAAAAAAATCATAAATTTCTACTATATAATAAAATTTTACATTCTTCAGATAAAACTATATTGTTGAGCATTGTTCATTATTCAAAATATTAAATGTTTTTCCAGCCGTTAATAGAAAGATTCATCTAAGAAGATTTCTATAAAAAAACAGAAAATATACATTCTCCAAAGCAACAAGTATATCTGTACTGCATTTTTTTGGAAAAATGAAGAACAAGTCTTTACTATATGTCTGTAAAGTCAATTGACTGTCATAAACCTTCAAAAAAGGCATACCAAGAAATATCACAAAGTTAATGAGACAAAATAGAACGAAATGTCTCTAAGTCTTTACCAGAGCCGTACTGTCAGCTACGTGTCATATCTTTAATCAAAAAATCATACCATAAACTAAATTGGCAGAATGGACTCAAAAATTTCAGAAAGATTATGTTCAAAGATATGCCAAAAACCTTCCTGCAAAATAGTGTCAGCTTTAGCTAAATCATCACCCAAAGCATTTTTTTCCTTGTAGATATGCTTAAACTCCACAAATTCCAATATCTCAAATTATCTCATAACTTCATTCTACAAAGGAGAGAGCTGCACATTATGAACTCTATGCAAACTAGTAACCCGGTTAATGATCACGTATTTTTTTTTCACCAAAAATAAAAAATAAAAATAAAAATCATAAGTTTCTATTATATACTAAAATGTTACATTCTTTAGATAAAACTATATTATTCAGCATTGTCCATTACTCAAAATATTAAAAAAAAATTAGCAGTTCATAAAGAGATTCATCTAAAAAGATTCATATAAAAAACCAGAAAATATGCATTCTCCAAAGCAACAAGTATATTTGCACTGCATTTTTTTGGAAAAATGCAGAGCAAGTCTTTACCATATGTCTGTAAAGTCAACTGACTATCATAAACCTTTAAAAAAGGCATACCAAGAAACATCACAAAGTTAATGGGACAAAATAGAACCAAATGTCTTTGAGTCTTTACCAAAGCCGTACCATCAGCTACCTGTCATGCCTTTAGTCAAAAACCCATACCATAAACTAAATTGGTAGAATGGACTCAGAAATTTTAGAAAGATTATGTTCAAAAATATGTCAAAAACGTTCCTACAAAATAGTGCCAGCTTTAGTTAAATCATCAACCAAGGCATTTCTTTCCCTGTAGATATGCTTAAACTCCACAAAGTCCAATATCTCAAAATATCTCATAGCTTCATTCAACAAAGGAGAGAGCTGCACATGATGAATTCTATGCAAACCAGTAACCTAGTTAATGATGATCTGTAAATCACAAAAAACCTGTTGCTTTGTTAGATGCAAATCCAAAGCCAACATGAGTAACAGTTTTAAACCAAGTAGCTTAGCAAAATTATTAGTACCAAACCCAAGACCAGCTTTAAACCTGACAAAGTGGACATCAGAAAAGTAAATTAGTCAACCAGCTCCGCAGGTTCGCGGATCCCCAAGAGCAAATCCATCAAAATAACCCCAAGGAAAATATTTATCTAAAGATTCCTCAACAATCAATCTAGTTTTGATAAAAATGAGATCATGTGGAATAGACCCCAAAACCCCCAAACTTTGTACGGAGACTTGAATAGGAAAAGGAAGGTGATCCTCAAAACAGCGTTGATTTCTAGCCTTCCAAATAAACCATAGAACAATTAAAGGCAAATATCTTATATCCTTCAACTCCTTATTTGAGCACCGGGATTTTAGACAATACTCCACAATATCACCAACTATAAATTTTTCAAATGAAGCTTGGATTCAATATACAACAACGTCTTAGATTCGCATAAAGAGAGGTGTCATATTTGTTAATGAGCATCAATTGTTTTTTTAATCATATTGTGTTGGCACTTGAGCCAAGAACTGTGCCCATTGCCATAATAATGGTGCCCTTCGCACTTTTATAAAAGTAAATATAAACATGTTCAGAGGAATTCTAGTTTCTAAATTTTACACATTCCTATAGAGTCTTTAATTCATGGGTCGATGGTATGATTATATTATTACTTTGATGTGCTTTGTAACATGGTGTTAATGTTTGTTTTGATGGTGGGTATCTTCTTCGTATACTTTTTTGTTAGTTTATTATTATATTTATGATGCCTTTTTTATTTATTTTATTGGCTTTTGTGTTTTGTAGAGAAAGTAGGTATTAAGAAGATATATATGACACTTTAAGAGAGCTTTAGTTTTATTGGTACAAAACATAATGTCAAAAAGGGTAAAGGGTCGATCTCATCTTGTATGACTATATTTGAGAAAATGGTGAAAGTCTAAGGTTGGAGCAACGAAAATATTGGGCTTGTAAGAGTATTATCCAAAGTCTTCTGAGCGTAAACATGTTGATACTTTATTTAGAGTAATGTTGTTAATTTATCTAAGTTATTACCCCTTTCTCACTTTGAAATCCCTATTTTATTTATATATATAATAATAAGTGTGATTAAAATAATATCTAATATTTAATTGTTGTTTTTATAATGAGTTAAGTGTTTTACTTGAAATATATTATAAACATTTTATTAACAAAATATCTTGATAACTATATTAATAATTAATAATTAATAGTAAATGTGATTATAATTATTATTAATAATTAAAGCATAAGAATTTTCATTATTGTTAAATATAAATTATAACAAGAGTCACAAAGTGGTAATGTCACCATATTTGCTAACAATTAATGTTATCAACCACAAGCTTTAGATATATGGTACTTTTTATCACAAAATTATAAAGAAAAGGGAAAAAAATGCCACAACATTTCACCCAAATTTTTCACCATCAATAAAATGATGAAAATTTTACCATAATTTGATACACAGTGTATTTTTTTTGTTTCTTTTAACAACAATTTGTTAAACCATACTCTTATAAGACTTCCATAAATAATTAGTATATCAAATATGTATCTAGTCAATTCAAAACTAATTTTCCATACTAATATATTCTTTCCCAATCAAGAAAACAATATCTAAACTCTTTAATTAGCCTCAAGCCACAAGAGTATGAAACTTGAAAAAACATGGAAACCATAAAAAATAAAAGTAAAAATGCTAAAGAAAATTCAAGAAAGCAAATAACATCAACCTTTAAATATTTAACAATGCATTATTTAATTTGAGAAAACAAATCTTGAGAATTTATTATTTGATTGAGAGAAGAATTTTCAAATTCAAGATTAGATATTAAATTAGCGATACCAAATGGTGGCTTGTGACCAAATGACAATATTCACGAGCAAGAACATCACAAATAATGTAATCTCTTTATTTACCAGCTTATTACTATTTATATCATTTGATGTTGTTTGATTGAGAGAATTAAACTTAGATTCAAGATCAATGCTCAACAAATAACACTCAATGTTGACTTGCGACCATATGGAAATAATGACAAATCAGGGCCTCACCAATCTTTAAAGAACTAGATTTTTAGAGTGGAAAGGAGACTATAACATTTTTAGAGTTAAAAATACATGTTTTGTTTTCAAATAAAATTTATATATATAT
>LPNX010295755.1:7178-19160 GCA_001517045.1 Pseudotsuga menziesii
TTTATACGGAAAATGAGATATTTTAAACCCAAACATCTCGTCTCATTGATATTTGCCTATGCCCTCGATCGAACTTGTGCTCAGGGTGTTTTCCAATCACACATCCCTTGTAGACTACTGTGGTTGCCTTGATGACCGAGAGGCCTTCAACCATGGAGTTTTTTCTGTAATTTCTACAAATATTTGAAATTAATATGGCCAAACCTCTCATGCCACAACCTACTAACCTCATTTCCATGAGTTAGCAGAGCGGTGGGCTTTGCATCCGCAACAAAGTGAGAGAACTCATAGGCTTATGCATGATGATTTGCAAGGCCTTTTGCAATGAATTTCCTGGATGCAATTTCTATTATCTCAACATCATTTGGGCTGAAAGAGACTCTCTTAGGCATTCATGTATGTGTCATCTGATAGACACTAATGAGATTTACTGCTAGAGATGGTACATACAAAACTTTAGAAAAAAAAACATTTTCTAGATCTACAGTACCTTGTCCTTCGGAAATGATGGTGGAGTCATCTCCCATGGGGATGGGGATGGATTTTCCAGTCTCCAAGGATGAAAAGGAGTCTTTTTCAGCCATCATGTGATTCAAAGCTCCACTATCAATCAGCAGTTCTTTGGACTTCAAAGTGCTTGCCATGAGGGCATGACCTTTCTCATGCTGTGGTTCCCGATCTTGGTGATCTCTCCTCCGAAAGTTCTCCAGAATATTGATGTGATTACTCTCAAGGAGAGAGGTTGATTCATCAATATTTTTCTTCATGCATGCATGTTCAGGGTGAAAACCCTTCCCACAGTAAGAACACCTAACTTTTTCTTTCCCATTGTGCCCTTTTCCTTTGTTCTTCCTTGAGCCGAAAGATTCATCATGCTGCTGATTTTCAACTCTAGGCTTGGGAGCATCAAATTTAGTTTTCTAATTTTTCTGCTGCTTTCCTTTACCCTTCACATCTTTGGGCCCTGAGACATGGAGGGCTTGATCACAGGAAGATCGGATGATCCCCATCTGGACAAGCTTGTCATGTTAATTAGTTAGGGACTCAATGAAGGCATTGAGTGTAGGCATCTTCCATCTGGGGGTTGTGAGCTTCCCCACATGGAATGTAGAAACAAAAACTGAATAATCAGCCCCGAGTTTGGAGAGGATGGATAGGATGAGCTGATCATCCACCTTATCCACTTTGCATTGCTTCAAAAGGAAAACAGTATGCTTGAACTTTGTAAAGAAATCATTCAGAGTCTCGAAATTGGAAGGTTGGAGAGACATGAGTTCATTTTCGAGTTGGTAAACTCTCAAGTCATCACTCTTTCCATATAGAGATTCCAATTTGTCCCATATTTATTTCAGTGTCTTCAGATCCATAAGATGGAAGAGAAGCTCTTCGGAAATAGAGAGGCACAAGAAACCGAAGGCTTCATCCCTCTTATTCAAGAATCTTGATTTTTCTATGGCAGATCTAGGCTCAACTTCAGTGTCCATGGTGACTCTATGGAGTCCTTTGGAGCGCAATTGAACCTCCATTTTATTTTTCCATGTGTGGAAATTGTATGGAGTCAAGAGAGGTACTGAGGAGGCCATCTAAATATGCTGTAGCGAATGATTCACCTGTAGAAACCTGAAAATCAAAACAGAAAGGGAAAAATAAGGTCGGACAGCCTGCACATTCTAGGCTTTCATCACACCCAGCATAGTCAATCAAGAAATCTTGATCAACAAGTTATTTACTTGGGATATTGAGTGGTAAGACTTGGCTTCTGGTGTAGTGCTCGAATTTTGAGCTATTGCTCACTTTCCATGGAGAAATCTGTCAAAAATCTTGTTTTTGAGAGATTGATCTTTGGACCGCCATATGCTCTGATACCATATTAATTCTTGCACATGATCTAGGAACTAGGAATCAAAATCATTAAAGAATAATTAACAAATACTCATGAATTGGTGTTAATCAGAACCGAAATTGGTTTCCTCTCTGTATATTTAATAAACAATGAATGGTTACAATACCAATGTCAAGCAATAGCTTAACTCCATGAAGAATTCGAATACCTAAGGAGACAATTCGAATTCAGTGAGTGAGTCTGGCTTAACTAACTCTTAGCCATTCAATCACACTTAGTTAACCACTTGACCAAAACCTTGACTGAAATCGGAGTGCAATAAATGATTGAATCTCAACTGAAGGAGATCAAACACATGTCATAGCAAGCCAACCATCAAGTTTTAGTGCTCCATGAATTCAATGAACCCCGATGAGGTTAACTGAAGCTGAAATGACCATCATAAGTTGGTGGAGGCACCTTGTTGACTCTAGATCATTAAATAATAATAAATAATAATTAAATAATATATTTAATGACTGGAGGTGCCTTAACTGACTGGTTGGACTGATTGTAACCATCAGTTAGCAATTAGGTGCATTAATGTCACTCAGATCACCCCCAGAGTGCTCCAGTTAGCCTCCTTGACTGTAGGAGAAGGCTAAGTTAGCCTCCTAGACTGTAGGTAGGAGTGGGTGTGACTGGATGATGGAAATTAATGCTCCACTGATGTCAATTAATGTCAATTGTACTTAGGATAGTGGTTTAACTAGGCCAATTTGACCAAAAAGAGTGTGTATGATGGTAAATGTCTCCAACACCTTAAACTTGGTGCTATTAGACTAAGTGAGAAGGAGGATGAAATTATTTGGTCGAAAAACAAGGCTACAAAAAATTATATAGCAAAACTAGGCTATGATGTCAAAAACAGAGAGAATGAAGAGGGAGAAAGAGATGGTGGAAAGCTTTACAGAATCTCCAAATCCCCTCTAAAAACTAGGATGTTGGCATTATCAAACAAGATTCTAAGCTAGGACATTTGCAAAATTAGAACATGGCAGGGCTTAGTTGGTGTATTCTATGCAATAAAGATGATGAATCTAACTTTGAACTAATGACTAGGAAAGGAAAATGGGAAAGGGAGATTGTATTTGATTGTTTCAAGACTCGAGCAATGGTATAGGGATAAACTTTAAAATAGTAAGCAAAGCATAAATCCTTGACTTGAACAATTGCATGGGCCCTATGGTTGGTGAGAAATGATGACATTTCAAAGCAAGGAAATCCATACAATTGAAATATACCATCAAATTATATATATGGAGTCCTATATGATAATTTAGGAATTATAAAAAATCCTAATATTGACAAATCAAAGGTAGAAAGTTACTTCGATGGAGCCTGTCAATGGACTCTTGGTGTCTGCGGGGTGGGAGGATTGTTCTACTAAGTGAAATTGCCACATATTTCGAATCAACTATTGGAGGGTACAAACATTAGAGCTGAACTTTATGCTCAACTCATTCATGCTAAAAATTTTATCTGAGAAATGTCTTAATGCCCTTCAAATTTTGGGGAATCCAATATCATTGCAGAATAGGAAAAAGAATATTACAATCTAGAAAACTTATTACTGCTCCTGATTCTTGATCATGGATTCAATTAAAGAGGTCATATCTAAATTTGTATGTCTCCTTTTAGCATGTTTATAAACAATAAAGAAGATGAGCTCTCAAAGTAACTCTGAGCTTTCAAGTAGGAATGCTAATTGTCGTTGAAGAAATGGATGGAGCCTTAATCTCAGTCAAAATGCTTTCCCTTTTTTACTAGTTTGCAGATCTGGTGAAGGGATTTATTATATGAAAGAATAGTTTTCATGTTAGAATTTGGAACTTCCTAAAAGAAGTTAGAATTGTTTTTGTATGTTTTGAATATTTTATGTATTTAGGCCAGCAATCTATGCCTCGTAATTCTAGAAGATTATTTAATAAATAGAACATTTCAGCTAGTATTGGTTTAGTAGTTTTGGTAAAATTGGTGGATGCAATAGAAGCTGCAAAGTCTGTTTGGAGTGTTGGAAAGACTATTATTTTAATTTCTTCCAGAAAGATCAAATATATGCTTGTTTTCTAGGAATATATATATATAATAGAGACCAAAAACCTTTGGCAGAGATAAGTATATTTTACGTAAAGACAAAAAATCATAAACTCAAAATATGAAAGGAGGAAGGAGAACAATTGTACTTTAAATAAGGATGATTGCACTAAACCATATTATATAATAATCCCATCTTATTTTTTAAACATACTATATAATTATGTAGCACTAAACCATACACACCTTCTCCTCTACATGAACCCAGTGCAACTGTGGAATATGCGTCAGCTAGATTGTATGGGCCAGCCATAATTTCTCCACCCACTAAGTCTAGCAAACAAAAAAACATAAAATATAATGAGAAATATTTAGTAGAAACCAAAAATTCCATGAGAAATATTAACTTTAGATAGTAAAATCTTAAGAAGACGCTACAAATATCATGATAAATCTTAAACATGAACTATAAATGACTGAATAAATATTAAACAAAGACCAAAAATTATAGGCAGAAGTACATCCTATTCAAAGACCAAAAACTATATTCAGAATTAAATACATCCTATGCGAAGACCAAAAATATTAAACCCTAAATAAATCAGGATGGAGGATAACAATTGTATTTGAAATGGAAGGACTAAAAGAGTTTTGAACAAAAAGAGGACTCACCTTTTGCCCTTTTCACACAACAATGCTCCTCCTCCACTTTTATTCACCTGCATTGCCTTTAAATTTAAAAATAAAAGGCATGATAAAATTATGTAGCATAAATGAGTTAAATTAAACCATGGATACCTTGTCCTTCGCCCTCCCCTACCCCCTAAACCTGTAAAAGGAAGGAGATTAACATTGTTTGAAATGAACTCTCAATTTTAAAACAAAAACACGATATAAGTTATACGGAAAATGAGATATGTTAAACCCAAACATCTCATCTCATTGATATTCGCCTATGCCCACTGCACATGTGAATGTAATCACCTGGGTTGTTTTGACCTACTTTAATTTCCTCACCATTAAACCCCTCTGCTACCCCCTAAACCTGTAATATTTGTATAAGATGGGTTGTTAGAGCCGCACTTAAACAATAATAAATTATAAAGATGTTAAACAGATATAGAAATGGTAAACACTAAATTGGTAAGGGGAAAGGAGATTAATCTTCTCCTCTTTGGAAGCTCTTCCACTGGAACCATATGAATGGCGATATTCATGATTGAGAAGACAAAAATCACAAGATTTCTCGAAAATGAGAGCTCAGTAGCAGGGTGCTATAGTGTCAATCTCTATGGAGAGCTTAGTATTTCACTAATACCCCAACCTTGCTTTAACTTTGACCTCATGTGAGGCTGTGGTACCTGAGTAGCATACCGCTAATGGGACGGGCGTATTTGTGCATAAATTAACAGTGGGATAGCCTCCGCACACTGCACCTGTGAATCTAATCAGTTGCGCTATTTCGATCTGCCTAATTTTCTCACCATTAAACCCATAGAAAAAAAAAGACACACAATGAAAACCATAGACCCATTAAACCCAGAGCTTGAAAATCAGTGAAAGAAATCTTGATAAGTAAGTGAACAGGGTAAACAATATACCAAAAGAGAAATTATCATGGCCATGCTAAAAAAAATACAGAAGCTAGCAAGAAACAAAAAAACAAAGAGAATTACATCGGCTTTAAGAAACACAGACAAACACGGCAAACACAAAATCCGACTATGCCCATCTTTCATGGCCAACGAAGGTACTGGAAATAAAACCCATGAAATCACATTATATCAAACCTTGTCCTACATCCATGGAGAATGAAGACTGCCATGGCCATGACCACCACCACATGGAATCAAACCATGTCCAGCGTCAAAACCTTGTATGTCTTGCATCTTTGGCCAACTAAGGAAAACACCACCTAAAATCAAACGTTGTCCTGTGTCCATGGCCTGGCCACCACCTAAAATTTAACGTTGTCTTGTGTCCATGAGCTTGCAAATCAAGGATGAACTGAGAAAATTTTACCCAAAGATCCATAAATAGGGGCGAAATACCAAATTTTTAACCTATCATCCATAAAATCTAGGCGAACCATCTCCATTTCTCCTCCAAAACTGGAAATTTCTGGCGATTTAACCTCCATTATAGAAGAAATTCAGGCGAATGTCACAATTTTCCCCATCGACGGGTGGGCTAAATTCCATTGTATGAATTTTCATAGTTTAACTGCACAGGCTATTTAATTAGGGAAAATTATATATAAAATTAAAAATGGGCTAATTAAAATTTTAACTTATCAAGTAGCATGATAACATGCAATGAGCACCTTGAAAAGTATAATTTTGATTGATCAAGTAGCATGATGAAATGCAGTATGCACCTTGAAAAGTAGGATTTTGATTTTTAGTGTGGCAAAAATCAAGGCTCACACACTGTAATACTTATTAGATTGCAATGTTGTATTGCGACTTGAGACATGCACAACCAACCAAAAGGATATCATGTTATAACCATTTGGGCCTGGTGAATTTACAAATTAAATTACATCCGAACATCCTGTATTTTCGGGACATATCTAGATATTTTAAGTGTAGAAAAATTCAACTAATATTGACCTATACGAGCCCTAAGACTAAGCAACACGCATTCATAGGGTGATCTGCACACCAGGGTAAGAATTTCCAAAAGAATCATAGAGAAAAAACATAGCAAAACTATAACGGACAAGTAATCATGGCAAGTAAAAAGAGGCAACTTTGCATCTTTAAGCACAATATCTAGGATCGTCACCCTTGTTAATTATCAAAGCAACCTGTAGGCCAAGTATATATTTAACCTAGGAAAGAATCACAGCTATATACTTCAAGGCCTAGGATATGAAACATTCATCATCACAATAGAAATCAACAATAATGGGAATCCATCTCAATGCACACCCAAATCAAGCACCACATAGAATTGCAAAAGAAAAACATGTTTGAAATCTAGCAATGACAAATACAAAACAAATTTAACTGAAGCTTGTAGAAATGAAAATCAAAACCACCATACATATAAGGAAATCCTAAATAAAGGAATTTGCTCTGGACTACAAGTTTGCGATCAATATCTAAAACCAAACTAGATCAAGTTTCAAGAATAAACTATGAAACAAGCAATTGAGGCAAAGAGCAAATGCATTTCACCATGAGCTAGAAAAAGTACAACAAAACACAAACTTAAATTAAATCAGATTAGTCCGGTATTTGCGATTTCAGACTTCAAAAACAATGGGAAGTATTTCTAAATGGATGCCCAAAGAAAGAACAAAAGAAGTGCTTGATTTCCCGCAATGACAAAAACAAATCATATTTATCTTAAGCTTGTTATAATGAAAAATCAAATCACCACAACATTTACAAGGTAAACCTGAAAGGAAAATGCACAAAAATAAAGCATTTGGTTTAGAGTCTTGGACAATTTGTGTAAACAATATCTGAAACCAAAGCATATCATGTTTTCAACATACACCAGGAGTCTAGCAACGCAAACAGCATATGGATTTCACTGTGAGATAGAAAAAGTAACAGAAACTAAGATCAAATCATATTAGTATGTTTTTGCAGATTTAAGCATTAAGGTATTTTAAACATCACAAGGAACTACACCCTTCACTTGTCAAGTTATAATAGAGCACTCTTCAAAAGACCCCACAACTCCTGTGAATATTGCACTAATGCTTCTTAATGGAATAACATAAATTTTATCAGCAACTTCTATTTCAATACATCTTCTAAAATCTCTCTAGCATTCTCAGGAATAATATCCCAAACTTAAATAGTCCAAATTCCAAATCCAGACTCTGTAAGCATGAAGAACCTAACCCTCCCCAAAAATATTAAGCCATGGTCATTATGTCCAGGCTGTTGAAAGCAACTAAAATGAAACAATATATTTCAATATCACCAAAAGACAATCATCAGTTATCCATCCATTTTAAACACGTTTACCAGCTATATACATAACAAGCAAATAAAGTTGGAAGAATACATGGGCTATGAAAAACTCTGCCCTTCACGGTCAAGTTCATCACTATCATCCTTGTATATACTATGAATAGGCATGGTTGTGACTTTGACAAATAAAAAAACCAAGACATAAAAATAGGCTTACCCCATGTCCTTAGGCGTACAAGACTAAAGCTTGGAATCGTTCACTTGATTCATAGTATTGATATAAGTCAAGTTTCATTGATATAAAGTCCATCAATTCCTCTTAACAATATTACGAACTTTTTTAAAGTAGCGAACAAAATGACTTAGTCTGTTGTCCAACTCTGCTCCACGATTTCACGAACTCTTCTGCTATATTCCCGCTTATTTTCACTAAACATTCGGGCAGCCTATGAGTTTGCCGAAGAGTTGGGATTTGGATCACAAAGTAAGGACTGCAAAAATAGCTCAGTTATAGATGCAATATTCTTAACACAATTACAGAAAGTGCAACAAATAATTGCATACAAATTCTAGACTACAACCACAATATCCCAAATTAATATAAGATTCGTTGGCAGCATATACATTACATAAAGGTTTGAGAAACCAGTATGGGTGGTCAAGACACATGAACACCTGACACCTCAAAAAGGCCAGAATTTATGAAGGTTTTCTATTAAAAAAATTAATAATCAAGACATCAAAATAAAATCCCCATTGATACCAATGGCTACAGCAAATTTTCTGACAGGGAACTAGGGTTGGCATTCCTAATCCCATTGCCATATTTTGGTCAATCTATGGGTATTGATATAATTTCATTTCATTTCTTCGCCATTAAATTCGAGGCAAAAAACATCAATGAGATGCTAGGGTACCCAATATGTAATATCTTTGTTTATGTAATATTTCTGTTCCTTGAAGTAGTGGCCACTTAATTATACCAAGTCCAGACATGGTAGTTAAGTGATGTTTAGCTATTTACCTGAATAGACGTGAGAATAGTGGTGACATCATAGATTGGGCTCCACTGATTTTGTAAAATATCTAAACAAATGCTTCCATCAGCATAAACTACAGAAAGAAGAAAGAACCTTTCATATGAGCATTAGAAATTTTGAAAAAAATCAATTTCCACACATTCAATATTTTTTCTTACAAAAAGAAACATTATTGCAAATTTGCAATGGCCTCCATATCACAGTCAAATTGGAAAGAATATTATGGAAACATGCTAAATGAATATAAACAGTCCAGAAGGAACTAGCTCATAATCTTTTTATCACTGGCATAATTAATTCTAAATGTCTGTCACAAGCAATGATGCAAAAAAGACATAAAATAAACATGAAAGTGAATACATCTTTTCCTAGTAACAAATCTACATCACACACTCCTACTTTACAGAAAGTACATGTATTCACTGAAACAGTATAATTTTTTATAATTTAGATTAGTGCTATACAACCGAGTCAACTCGACTAAAGCAAGTAGGACCAGTTTTTTAGCAGAACCAGTCAGAACTAGAGGTTGACTCAAGCATTGACCTGGTATGATTTGGCCAAGTTACAGAAATTGGCCACTCATCCAAGTCAAACATGACACCCAAGTATGATACGGGAGTCTACTGGGATTGATATAGCCACCTACCCATGGGCCAAATCAGTCAAAAAAACTGAAAAAGGTAAAAAAAAGCACCCTAATAACACAAAACCACCAAAACACTAAACCTAGCTTATAAATTTAACCCACTTCTCTATTTTACCTCACACACCATATGCTCAAACAGGCTTGGAGTTGATTTGTAGATCAACTATGGCTGATCACAATAGGGAATTGATCTGCATTTTTTTCCTACCATTTGCTGGTGAAATTGAAGGAGATCCCAGGGATCCAAAGAAGGACCCTACATGAAACCATTGCACCTCTGTGTTTACAGATGAAAGTTGCATATTTATGGAAATGTCATTGGGTTCTCAATGGTGCCAACTGTTTTAAAACATCAAATGTCAGCGGTTGTTGAAGCCATTCACAAATAGTAGGAAAACTTTACATTCCCAGACCCAATCAAGTCAGACTAATGAGTCAGACTTCAGATTTATCCTTCAAATTAAATGATTCACAACCAGTACGACCTAAAAGTTAACTACAAGGATCTCAACATTTACTTATTACATATTATTACAGCATTATGATTTTCGACTCTAGAGGCCACTTAAGGCCTCTATGTTTACGTATTTTGTCTCATAAGTTTAATTATGTATATCAGAACTTATATTTTATGCATCTCAATACGGTGTTGCCTATTTGGACCTTTTAACATAAATCAACAAAAGAAAGTCTTGGGGTCAAATCCCTGGGTGATTATGCATATATATGCAAGGGTCTCACTTGATGCCCCACCAGGTTAGGCTCCATAATCAGAGCCATCAGGGTGCGGCCCATTCTGGTGGGCCACTTTTGAATTATTCCCGTGGACATAGCAACTCCTCTCTAGGGTTGTGAACCACATCATATATATATGACAGAGAGAGAGAGAAAGAGAGATTAAAATTTGAATATTTTATGATATCTTTATTGGGCCAATTCATTTACCAAGTCAGCAACCAACTCCAATTCGAGTCATAATTTTGGGACAAATCATCCCAATCGACAACCAAATCTGATATATTTGGTTCAAATTTTATGACATCTAGCATACAGTTTGATAAATAATAAATTATGTTTCACACCTCAAAATCACTCATAAATTTTGGGGAACTTTTATATAGATTTTAAATTATCAAGTAATAATCATGGACATATTGATATTACATGACTAACCACTTTTACTATACCGTTCAAATAGGGAAGTGTAATGAGGACCATGACAAAAACACACTACTCATACATTTAAGCAACTGCAGACCATACCGATAATAAAATAGCTTAAAAAATTCACAGGGATAAAAAATGCTTTCCACAAAACTGGTAGAGACACAACTTCTTTTGGATGAGGCTAACAACAATGCAAGTTTAAATTGAAAAGTACACCTATTTAACTTTCCCTTTTGGACTGCCACACATAATATCAAATAGAATAGCATATAGCCTTTGATAAAACAGAGAGCTGGGAGCCAAGCTATACAATTGAAATTCAGAACTACAAAAAGGATGAAGATATATTACTGTTTGGATGAAACATCCTATAAACAAAACGTACTATCGGTGGCTTATTTGGATAGTCCTCCATAAACTAAAGAGTCAACTTAAATGTACCTACAAAAAACCAACACTAGAGATGAACAAATATAAAAATACTCTGTTCAAACACAACGTTTTACTTTATCATATAAACCATCATTCAACTCACTACATAACACATTTTCAAATACTGTTACTTCATCCAAGATTCAATTTCAAGGTAGCTAAGTTGAAGTCGATATAGATGACCAATCTAGAACAGCCAAAACTACACAACTTGAAAAAACATCAAGTTATTCAACATTACTCAACACCAACATATCATGTGGAGAAATTTTAAAATTGGATTGACAATATAGGCAAAATATAGGAAATCTTCTACGGCCTACTTTGACAGGCCATAAAAATTTCAACTTGGATTAACATTCAAAATTAAGGCAAAATATAGGAAATCTTCTACAGCCTAGTTTGACAGGAGAAAAGCAGCCAGTTTGTAGAGGTTAATCTTTCAGACTACTCAATGTAAACAAACAAAATGAGGTATAAATTTATAGAGTTAAAATTAGTAAACTCTTTGGGAGCTAATCTCAAGAATACTAAAATATTTTATAAACCATCCCAGGTGTTAGCATTAAAATCTGTACAGCTTTGACCTATGTCCTGCTACTTGCTTGCCTAAAAATATTCTATTTTATTTGGGGCTACTATGTACAGGGAAATGAAATTAACTTAATATAGCAAATTTCTCTTGAAACTGTCATTACAACTTTCAGATAAATAGACATGCTTAAATTTTAAGCAACCCCAGACTCATTTAAGATCCCATGACAAAATTTAAGCAATTTTCTCTTGCAAAATAAAATGTCTTTACAAAGCCACTCTTACTTTTGTGCAGTGAAAAAACTTCAA
>LPNX010295755.1:29678-44719 GCA_001517045.1 Pseudotsuga menziesii
TCACACCTTCTCCTCTACATGCACCCAGTGCAACTGTGGAATATGCGTCAGCTAGATTGTATGGGCCAGCCATAATTTCTCCACCCACTAAGTCTAGCAAACAAAAAAACATAAAATATAATGAGAAATCTTTAGTAGAAACCAAAAATTCCATGAGAAATATTAACTTTAGATAGTAAAATCTTATGAGAAATCTTAAGAAGACGCTACAAATATCATGATAAATCTTAAAGATGAACTATAAATGACTGAATAAATATTAAACAAAGACCAAAAATTATAGGCAGAAGTACATCCTATTCAAAGACCAAAAACTATATTCAGAATTAAATACATCCTATGCGAAGACCAAAAATATTAAACCCTAAATAAATTAGGATGGAGGATAACAATTGTATTTGAAATGGAAGAACTAAAAGAGTTTTGAACAAAAAGAGGACTCACCTTCTGCCCTTTTCACACAACAACGCTCCTCCTCCACTTTTATTCACCTGCATTGCCTTTAAATTTAAAAATAAAAGGCATGATAAAATTATGTAGCATAAATGAGTTAAATTAAACCATGGATACCTTGTCCTTCGCCCTCCCCTACCCCCTAAACCTGTAAAAGGAAGGAGATTAACAGTGTTTGAAATGAACTCTAAATTTTAAAACAAAAACATCATATAAGTTATACGGAAAATGAGATATGTTAAACCCAAACATCTCGTCTCATTGATATTCGCCTATGCCCACTGCACATGTGAATGTAGTCACCTGGGTTGTTTTGACCTACTTTAATTTCCTCACCATTAAACCCCTCTGCTACCCCCTAAACCTGTAATATTTGTATAAGATGGGTTGTTAGAGCCGCACTTAAACAATAATAAATTATAAAGATGTTAAACAGAGATAGAAATGGTAAACACTAAATTGGTAAGGGGAAAGGAGATTAAAAATGTTTGAAATGAAAATAATCACATAGGTTCACTCTTTTTACTCTAAATTTATATATATATATATAATCACATCATAATTTATTCACAAAATGATATATATTAAACCCAAACATACCGTGTCCTTGATCTTCGCCTCTTTGGAAGCTCTTCCACTGGAACCATATGAATGGCGATATTCATGATTGAGAAGACAAAAATCACAAGATTTCTTGAAAAGGAGAGCTCAATAGCAGGGTGCTACAGTGTCAATCTCTATGGAGAGATTAGTATTTCACTAATACCCCAACCTTGCTTTATCTTTGACCTCATGTGAGCTTGTGGTACCTGAGTAGCATACCGCTAGTGGGACGGGAAGATTTGTGCATAACTTAACAGTGGGATAGCCTCCACACACTGCACTTGTGAATCTAATCAGTTACGCTATTTCGATCTGCCTAATTTTCTCACCATTAAACCCATAGAAAAAAAAAAGACACACAATGAAAACCATAGACCCATTAAACTGAGAGCTTGAAAATCAGTGAAAGAAATCTTGATAAGTAAGTGAACAGGGTAAACAATATACCAAAAGAGAAATTATCATGGCCATGCTAAAAAAAAATACAGAAGCTAGCAAGAAACAAAAACACAAATAGAATTGCAGCGGCTTTAAGAAACACAGACAAACACGGCAAACACAAAATCCGACTATGCCCATCTTTCATGGCCAACGAAGGTCCTGGAAATAAAACCCATGAAATCACATTATATTAAACCCTGTCCTACATCCATGGAGAATGAAGACTGCCATGGCCATGACCACCACCACATGGAATCAAACCATGTCCAGCATCCAAACCCTTTATGTCTTGCATCTTTGGCCAACCAAGGAAAACACCACCTGAAATCAAACGTTGTCCTGCGTCCATGGCCTGGCCACCACCTGAAATTGAACGTTGTCCTGTGTCCATGAGCCTGCAAATCAAGGACGAATTGAGAGAAGTTTACCCAAAGATCCATAAATAGGGGCGAAATACCAAATTTTTAACCTATCATCCATAAAATCCAGGCGAACCATCTCCATTTCTCCTCCAAAACTGGAAATTTCTGGCGATTTAACCTCCATTATAGAATAAATTCAGGCAAATGTCACGATTTTCACCATCGATGGGTGGGCTAAATTCCATTGTATGAATTTTCATAGTTTAACTGCACAGGCTATTTAATTAGGGAAAAGTATATATAAAATAAAAAAAATGGGCTAATTTATTAAATTAAAAAAAAACATTTTAATATTAAAAATTCGCCCACCTTTTTTTGGGCACCCCTTAAAATTCGCCTATGGGCTATAATTCGCCCCTAAAATCATCCCTGTTTTGAATTAATTATTTTCCAAGTTTTAGGAGCAAGAATAATATGGAAGAGGACAAAGTAATTAAAATTATAACATCTTCATGTCACACGAATATTGATCTTTCCTAGACATGCACTTGAAAATGAAGGCTTTTACATTTTTTGTTGTAAATTGAACATAATTTAGTTTAGTTTTTTTTGTACATAGTTTTAAATAAAGGAGGCCTTATTGTCCTAAACAACTTTATGCGAAGCAACAAATGTTGATCGTAATTCTTCAACTAAAAGATAATAAATTTATTTTAAGAGTTTTATTATAATCAATTCAATTTACAGATTTAATCCATTTTCATATATGAATTGATATAGTTATTCTCTTTACAATAACAAATTCCTTCGATTCTGCAAACGCGACTAACAAATATTTATTTTGTTTGCATGAGACAATTTCTTAAGGCTTATTTTTGTAATTATTTTACATTTTAATTTAGGCTTCTTTCATGTGTAATAAAGACCTAATTAAATGTGATATCTCATGATCTATTAAAAACAAAATTCGTAATCACTAATTTTCCTTTTAGTGACTGATATAGTTATGAGATTTTGATTTACTTTTGGTTCCACTTGTATATATGTTTGATTTTATCATTCTTACGTTTTATTTTTCTTGTTGGTTTGTTTTGAATTTTTCATGATTTTCACTTTTAAAATAAAAGAGCTTATCACCCTTTTACAGTCTTGAAGTCTTATCTATTAAGGAAATTTTTATAAATGATTTCTACTTGTTGAAAATCAGATGTTTTGATTAGTTAATCTCTAATTGTTACAAATCAATAATAGACTACGCTGATAATTCTATTTGAATATTGCTTCCATTATCCTTAAAACTTTATCTTTAACTCAACATGAACATATGAGTTTGAATTTAATTACTTTTAAGGGAATCAGTTTTAGGAAAGAAGTTTCAGTCTATAAATATTAGTAATCTATATATTCCTCACACCATCCTTACTCTTAAGGAGTTTCTAAGTCTGCTCCCTCCTTTACTAGGCCAACTCAAATTGAGATTAGCACATTACACATAGTTTGTAGATTTCTTTAAACTTGTTATTTGGGATATACGCCATCATGCAAAACGGGTCAAAAGACGTCCTTGTCAAGGCTATGGATTCCTAGGGGCTGCAGTGGCTTCGTCTGTGGTTTTAGGATTTCAAATCATAAATATTATATATATAAATCCTTACTAATCATTTTCCATCCCACACTCGTAGAAAGTCGCATGATGTTGCTTACCCATTAGTAAATTGAGTCACTGTACAACTATGTATCTAAATCAGTAAATTGGGACCAGAGCACTTGGAGGTGCGGTTAAAAGGCATCCATGTTGTGGCTATAAACATCGCCTGGAAGTAGGGTCCTGCCTTTGGTATTGGAGTCATTTATTAATACTATGTCTTATATGATTAGATTTATTTCCCGAGGTTAATTCTCGGTAAAGTTCTTGATTCTTACATCTTGTAAATAATTTATTTTACAAAATGATTTTATCTTTAAAAAAAAAAATTTGGGTAATGATGGGAATGACTTGGATGTTTTAGAAGCTTTGAAGTATAACCAATACTATATCATTCAGTGATAAAGCTATTCATATTATTTGAAATGTAGCATGTGAAAGCATTTTATTTTCATTCTTAATTTTTAGATTTCAATACTGTAATTTAGAGATAATTGGTTCTTCCCAACTAGTCTCCATATGTTGTAACCGCAACAAATCCCATGTTTTATTCAAAACATGAGAGCCCAATTTCTTATATGCAAAAGGTGATACTTAAGTTCCTTAGTCTCCCATGTTGTTTATCATGGTTTCTATGTCTTTTTGTCATGATTTGATATAGTTAAAATCTTTTAAAAATTTATGCATTTATCTGCATTTTGGTGAGTTGCAGAAGGAATTATTTTTTCCCAAAAAAAAGTGTCTTTCTCGCGACCCACAACCCGCAATGTGGATTGCGCGAGCTTGGTTTTGCGTTTGAAACTTTTTCGTTTTGCAACCCGCAATACAGACTGCGGGTGTGGAAACATTTTTTTAATAATCGCAATTTCTCATATCTGCAACCCACAACCCGCAAATGTGGATTGCAAACATGACAAAGGGTTATTCAAATAAGTGCACTTTGCGTGCCTACAACCCGCAATTGGGGATTACGAGAAGTTCTTTACTCCGGGATGTGTGTTATGTTCCGCAACCCGCAAATTGCGGATTGCAGAAAGTAGTTGGGTTAATAAATTATGTTATGTCTTTCCAAAACCCACAAATTGCAGACTGCAAATTGTGAAAAGGTTAGTTAAATTGTAGGAGCGTTTGCATTCCTGTAACCCGCAACCCACAATTACAGATTGTGGATTGCGAAATGTTTCGTCACTTGTTGACGACTTGCGGAATGCACTTTATTTTCATTTTTACTTATTTGTTTTGATTCATTTGAGTTGGTTTTTATCATTTCAGTTGGTTCCATAATCTCGGTGCTTAACTTAACGTGTTATCCTTCACATTCCCCATCTAGATTTGGTCTTCATTGCATAAGCTGATTTAGTTTATTGGTTTTTGGAAATTTCAAAGATCTTGTTATTTGACTCTGACTATTGTGTGTAATGATTTCTTATCCTTATTTGAACTTGTTTGAGTCATTTGCATGCTTCGATTTTGACTAATTAAGTTCATATGATGTTTCGATAGTCTTGGAAACAAATTTGAACTTTATTGAATTAATGAGTTTAAAGAGCATCTTTGCAGGTTATAATAATTTGATTGAACAATTGTTTTTAATACTTTTGATTTATGACTTGAAAGGGTGTACATCAAATAATGGGAAGATTCAATCATTTTTTATTAAGCAAAGTATTATATTTTACAATGAATTATTAGCTTTGGTTATGATTAATATTATTGTTTAAATTATATTCGATGTACTTTTTGAAAGACAATATTAATAATTTATTTATATAATTGACTTTAATATATCAGAACCCTAATTTGTTGTTGCCGTGAAGGATGAAGTTTAAAAATAGATCGCGCACTAGTAGAAGACATTTTTTTGCATGGAGGATTGTGATAAAACGGAATTAGCTCTAACGGTTGAAAACCCATTTCCAAAACATGCCCATTTACTACTTTATGTGGATAGTTTTGCAAATATATCAACATCTTGGGAGAAAAACGTGACTGAACAGAGATGAATTTTCCAGAAATTTATCCCGGTCGTTTTTGCATAGCTGAATGAACCAAACATCTGGGGATTTGATGCTAACCTTCCCACTACTATTCACTTCTATAAATTAAACCTCAGCATTCAGAAAGGGGGGTCGATCTCTTCATATGGGAGAATGAAATTTTTTCTTTTCTCTTCTCTGATGCTTTAGAGATCAGTTTATTATATTTCAAAGAATGGATTTGGAGGCACCGTTGTGAGGGAGATAATCGCCAGGGAATGATTGGAGGAACACTATTTCACTTGTATCATGTAATTTATTGCAAAATAATGAATCAAAGTTAGTTTCTTTCAACATCTTCTTTGTGTAAACTATCAAATTTATTTGATGGTGTTTGATTTCTTCACTCTAATTATCAATGAATACTGTTGATTTTGTAGCCAATTATTAATGCATTGATTTATGATTTGGATTTATCTTAATTCATGAGTCTTTGCATACTTATATTTTAATTAAATTTCTTTGATTAAAATATGTATTTATTTCCGCAAATGATTTACAGAAACTATTAAATCAATAATTCATGTTAATTTTTCAATTAACATAAAAGTTACAAGGTAATCTTCGATATGCTTGATATTTAAATTATTAGAAGTAATTTTAATTGCTTGGTTACATTTGAAGTAATAAGTTAAATGATTTAATTTTGCATTTCTGTTAACTTGATGAATAACTTATTTGAATTTGAACCAAGTTACCTTGCACATGGTGAATATATTCCTTCTTAGAATAGTTCTAGACTAGTTTAGATTTCCTTCTAGGTAGATTCATTATTTTCTATACATACAATATCTTGTTTTCCTTCATAGGAAAACAGATCCTTTTGGATCAAAACTTTCCAACTCAAAGAGTGTCGGCGGAGGCCGAATATCTGTGGGTGTTAACCACACCAAACATCTCGAGGATAGGGTAATACTTGCGTAGATTTATCTGAATCCTTTGGCTGGGTTTTCATCCCCTATTATTTTCCTTGGACACCATTCCAACACCTAGATAACCGAGGAATCAACACTCAACCTGCTCTTGCATTTTGAAGCCAAATTGGAAATAAATTTCCCATATTCTTGTGCAAAATTCTACCTAAGATGTCAACACGGTTTCAGAAGCACTCTGGTAATCCTTACAATAGTATTTACCATCATGGTTTAATTAAGATTCTTATTGAAGATGAATTGTGTATTCGCAAGGATACCTGGGATAATTTTGTGAACAGAGTTCAGGGTCTCCCTTCATCTAAAAATCCTTCTTCTCCATACATTCAGATTTATCCTCAGGTTGAAGGTCATGAATTAAAACCTGTTCCTAACCAAGAACTGGAACCACCCCTAATTGATCTTTTCTCCTTTGTATTGAAAAAGAAAGGACGTCCGTCTAAAAACCCCATTGTCGCAAAACCCACTATACCACGAAGAAATACAAGAAGCATGATTGTCAGGCCCTACAATTTATCTCAGAATATATATCCGTCAACCCTAATTGATTTAGAAGAATCCCCTAAGTTAGAATCGAAACCCTCTAAGAATAATAAAGAAATCTCTTCAGATCCATTTCCTTTACTTGAGAATAGTTCTCCTCAAGTTGATTTTCCTGAGTTCGATTTTCCTTCAAATGTCTCTCTTGAATCTGAATATATTAATCCTGCTCATGATTCCTTATCTTCCTGATATGGTCATGTGGAATATAATCTTGAATTGTTTGATCCTCACCAATTTGACTATGGTACTCCTAAAGATGACCCGCCCAATACTGAAATCCATACTATTGTTCCTACAACCTATGTAATTGCTCAAATCCAGGAAAATAATGAGGAAATAGAGCAGCTAAAGGTATCATTGGAAGAATGTAATGTTCTTGATCGACATATTAAGGCTGAGAATGAACAATTGAAGGTGAACAATAGAAAATATGTGGAATCTATTAATGAATTAAGGGCATGTGGTCTTCAGCTTGTAGAGAAATATGAGAAATTGACTGCCAAGCATAAGAAAACAATCGATGCAAATAAATGCCTTGCAAACATAAGACTTGGAAAATAGAGTCCTTAAAACATCTTGCTCACATCAGCATGTTAAAGAAGAAACTCAAAGCTAGAAGAGATCAAGCTAGTGGGAAACTAAATATTACTGTCAAAAGATCAATAAGTTTTGTTAAGCCCAGTTTTGAAATTTTGAATATTCTAATAGGTATGTTTGCATGGGGACATGCAAATACACACACATGGGAGAGTGTTGGCTCGCCAAATCGACACTCTTTACACCTGTGAAGTGAAGGATATGAACTGTTGCTTGGTTGGATGAAGTAAAAGATGAGAGCTTAAAGTAGAATTGTGGTACTCTCATATGGTTGGAAGTATGTTTTAAGACTATTGATGGTGTCATGAAAAGTATATAGTCTACAACTGCTATAAAATACAATGGTACAATTATTACCATGCGAATAAATGTGTCAATGTCGAGCATGGAAAGAAGTCATTGGATTACCGACCATTGATGAAGTCATTAACCAATGCAAGGCAATCTCACCATTGATGTTAATGAGTGCCAAGGTATATATTTACATCTCGTGAAGTGCGAATAGATGAGTTGATGTCGAGCCACTTTCAAGATATAACGATCAAGAGACATTGATGTCTTCCCATGATTGTTAGAGAGAGAACTTTTCATCAAGGCATGCAAGACTCAAGGTACTAAAAAATAAACTCTAGTCTTTATCCTAGATAGTGTGCTGAGGTCGATGGGAAAGACTTATTAAAGCTGGGCCTTAAGGAATTTCACATTAGTCAACACGAGTTGTATAGAATGAGTGGTAGGACTATAGATAAAATATCTCATGGTAAGACATTTTTTATGACAAAGAAAACAAAGCAATGTAGTAATGGAAAGGAAGCTAAATGGTTTTATTCATAAGGCAAAAGATGAACGGAAAATGAGGAAAATGTATGCGGCTCATAATAGTAGACATGCAGGAAATCATGATGTATAACACAGTGAAAAGGAAGACTCTAAAATGGATAACGAATAAGCTTGGAAGGAGAAGGGTAAGTGATAATGTCATAGCGTAATTGTCTTTCTGAAAGATTGTTGTATAGCGACAAATGTCATGGCATGTGTGATGAAATATCTAGATCCTTCAAGCTTTCAATAAAGCATGTTTTTTCTGAAAATTTTTGTGATTTCTGAAGATCAATTCTGCATGAAATCGGATCTTCTTCAAACCTACAAAACGTTAGCACTAATCCTACAATAAAATTGTGAGAGCATCGAAAAAGATAAATTGCAGAAAGAATGTGCTTAGCAAATCAAATGCAAAATAAAGTAAAATATAACTAATAATGCACCTTAAGTGATCCACTTTGTCAAAACCTTTTTTAATTGGTTTGAGAAAACATATTAATGTGAGATGTGTCAAAACATGAATTAATGTTTTTAGAAGATCTAGTTTTTCTTTTACAATTTCTATATTTTATTTTTATAGTTTATTTTTAATTGTTTGTAATATTTTTAATTTAATTTTGTTTGAGAAAAAAGAAAATATTTTGTATATATTTTTATTATTATTATTATTATTATATATATATAATTTAATTTTATAACTTTTAATCTTTTTATGTTTTTCTTCCTTTACAATAAAATAAAACAAAGTATTATTGCTTTACTTTTATGTTGTTTAGTATTTTTATTTTATTTATTTTTAAATTTATATTATTTTTTTATATTTATATTTTTTATTTAATATAATAATAATAATAATGTTGTCATCAAAATATATATGAACGTTAGAAAAAAGATAAAAAGCATCAAAATTTAATGATAGACAAGGAGGCAAAATGACTGTTAAAAAGTTGAGCATTAAATACCATATGGCATGTTGCATTTCATTTTGTTTGTTCGTGTGCTCTTTTTCGTGAGTGGGATCCTCTCATAGTTCTGACCTGTGTGGAGCACTCCATGTTTTTGGAGCAAAACATCTTAGACCTGTACGAGGGAAGATTTGGTAGAAAATATGTAAAGTATTGGGAGCCATGGAATCGAATTATGTCGAGTGGCTTTCAAGGTTTCAGGGAATTGTTTATGTGGCATCGGTGAAACATAGAGACAAGGGCTTGGAAAATTATCATGTATAATGTATATTGGCCAAGTCTGTGATCAAGATATTTTGATTTGATTTTTGTTACCAAATCTCATTATTTCAATGAGTCGACATTTTCTTTCATCTGGTTTTGCAGTAATCATGGTTCAATTTTTCAGCTTTCATCTCTACAATTATAAACATAACACAAAGGAAGCGATTCGATCCATTAATTGTTCCCACTACATCTCTTTGGATTCTTCTGAGTATCTAGTTGGATAGCACTTGGGTCACCTCCTAAAACCATAAGGGTTCAATTCTGTGTACTCCTTTGTCATTGCTCATCTTCTACACTGCATGCTTGACTTTGTTTTATGGTGTGAGAGCAATGGTGGAGGAGCCGAGCTCTCAACGCTCGACACTATCCAGCAAGGTTAAACAAAATAATTATGGTTCAACAGTACAATGTTGTTGTAGTTCAAAATGTGGTCTTTGTTGTTAAACTGCCTCTGATGAACATTTCGAGGGAAAGTTCAGTTTTAACTTGGTTATTTTAATAGTTCTTCTTTATTTTACATATAAAATTGTGGAAATATGTCTGACTTTACTCTATGGCTTGTAGGTATCTTTGCTTGGGATCGTTGCGATAAGGGATAATTTTTCTTCATGGGACATAAGGTCTGGTAAGATCTGTCCCTCACATTCCTTTCTCTGAGTAGCTTTGTTATTTGTGGATCTGTGTCTCTAAGGTTCGACCTGAAAGGAATCATTTTAAGTGTTTACTTTGGGTAGAAATCTTAGTAATTCTTTTTTCTTTTACAAAAAAGTCACCCTTCGACCATGGAGTCTGAAGAGTTCTGTCATGTGTTAAGACATTGTGGTTATGGGTTTTAAGCTCTTGCACATCTTGTAAATGAGATTTTAGGTTTTTAAATGATACCATAAATAAAAGTATTTCCATGGTTTGAGGAAAAACAAAATTTCGTCGTTTTGTTTCCAATGTATTACTATAATTTTCGGGATATAATCATGCATCTTGGATATGATTTGCACCTTGTGGTTTAAATACGGTGAACGTTTTGTTTTTTCTTTCTTTTGATAGTTTTAGGGCCATATGGCTACTGCTGAAATCTATTTTCAGTAATTACCACTATGTTCAGATTTTTATTTATCAAATCAGTGATTAGGGTTAAGTGATGAAGTTGTAAGGCCTCTGCGTTTGACTGAGAAGGAGAAAGACGATTTTAAATTTCTATTTAGTTGTTTAAAAGTGTGGAAAGGCCTACTCTTAAGAAAATTCAAGCTCTTGTTCTGTAGTATTGGAACGTCTTTGAAACTGTGTGGAAGATTGATGGATAGCTATACTATGTCTACGACCTTTGTCTAAATGGATTTATAAAGTAATGTTAAACCTTTAATTCAGAAGGAAATTCTTTGATAGGATTTGATCTTGCAACCTACTAGAAATTATGTGATATAGTTATTGTATTCTAAGATTGTTGTTATAACCCTAAATTAAAACATTTAAGGGATTAAGCCATCTAACTAGATTGGATTTATGGTTCATACCTTGGACTAAGTCTGTCGACTATGATGTTAATATAGATATATATAAGTATGTATTTATATTTCTGAGATTCGATTACGAAATTCTAAATTTTAAGTTTTCTTATTTCTAAAGAGGTGTTAGAAAACTATTTATTCTTAGTTAAGAGACCCTATTTTAGTTTTAAATAGTTCCTGTGTACTTTTTCATTTAAGTCTCAAAACCTAAATTTTAAATCTAGTCTAAGATTTTTGGCTGAAAAGGAAAATTCCTTTAACTGTGGTTCTAAGGGATTCTTAAAAATGACAAAGAGAAAGACTGAAGAAAAATAATGTTATTCTACTTATGGAGGTTTTTTATTAATAGAGATAAATATTAACAAACATATAGGGTTTCGAACTCTCGTTACCAGCTTAATAATTTTATGGAAAAGATTATATTAGTAACTAGATGTAAAGAAACTTAAATAAGAAATTGTATAATGATCTTATAAGCTATTTATAAAAGCATCGTAATTGTTCGCATCTTTGCTTACAAAACAATTACATTATGGTATAGTTTCCATTTAACTATGAGAAGACTAAGACATACTTTATAAACAATATGTTGAATAATGATGTTTCTGACATGTTCTAATTTTAAAACAGTTACTATATTATAGAGCCCATAGCACTCCTAATACTCCTAGAACGAGATATAAAATAAAATCATGGATAATTAAGCAAATCAGTTTTAGAACTTGGATAAAATGCAGAAGGGGGACAACCACCTAAAAGAGACCGTTCCTCCCAGTCGTCTCCTAAAGCAACTAAGATTACTTGCTTAGGACCCCCGACCTTGTTCACTGAACCACTAGGATAGATATGTTGTATAACAACAAACATGGAAAACTATGCAACTCAACATGCAATATCAGACTTAACTTAGCAATTTCACTTTACCTATCCCCTCATCAAATTCCTTGTGTGCTTGACTTTTCAGTTTGCAGCAGTAACAAGGTTCATTCACTTGGAATAGAATGTAGTGAGCCGCCTGTTCAATTAGATTGTATTTATAAGATTGGCTAGGTCTTTGGGTCAATTTTGAAGTTAAATGAGCCACCTGCTCAGTTCCTCCTCTCAGGGAACATGACCACTTTTTTAGGGTTTTTTCTTTTTACAGCAGATAGAAAGTGAAATTCTAGTGTTGTCTCTTCTCAATTAGCCTTCTACAGTTGCTCATTCCTACTAATGGGTTAGTGAACACTCTTTCAACAGCTTCCTTTGGATAGGTGCCTCTTTTATTTAATTATTTAAATAAATAAATATTGATTACAGTCATCCTTGACGAACTTGGTTATAAAAACTTTACAATAGTTTTCACATAATGTTTTCTCAAATAAATAAAAATATTTATTTTTCAGTTCTAGGTGGGTTACTATTGTTCAGGATTAAGTACCCTTGTAACCTAGGGTCTGGGGTTACCAACTTACTACTAACCTTGCAGGAAATCAGCTTTACCAAAGAATAGAAAGAGAATAGGAAGAAAGTCTTGACTTACCCGATTACCGACAGTTGATCCAAGATTGATCTTGTCCCGCTCCTCTTCTCTCCAAAGCTTCCAGGGATGCACCTCTTTCACCTGTGAAGAGCAAATTCTCCAAGCAATATCTCATGCATGTATATATAAGAGGTTAGATAAACAATATATCAAATACATAATCAAATATATTCATTAACCACAATATATGAAATAGACTCAACACAATGTTGAAAGAAGAATTCTCTTTATTAACAATTAGTGAATGAGATAAGAGTACAACTCAGCTTCTTAGACAAGGACTCCTTTGCAGCCAAAGGACTCTGAGTTCTGTTGCTCCAAGACTTCTAAAGATATACCACTAGCATAACTTTTCTCTCCAATTTTGATTGATTAATGCCCTTCCCAAGGCCCTCTATTTATACCTTGGGAAATAGAGTTATTTAGAAGATTGGGGTGGTTGAAACAGCTAGGACAGTTGATGACTAGGGCCCAACTAATCTCAATTAATCACGTTTTATATTTTTAAAGGTCCAACCAAGGTGTACACGACTATTAATATAGGAAACCCATGTATGACATGTGAGTTGCTCAAAGGAAACCCACGTATGCTGATGCACGCGGGTTGCAATGTAGATAGTCACGTACAGTACATGAGTTGTAATGGAGATAGTCGCGTACACAACTCAACACTTAGAAAACTTACATAGCAAGCTGGTTTAAGGGTAAATGCATCCCAAGTCATGCCCATCTATAGTGTTTTGGAAAACTTCAATCCTAATATGTCATTTTTTGTATCAACATAAAGAATGTCGGCACTCGAATGAAGAAGTGCCATTTGGGTTGATAATAGATGCCCCCTAATGTGTGAGGTAAGAGGGAAGCAATGGATGAAATACCTTATATTCATTATCTTGGAGAACTCAGAAGTCCAATGGAGTAGAGGAAGTACCTGAAACAAATACATAGTAATGTCATATACAAAGTCATATCTGAGGATGCCATGTTCAATACACTGGAACACTAGCTCCTTTACAATAGTTGAGTACATCATATGATACGGGTTCAAGACCACGTATATTACAAAGGTGGATCGAAGCTACAATATACAATAATGATGAGTCTTTAAAGATCTGGAAGTTGTGTAAGTGATCACAACATAATCTTGTGCCACTTAGGCCATAGATATAAACCTAAGGTCTTTGTCAAAAATACAAAAGAACTAGTACAATCTAGGCCATGTGAATAGATGTTGTTGAAGTCGAACATGGATAGGATTCAACAGATTGTCAACCAATAGGTGATAATCGACAACTGAAGCAAAGGAATTCACCTATAATGAAAGTGAATCCTAAGCTATTATCATCAAAAACTCTAGGTCTTCGTCGTCAAGAATTGATGATGAGAAACCATACTATGATGAGGAAGGAAATAGATCCTCCAACAGATCACAAGAGTGACTAGGAACTGGATAAAGGAAGGGATACACAAGTAATAACATATGAGACAATGATGGAATTAGGATACAGATCAAATCCAGGGTTAAATCCTTGAACAGTGAGCACAACACAGAGATGACTCAAGGTAGCTTTTAACTTTGCAAATAATACAACTAGACTTATTTGTCATGTAGGAGACATGATCAGATTCCCCAGGTATAACGGACAAGAGGAGGAGTAAAAAACTTGAAGTGATTGTTATAGAGATTTTCACCCCACTAGGTGAATCACACTTTGTATGGCCTTCCCCTGTCCCGCTACAGACTCTTTAGACCCAATGGACCACATTTTATCCTTTGATGTTACCTTTATCATCCCTAAAACTATATAAACAATGATATACGCGGATTTTTCCCCGATAACCGCGTACATACGCGGGTTTGACCCCTATAGTCGCGTACATCGGGATGTGTGCAGAATCCAAATCCTTTTGGAGTGTTCCTTGACTTGGATCCGACTCATATGACTCTTGGCCTTCCATATACCTTGAGATCGCTCGGATTCGACCCTTCATTATCCCTTGTGAAGCTATATAAGGAACCATTGGTACATTGAAGAGGGGGGAAGATATAGAGAGTTGAGAGCAACGAAACTATAGTCCATTGTTGCCAGAACTTTATGCTTGAGTCTGCATCCCTTTATCCCTTGGAGCACTGTTGTGTTCTTCCCAAGCTTTCCCATTGTTAGTAAGCTTGCTATCGAAGTGATGGAGGATTGAGGTGGTGGAGGCCCAAGTGGGGGATTCAGTTTGTCCGGTTCACAGACGTGCCGTCAGAGGTTGTCACTTGTAATCTCTGATTCTTATTAATAGAAACATCTTTTCCTGTCCAATGATGTGCATTTGATTGAATATTGTTTCCATTGGAATAT
>LPNX010295755.1:48221-93878 GCA_001517045.1 Pseudotsuga menziesii
AGCTGAACTGAAAGTGAACACTGAGACATGAGTATCGAAAAAATAGAGAGTGTTATTTTCAAGGAAGACATGCTACCACCGATTGATAATTAAAAGAAAACTTCTTCCTTGTCTTTCTTGTTAAATTTTAATGAGTCCAGGAAAGTCAACTCAAGTCTCTCTTCATTTTTTAACAAGCTTGAAAAGAAGAGGGAATAATGCTTGATAGTGTCACTGATTCATGGATTTTATGAGCCCTAACTAGTACATGCTCACTTGGTGTTTTCATGTTTAGAGAGTCTGAAAACTCTGAAGAAGCCTCTAGGGGGGGTCCTTTTTCGTCCAATTTAGTCTTCTGAGGCTGAAAAAGCATGAAATATACCACAGAAGAACTCTCTTAACTTCCGTAGAAAAAATGGTGAACCTTTTCATACTTAGTCAGGGAGGTCCAAAAAAGGTTAAATTAACACCTACCCAATTCTCCTTCAAGAGCAACATATAGCTTGAGTTTTACGAGTGCGAAGGAAAGCAAGATCACTCAGAAAGATCCATTTGAGTACGAGAAATGGGGCTTACAACAATAAACTCGATGTTTTGTTCTTGGTGTTTAACGAGCATGACAAAGGCATAAAGTACACTCGAAATCTTTTTCATGTTTAGGTCCAGACCACGAAAAAGAGAAAACTGAGCTCATACCGGGTGTTCCTTTTCCGTAAATTTAATCCCTCGGGTTCAGAAAAGTGATAAACCTATACCTGAGAATACTCTTCTCAATTCTGTGGAAAGAGAGTCGGATCATTTCTCGTATTATTCCACATGGTCTGAGAAAGAGATAACCTACCACCAATGTGGATTCCCATTCACATATTCTTAACGAGCTTGAATGGATAAGTTTACTCAGCAGTCAAGTCTATTTTGAGGAGTTAGGCCTGGGCCTAAAGAAACTCCATAAGGGTGGGGAGTCTTATAAAATGATAGCTTGTAAAAAGAGACCAAAATGAGGCTCAATTTGGCATGAAAAATAGCTAAGAAGACTCCACTGAACCTATGACAACTGCAACATGAGTATCGAAAGACAATAAGTGGGTTCTAAATGAGGATACTCATGTGAGGAAAGTCCTATCCATGAAAGAACAATGGAATAAACGAGGTACTAATGGTTAAAGTACCATAGTCTGTGGTCAAAGTGGTAATTCTAGGATTAAGATGGATTAGGTATGAATGCAAAATGCATGTGAATGACCAAAATCTATCCTATATGAGTGAAAAAACAACTTTAAACGACCTTAGACCTGTCACATTGAAGAAAAAGATATGGGATTAGTTTGATTTTGATATAAAAAAATATGAACTATAGGAAAAAACCCACTTTTAAAATAATATTTCTATAAATAGTTCAAAATAGAAATCAAAACTCACCATTTGATTTTTTACCCAAAATAGACATGTTTTACCTCTACCTTTGATTTCTTGTTGTGGACAACTCGATAGACAATTCTCGAAACTGCAAGTGCTAGGTAAAACTACACTCCATGCTCTTTCATTTGATCCAAGCAAATTTCAATTTTTAGCTAAATTTTGATGTTTTCCAACATCCTCAAAGTAGGCATGCTGTGTACGTGGGTATGGTATATCAACAGTCGTGTACACGTGTTCTGTACGTGGGTTGCCCGAAGGCAAGTCATGTACAATACACGACTTGTCCAAAGGACAGTCACGTACACTGCGTGAGGTAGGAAAAAGCTATGTAGGGCCAAAAAATAAAATTTTTATATGAATTTAATGGTTGATAAATGGCTTGTTATCATATTGAAATATGGTTCTTGAGTAGAGGGAGAGGGAGCATGAAGGCATGGACCAAGAAGCTATACAAGATTCCCCCACGGTAAATGCTTTGCAGCAAAGTGGGTTATTAAAATTCTTCTGTACCTCACCTATGCAATCAAATGTCTGCCTACTAGAGTTTTTGATAAACTATTGGGATCATGATCTTGGTATGTTTGACCTACAAGGTGAGTTTCTAGAGGCTACCTCAGAAGATGTCTACTTTATCTCTGGTTTGTCACGATGGGGAGCTCCGGTTAACTTGGAAGGTACCAGCAGAGGTGGTGACCTTCTAAGTGTACATAACTACATAGATATATATTGTGTGCCTGGTACTCAAAAGAGGGGTAGTTGCATCCCTATTGTTCATATTCGAAACTTGCCATTACAGGTGTTGGCGAGTACTATAGTGAGGGTTTCAAGGTCATCATCTCTTCACCTTGCAACTCAGAACCAAATGAGACTTGCAGTGAACTATCTATAGGGAGGCCTATATGACTGGTGTTCGGGAGTAATCCCGATAATGAGGAAGCAACTCTCTGACTGTAAAAGAGGCCGACGGAAAATTTTTGGTTATTCTAGCATATTGGTGGCCTTTTTCTTTGAGAGGGTGCTTGGTTTGAGTCTTACAGTACCACTACCAGTTCGTTCTCCTCGTCATCCTAGACTGAGTAGGTGGGGAGAAATATTTCTTCGCCATGGAGGTGGTGGATCGGTTCAGAGCGTATACGACGATGACTTCTACTTTTGGTGGGAGCGACAGGTACCAGCACTGGAGCAGTTTCCATATGCTGGACTAGATTTCCGAGGTGACACCGACCTTGTCCTCCCTTTTGGAGGAGCATGGGGAGCGTCAGGTATTTTTGTTTTCAAATTTTTAATTTTTTATTAATTTTAATCATAAAGATATATACATATGTATAAGACTTTCTAAACCTTTAAAATGTTAAAAAGCAGATATTAGACCAGTCTGCCTTGCTAGGAATCCACGTATGTATGTGCATCTTGTGGTGGGAAAAGACCAAGGTTTGATTAGGGTTCTTGAGGGAAAGTTGGCCAGGCTTACCAAAAGAGTACCTACATTACATATTGAGCATATCCTTGCTGCTATGTAGGAGCTAGTGGTTGGTATACCATGTGCTTGGATACGCCTTATGAGGCGAGTAGCTAGAGTAGTACTTGTGTATATCGATGTCGTTGAGGCTACTACAGCTGATGAGGCTGAAGAAGCCTGAGAGAAAGGTGATCAGATGATCAAGGTGACCAGGGTGGTCTAGGTGACCAGGGTGGACATGATGACCAGGGTGGTCAAGCTTAGACCTAGGAGAATTTTATGGACTTTGATCCATTTTTTGTATATTATACAGTTATGACTAGATCTAAGGATAAAAAACTCGACCTATATATATGGACAGATATTCACACACACACACACACACACACACACACACACACACACACACACACATATATATATATATATTGCCTATTTTATTTACATGTGTTTTGTAATGTGTCTGTTGTATATTTTTATCCAAAATGTGTTAAGTGCCAATCCAAGATATAATTAGCATACACATCAGTTAATGAATTTGGATTTCTTGGAATATGATTGAATGTAATAAACACAAAATTTCTTTTCAATAACCTAACTTGCATAAACTGACATAGTAAAATAGGGTTCCGCACCTGATAAGCTCGATTGAGCTAGGAAACCACTAGTTGAGAGTCAAGTCGGACTTCCAGTTGAGTGATACCACGTGACAAAGCATCCCATAAAAGCTTAATGACGGCCCTGTATTCGGCCACATTATTAGTAGTAGGACCTAGGCAAGCGCCTCCAGAGGCAACTGGCTGTCCTATGGGTGAGTAGATGACCCATGCGGCTGAAGCTAGGTTACAAGTGTGGCAACTAGCGCCATTTGCGAAACCTATGAACCACTCGAAAGACATCTGTAACAACCAATAGATGGTATGAAAAAACAAACTGATGAACTATTTTACATAAAATACATACAATAAAAATATAGGAAAAAGCGTTAAGCCTAAGCATAGTACTTTTCCAAGTAGAGCCCATTTCTAGGCTCAAGAAACTTATTCCCTTCGAAATATGTCAATTCATACGCACCTTTATTCAACACTTTTGACATGACATAAGTTCCTAACCACATAGACCTAAATTTTCCTTCCCTCGGGGGTTCTTTGTCCTGATCCCAGAGCAAGACAAGCTCCCCTTTAGAAAAAATTCGAGGTTTGACCGATTTATCGTATTGGTTTTTTACCCTCTTTTTATGAGCCTCGTTTGCTATTAGTGCATCTTAACACTGCTTATCTAGATGTTCTAAATGTAATAAACGTTCTTTCAACTCAGTCCTATTAGGTAACACATGAATAACAATCTTTAAGGACAGGATTTCGCATTCGACCGGGGTAACCACTTCCACTCTATGAACTAGTTGGAAAGGAGAGAACCCTGTAGCAATTTTCACATTGGTCTGGTATGCCCAAAGTGCAAGATATAGCATGATGTGCTAATTGGAACAAGCTACATTAATAGTGCACTTGAGAATAGTCTTCAAGGTTTTATTTACAGCCTTGACTTGACCATTTGCTTGAGGATAGAAAGAAGATGAATGCTCTTGTCTAAATCCTAGCATAGTGGTCAATTCAGTCATCATACTATTTTGGAAATGACTTCCATGGTCAATGACAATCTCTTTAGGGATACCAAACCGTGCAATAATTTGGTTGAAAACGAAAAAAGCTGCAGTTTCCCTGTCAACTTTATAGGTGGGCATTGCCTCTACCCACTTTGTGAAATAATCTACAGTGACAATGATATGTTTGTACCCCCCGGCTGATACTGGGTTGTACGTCATGCAATCTATCCCCCACTTTGTGAAGGGGCCCACTGAGATGACGGGAAATGACGGAGCAGGATGTGACCGTATCTTTCTGGTGTAAAGCTAACAAGGATGATAGCGCTTCATGGCTTCCACACAATCTTTAAATATCGTGGGCCAAAAATAACCGGCACGTAAGATCTTCTTGGCCATTGCTAACCCATATAAATGACCCCCACACGCTCCGCTATGGGCATCATTTAGGACAGTCTATGCTTCTTCGTGGGTAATACATTGACACAAAATGGAATCTACCCCCCTATGATATAAAGTATATCCAATGATGAGGTAGTTTTTGGCATGTACGTGTAGTTTGCGCCGTTCTTCTCATGAGAAGGCTACAAGGTACTTCAAAGTCTAGAGATAGACAAGTATATATTCGTACTAGGGGTTAGATGTGGAAATAAAAAAGATATGCTCATCTGGAAATGAGTCTTCATTAATGGCTACATCTTCCTCTACCAAAAATTCTGTAATGAGCTCAGCAAAAACTAAGGATTTCTTGGATTTGGTGGATTGGAAATCTAAGTCAAACTCTTGAAGAATGACTATCCATTTATTGAATTTTCCTCCAACTATCCATCGAGACAAAACATATTGGAAAGGATTAACCTTCGCTACTACCGTCATGGTCCTCAGTAAGATGTAGTGATGCAACCTCTGAACAACATACACAGCTGCCAAGGCCAACTTCTCGACGTGGGAATACCTAAGTTTAGGGCTAGCTAAATCACAACTGAGATAGTAGACGACATGCTATTGGAGCTTATCATCCTCCTAGACTAGTACTACCCCTATGGTTGACTCAGATGCAGCCATATACAATATAAAATCATGAGAGTAATATGGCGAGCGCAATAACAGTGCCGAAAACAAAGTTTTCTTTAATGCCTCGAATGCAAGTTGTGCGATTTCATCCCATACAAATGGGGTGTACTGTTTCAACAAGCACATGAAAAATTTAGTAATCTTGGCATAATTTACAATAAAACGTTGAAGGAAGATGGACTTCCCCTGCAGGCTTTGAAGCTACTTGATAGAACGAGGAGGAGGCAGATTTACGATGGCCTCAACTTTCAAAGGATCAACCTAAATGCCTTTGTTGGAAACAATGAATCTGAGCAGTCTCCCTGACTCAACAAAAAAAAATGCACTTGTGAGGATTCAAGCGAATTTTGTAGTATCTACATCATTCAAAAATCAAATGCAAGTGATATGGGTGATCAATCCTCTTACAAGAATGTGCTAGAAGATCATCAAGGTAGGGTTCGACAATGGCTTTAATGTGATGAAAGGAAAAATTCATTGCCCGCTAAAAGGTTGCCCCTGCATTTTTCAATCCAAAGGGCATTTTCTTGTATGCGAAGGTACCCAAAGGATTTGTTTATACCCAGAGAAACCATCCATAAACGAAAAGACTTCACTCCTCGCACAGGAATCAATAATTTGATCTATGAATGGCGTGGCGTAGTTGTCCTTTGGAAAGGCTTTGTTTAGAGCACGAAAGTCAGTACAAATGCGTATAGTCCCTTTCTTTTTGTCAATAGGAACGGGGTTGGATACCCATTCTATCAAAGCTATGGGGTAAATGAAACCAGCTTTCAGCAGTTTCTCAACTTTAGCCTTAACCACTGTCACTTTACGCGGGTTGGCAGGTCTCAACTTTTGTTGAACGGGTCTAGCATCAGGGTAAGTTCAGATTTTATGCTCGACTATTGATGGATCTATGCCTGGAATCTCCTCATATGACCAGGCAAATATGTCATGGAATTCCTTAAACAAGGCTATATAGATCGCAATCTCCTCTGGAGAGCAATTCACGCCAATGTGTACATTTTCCACAACGTTTTCTTTTGCAGAGATGTTGATAGGAATTGTAGTGGAAATGTTTGCAATATTCCCCTCAGCAAATATTCCTTCCCTTGGTAAGGGATTAATAGGTGTATCAACATCACCTGGCAGTCTCATATGGAACTCATGGTTCTCGATCCTACTTAAATCTAGAAGAAATTATGATCGATGGTGAAGATCTTCGTAGATCTCATGTCGTCCGCACATGGCTTCCAAAATGTCTTCATCTGAAGGCAAAACCATATCTAAGCAATCTCTAGAATGCAAAGAGTTCTCTGCCCAAGCAGGAAGATAGGCTTCTTCTGGCTCCTTTGAGACTGTGAAAGGGGTCATAATGGGATCAACAGTGGTATGAACGATAGCTTGATAAGCTACTTCCGCTGTCGATAAGGGCACTTCAGGTTCATGGTGGGAAGGAAGAACCCAAGGATCTATTCTATCAACAACTGTTGCTATAGACTTCCCTACAGTAGTAGAACCTAGATAATTAATCGGAGATGGAATACAAATGTGCCCATCAATGATGCGTACATTCCATCCCCTAATCTCTCTGAATCAGGTTTAACCTGATCAACCAATGGTACAGTGGACTCGTTAGTTTCCATGTGGTCTTTTCGAGTAAAACTGAGTTGGTCTATAGTAACCAACTTCCCTTCGTGTGGAAACACTACCACCCGAAATATGACCAATGCAATAGTTGACATGTCATAAGTCCAACTTCTCCCCAAGAGCAAGTTATAATCCAAAGGTGCATCAATCACCTCTACCTCAACAGACACTGCTTTCCCTGCCAACTTAATTTTGAAAGCTGGTAGGATACCGTGTGGATGAAATGACCTTTCGTCGAAAGCAGTAAGTAGGGTGTTCAATGGAACCAGCTCTAGAGATCCGAGAGATTTCCAACAAGATAGGGACATGACACATGTAGAAACACCCTCGTCAACAACTACCCTTCCAATGGTTTTTCCTCCATGGATGACATCTATAGATAAGGCTACATGATATGGCAGGCGAATTTTGACATCAGACATTAAAATTTACCAAGAGACTCGATGATTCCATACTTCCTAAGGCTGCTAAGAGTGCATCTCAATGTGCAGGACAAATCTATAACACCTCTAAAGCCGACATCGCACAAGGATTCTGGGCTAAATCTTCAACTAGGGAGTAGTTTGCTACATCCCTAGCATTGGGATTGTGCAATTTTTTCTTGAAGACACCTTTCGGTATATTAGGCATAGGTTCAGCAGTCTTTTCAATTGTGAGAGGTTTGGAAGTTTCCCCTATTGACTTACCCTTCTCTGAGGCCTCTGTTTCATAGTTCTTGTTCCTAGCCTTGGAGTAAAGTCTGGGATCAAACCATGTTGATATAATTGGGGTTAGGAGCATTTGGGGTGCCCCCTGCTGCATTTGAAGCTGAAGCAGAATTCTGTCCTTGGGGAAAAGGATCCTTCAGGACAACCGGTTGTTGTCCTTTTAACAGCTTTTAAGCTTGTTCCATAAGGGGACATAGATGGGTCAAGTGATCTTTATGGCACAACTTACATGGGAATTTCCCCTTCTTCTTTCATTTTTTTCCCCCATCAGCATCGTTTGTGGGTTTTTGATTGTTTTGGTTTCCCTCACCCTTTTTTCCTTTCTTCTTTTTCCCATCGGGCTGCTGATTTCCCTTCTATGAGGATTGTGCAAAAACATTTGCATTCTGGGGTGAGGGGGAAGCCTTTGTTTCCTCCGCCGTAGAATGTTTGACGGACAACTCATGGAGTTATTTAACCAAAGAATCTACAGTGGAAGATTTCACAGAACCGACCACACCATCAGCATGGGGTCTAGGCTTAGGTTTCTCTACATTATGCATTGGCCTCGGTGCATCAGGGATGGTTTCGTATAAAATCCCAGACTGAGAATATCTCAAATCTAGTTGCTGGGCCCTAAGGATATCCTCTTCCCCATTGGTCACTCCCGAAGTAGATACATCCTTAGATATATATGGCAATAGGGATTTAAGGAACCATTCTAATAAGAACTTGGGGAGGAATAGTGGTTTTGATAAGGATCTTCCATCTTCTCCACTCTTGGATGTGATCCGAAATATGAGTGGCCTTGTCTTGCCAAAAGGTAGACAAAAAGTCTATCCTGAAATCATATCGGGCAGGAAGTTGGAAGTGACTAAGGAATACATTAGCCAAGTCCCAAAAAATGTTAAATGCAGCAGAAGGCAATTCAACATACCATTTTGTTGTAGTACTGGTTAGAGTTCTTTGGAACAGCCTCAACCGAACTGAATCATCATTCAGTGAGTTGGAAAAGCACCACAAATGGAAAGTGGTGACATGAGCTCCTGGATCATCACCAACTTTGCCTTCGAATTTTGGGATATCCGAGGGAATATTGGTAGGAACGGGTGACCAGGAGGAGTTATGTCTCACCGGGTCATTCATTAGTTTTGACAAATCTGGAAAATTTAACGTTTCTAGGAAAGGGATCTTGGGTCTAACCGGGGCACTAAAAGTACTAGCTTGGGGATTAGAGGGACTTTCCTCCATGTTCCCATATGTGAAGGTGGGGTTGCTCCCTGCTGCTAGTTGTGAAGTGGTTGGGCTACTTTGGAAAGGATTCCATCCATAAGCCATCAGATTGTTTATGTGTGGTACAGTGTATGAGGTTCTAGCTGCCCCAGTCAAAACTGGGGTTTGGAAAACACGAGCATGTATCCCTCTGCTGAAAAGCGAAAAAGGAGAGCTCATGAAAGGAGCTGAAACTGGATTTTGAAAACCTTGACCATAAGGATTAGGGTTTCCAAACTGCACCCCTACATATGCGGGTGTTGGGCCTACGTATGGAGTGGATGGGGGAATGTGCCCCCATTCCAAGGAAAATCTTGGTTAAAAGCCGAGGATCCTATAGTACCACTCTAAGTAGTGTGTGCGAAGGAAGTAGGAAATGAAGGTACACTAGGAATCCCAGTGACCATACCACCAGAAGTACCTGCTAAAATTGTGGGAGCCGATGGTTGAACCACCAAGCTAGCTCGAGTTAACGATGTAGTAGGTATACTTGTTCTAGGGGCACCTACCAGGGGAGGTGGCACCCCTTCAACTGGAGCGGTTGAGGTGGAAGTAGAAGAAATTTCTCCTGCAGTAGACATTAGTCTACCCAAAGGGACACCAATCACGAGTGGATTGAAAGGATGAACCTGAACGATCACAACATCGTTTAAGTCAGTTAGAGGTGAATTAAAGTTCCTTGCAAACTCGTCAGCCTGCAAGTCTTCTATCTCAACTATGTTTAAATTAAAACTATTTTCCCTAAGTTCTAGTTCACCTGGAACTTCACAAACTCCTATCGGTTCGAAAGAACCATCTGTTTCCAATCTCCACCTTTGAGTGGGAGGTAGAGGTTTCAATGTGATAAGTGGAGGAAGGTTTCACAACCTTCATGACCTTCTGACAGATTGGTCCTCCACGATTGTAAATTTGACTCTTCACACCCAAAGGTTAGCTAAAACATAGACAAACCACAGAGAAATCACTACAAAATTTCCTAAAGTCTCAACAATCACAAGGGATATAAGATATGCTTTTCCGAAGAAAGCTGAAAGATAGTTTCTTGGTGTCCTTGAAGAGGTTCTTAGGCACAAGCATAGGAATCACCCACTGCCCTCCTACACTTTCAACAAGGGTTACCTTCCAAGCTTGTCCAAGGTAAACCAGAAATATCCTTTCGGTTTACCTGTGTATAAACCCTAGATGTCAAAGAGACTAAAGGCTACCTTAACTATATCAATAGTATGGGGGGACAGTCGCAAGATTAATTTGTATGCATGGGAAGGGTAGCAAAGCCCGAAACTCTATATAGGAAAGAATCCCCAGATGCACAAAAACCTTGTTCTATGTTTTGACATGGAATCAAAGGGTTATCTCCTCAATCCAAGCCTCCACGTGGCCTCGTGCTTAACTCTCGTTTGAGAGGAGATTCCTATATACTATCAACACAGAGAAGGATTTACCTATCGATTTTCCAACTACGTCTGGATTTAAGTACTTATGGGGATTTTACACTTCTTACCTCACAAGTCTAGCCTAAGCTAGTAGGTGTATGACCCTATAAAACAAAACTTACTAATAAATTTTAAATTATAGCATTCATTTTAAGGGTTTTCCTTAGTCAGAGTGTAAGTGGCGTGAATGACTATGATCTTATAGACTCAATAAGAAAAGTAAAAAGGTGTATAAAATGAATTCCAAAACAAATTATAACTACTTAAAACAAGCTTCTTTTTCTTTTTGTAGATATGAACTAATGAAATTACAACTCCATAAGATAAAACTAAGACTTTTTTTTGTAATTTTTGAGATTTTATTCGAAAATACTGAAAATAAAACTATGATATGCAATTAAAATGCAATTGTTTCCAATGTTTTTCTTCAATTTTCAAACTCTTCAAAATTACTATGCACCTAAATGCAAAAATTATTGAGTATGCTTGAATAATCAGACCATAAAGCAAGCAATATGAAGTATAGCAGACTTGTAAGAACCAAATTCAACCACATAAGGAAGAGACCTGGAAAACACCTAGCTTGGTAAGAAACAATGAAAGATATCCACTGAAATCACTAAAGGGCAAGTGACAAACCAAAACTACTTGAAAGTAGTAGAGAGTACAAGGTATCTAAAATCTTGATCACTGGTTCCGATACACAGCACTGAACCTATCACCCAAATAGGATAATCCACTTCAAATTGATAAAAGAAAGAAGACTCAAACAACAAAAAATCAAGGTCTTACTGAAAAGCACAAAGTATGGTGCACAGGAATTTCAGACCTACAGCAAAATGCCAACACTAGAAGATCCCAAAGCAGAGCAAAATACAAATAAAACAGGGACAAGAAACCCTACCTAAAAATGCTAAAAATGCTGCTAAGAGATGTATGAAATTGTCTAATAGAACAACCCGTGTACTGTACGCAACTGTCCAATATAGAAATCCATGTATACAAGTTGTTGTACGCGATTGCGTAACACAACAACCCGCATACAGAACACAATTTTTTCAAAAAATAAAAAATAAAATAGATCTCTAAAACACTACTGCAAATCAAAGCCAAGACAGAAAACCATACACTGAATCATAGCAAAGACTGGGCAAGTATCTACAGGACTAACCCACAGCAAGGTCGACTGCTCCGCAGAGTCGCCAGTTTTGTTTTTTAGGATTAAGCACCCTTGTAACCTAAGGTCTAGGGTTACCAACTTACTACTAACCTTACAGACAATCAGCTTTACCAGAGAATATAAAGGGAATAGGAAGAAAGTATTGACTTACCCGATTACCGACGGTTGATCCAAGCTTGATCTTCTCCCGCTCCTCTTCTCTCCAAAGCTTCTAGGGATGCACCTCTTTGACATGTGAAGAGAAAATTCTCCAAGCAATATCGCATGCATGTATATATAAGAGGTTAGATAAACAATATATCACATACATAATCAAATATATTCATTAACCACAATACATGACATAGACTCAACACAATGTTGGAATAAGAATTCTCGTTATTAAAAATCAGTGAATGAGATAAGAGTACAACCCAACTTCTGAGACAATGACTCCTCTACAACCAAAGGACTCTAAGTTCTGCTGCTCCAAGACTTCTGAAGATATACCACCAGCATAACTTTTCTCTCCAATCTTGATTGATTAATGCCCTCCCCAAGACCTCTATTTATACTGTGGGAAATAGAGTGATTTCGAAGGTTGGTGTGGTTGAAATAGTTGGGACAGTTGATGATTAGGGCCCAACTAATCTCAATTAATCATGTTTTATATTTTTTAAGGTTGAACCAAGGTGTATGCGACTATTAATATAGGAAACCCACATATGACACATGATTTGCTCAAGGGAAACCCCTGTACGCTGATGTATGCGGGTTACAATGTAGATAGTCGTGTATAGTACACGAGTTGTAATGAAGATAGCTGCGTACGCAACTCAACACTTAGAAAAATTACATAGCAAGCTGGTTTAAGGGTAAATGCATCCCAAGTCATGCCCATCTATAGTGTTTTGGAAAACTTCAATCCTAATATGTCCTTTTGTGTACCAACATAAAGAATGTCGGCACTCGGATGGAGAAGTGCCATTTGGGTTGATAACAGTTACAAACACCCCCCTTAAGTTCAACATCGTCCTCAATGTTGCTTAAGTTTATTCTTATTATTCCTGGAATAGAGCTAGATATGCCTCTCGCATATGATTCTCCAATTCCCTGGTTTCTTCATCTAGACTGATGTGTTTCCATTGCACCTTTACATGTCCAATGGTGCGATTCTGGAGAAAAAATTCCCTCTTTTTGAAAATACAGTCCAATTCCACCTAAAAATCTCCTTCGGGTTCTACCTGAATAACATTCCAGTCTAACACATGAGTAGCATCGTGCATATGCTTTTTCAATATGGAAATAATAAATACATTATGTATTCTAAGATTGGGTGGAAAAGCTAACTGATATGCCAGTGGCCCAACTCTTGCCAATATTTTGAATGGTCCACAATACTTGGGTGCTAATTTAGCACAACTCCCCAACTTAAAGGAGCTATTTTGGGGTTTTACCTTAACAAATACATGCTCACCTACTTGGAATTATTCCTGAGTTCTTTTAAGGTATGCATGACTCTTTTGTCTGTCTAAAGTAGTTTTCAAATTGCTTTGTACCTATTTCACTGTTAGTTCTAGTTATTTTAACAAGTCAGGTCCTAAAATCAATCTGTCAACTCAATTACTCCATGTAATGGGAGTAAAACATTTTCTACCATACAATATTTCAAAAGGACTAAGCTTAGTTGAAGCTTGATAATGATTATTATACACAAATTTAATTAAGCGCAAATAATATTCCCATTTCTTGGGATAGTCTCTAACATACATTCGTAACATATATTCTAGTACTTGATTGAATTTTTTATTTGTCCATCTGTTTGAAGATGATGAGAAGTACTAAAATTCAATTTAGTATCTATACCTTTAAACAATGACTTCCAAAAGTTACAAGTAAACTTAGGATCTCTTTCAGAAATTATTACCTTCGAAATTCAATGCAACCGAAAAAATTCCTTAATAAATATGTCAGCAATGAAAGCAGCCATATGAGTTGTTTTAGCAGGTATAAAGTGTGTTTCCTTGCTTAATTTGTCCACTACTACCATTATTGAGTCATTCTGTCTTCGATTTTTAGGCAATCCAATTATAAAATCAAGGCTGATAACTTCTCATTTCCAATTTAGAATTGGAAATGGTTGCAAAAGACCGGCTAGTTGTTGATGCTCAACTTTAACTTGCTAAAATTCTATACACCTAGCTATATATTCAGCAACTTCGTTCTTCATATTAGGCCAAAAATACTCTTTTCTTAACATTGTTATCATATTTTGATACCACGTGTGTCTAGAATAAGGACTTTTATGTACTTCATTCAAAATCGGCAATTTAATTTATGGTATGTTCGGTACATACAGTCTATTTTTAAATAGGATTAAGACTTTTTCATCTAAACTGTAATCTGTTTTTATATTTTCATATTCATTTTTAGTTACTTTTTCTCTGATATTTTGGTATTCCTTGTCCATTTTTATTCCTTTCTCTAACTTATCATCCAATTATTTTTTTTAACAACTAATAGCAGCTATAAAATTTGTTATTTCATTTCTTCTTAAGGCATCACTCACTTTGTTTTCATTTCCTTTGATGTGTTTGATCACAAAATTGTATTTGCTAAGAAAGGATAACCATCTAGCTTGCTTTGTGTTCATGTTTTGTTGATCAAACAAATATTTTAAGCTTATGTTATCTGACATTGGTAAAAATATTTTACCTATTAGACGATGGTGTCACATTTTCAGAGCATGAATTATAGAAGCCAACTCTAAATCATAAGTTTCATAATTCTTTCCATGTGTTTTTAGCATCCTTGATTCATAAGCGATTACGTGACCTTCTTGTGTCAATACTCCACCTAATCCTTCATTGCATGCATCTGTGCATACAACGAAATCCTTGTTTGGATCCGCTATTTTTAGTATAGGTGCAGTAGTTAACGGTTCTTTTAATTTATTAAAGCTTTCTTCACACTTTTTATCCTAGACAAATCTTTTTCCCTTCTTTTGTAATGATGTTATGGGATTCACGATCTTCGAGAATCCTTCTATAAATTTTCGGTAATACCCTATAATTCCCATGAATGATCGTACATTTTTTACATATTTGGGAACAGGCCAATCAATTATTAATTATATCTTATCCGGCTCTACTAATATTCCTTCCTTGGATATCACATGCTAGATACTGTATCTTATATTTATAAAATTTGCATTTATTGAATTTAGCATATAGTTTATGTTCTCTTAGAACCTGTAGTATTATGTGCAAGTGTTCATCATGTTCTTCTTTCATTTTTGAATAAATTAATATGTCATTTATGAAGACGACTACAAATTTATCTAAGTATTTGCTTAAGACACTATTCATTAAACACATAAAAGTTGCTCAAGAGTTTGTTAGCCCAAAGGGCATAACCACAAGCTCGTAGTTCACATATCGGGTTCTAAAAGAAGTTTTTAAAAACATCTTCATCTTTAATTCTGACATGGTGATATCCAAATCTCAAGTCTATTTTTGAAAATACCGTCGCTCTATGTATTTGATCAAAATGATCATTGATGCGGGGAAGAAGATATCCAATTTTAAGTGTCATTTTTTTTCAGTTGATGGTAGTCTATACATAGACGTAATGTATAGTCTTTCTTTTTAACGAATAAGGCATGTTCTCCCTAAGGGGATACACTTGGTCTTACATAACTTTTATAGACTATCAACTCTTGTAGTTGTAATTTTAATTCATTAATTTCTAGAATGTTCATTCGATAAGGAGCCTTTGAATTAGGTACAGCTTCTTGCACTAATTCAATCGTAAAATCTAGATCTCTCTTTGGAGGTAATCCTGGAATTTATTCTGGGAAAACATATGATAAATATTATAGGAATGGAATATCATCGAATATCATCTTATCTTATTTATCCATGTGTTTTTTATTTATTATATGTACAACAAAGACTTTGCAGCCTTTCCTTACAACCTTTTTCATTTGTAAGGCTGCAATTTGTCTAACAGAAACTTTCCTGGGTATCCCTTTGATTGTAATTATTTCTCCTTTATCATTCAAATAAGTAAATATTTTCTGAAAACAATTTAAAACTACTTGATGTATTTTCGGTCAATCGGACCTATTAAAACATCATAAGATCCTAACGGAAATACATTTAAATTTACTTGAGTTCTAAACTGATTATTAAACATTTCAAAACTTTCAACATAATTAAATACTTTTCTTTTGGTTCTTGTGGCTAGCTGCACAATCCAAGACTTTTCAAACTTTTTCAGAGATAATTTGCATTTTTCTACTATGCTAGGTGACACATAGATTAAACTAGCACCTGGGTCAATCAGAACAAAAACAAGTTGGTTTTGTATCATACCTTGTACTTCCACCATGGAGGTTTGATTATCATCCTGTCGATTTTCCAAGGCTGCATTTATTCTAAGCATTTCATTTGCTACATCACCAACTGTTGCCTCTTATTGAATGGTATACACATTGTCGTAGTTTCTCCTTCTGTTCCGATAGTCTTTTGCATAGTGAGGTCCTAGACATTCCCAACACTTTACAGGTTCCTTATGTTTATTATTTTTAACATAATTATTAGGCATGTCTCTGTCTTTTGGTGTTGTAATGTTTTGCTATGTTTTACCCTTAAAATATTCTCCTTGATATTTATTCTTATAGAAATTTTGAGATTTATTTTCAAAAGTTTTTATTAGGCTTAAAACTTTTTCTTTTCTGGTCAAAGTTACTTGCTCTCTTATTCTTCCAGTTAGGTATGCTTTCTCTCTTTTTACTTTTTTCGTAACAAAAGTCATCTTTTCTCATTTCCTCTTCAAGGGTCTTTAGATTATCAAATTCAATCATGTCCTTGAAGCTAGTAGGAAAACAACTCAGAAACCTCTGTATTTTAGGATTTTCATCAATTATATATGGTACATATCTTAGTAAACGTAGAGATTTACTAATTAACTCTTTCACTAACATTGAACATAATTTTAGTTCATAAAACTCTTTAGCTCTTTCTTCATAATACCGTTCAGATAAAAATTTCCTTTTAAAGTACTTTTTAAAGACTCTCCAGGTTAAATACTTTTCTTTAAGGTTTTTGACTCTTTTTATGTCTTGCCACCATATGTCAGCTTTTTCAGTTAGGTTGTAGATATCCATCCGAGATTTCAGTCTATCGGAGTTGTTATAAATTTGAAAGTAATTTTTCATCCCTAATAACCAAGCCTCGGATTCTTCACCCTTTTCCACTTCCCCGTTAAACATAGGAGTTTTTATCTTTTAAAATTCCCCTGAGTTCTCTTCATAAGTTTTATACTTCCTCTTTCTAGGACTATGGTCTCTTTCACTACTTTCACTAGTGTAATTATACTTTCCTCTATGCGACCTTACTTTAACTCCTGAAGAATATTTACTTTCACTATCTTAAAACTTTAATTTATTACCCTTGCATTTGTATGATATTGTTCCACAATCAGTTTCATACTCCTTTCTTTTATCTTTACCTATGTTGTGTATTTTGTCTAGTAAAATTTGATTTAGTTCTAAAATTATTTCGTTATCTATTTTCATTGTTTGTATCTCATCCTTTAAGTCTTTTACTTTTTGAAGTAACTCTGAGGGTTCATTATTTAATTCCACATAAATCTTGTCTGGATTATTGTGATGGGATCCATTTTCAGCAGATGCTTCAACTCCCTCCATTTCATGCAAAATACAATTTTATATTTCTGTACCGAAATAGTTTAAAACATGATCAGTATATTTTGTTTCTTGTTTGCATGCAATTGAGCCAATCATGCCTAGTGTTTGGAACTCGCTCTGATACCACATGTAACATCTCCAAATTTCGTAAAATAAAAAATTTAAAAAGTCTTAACTGCAAATGTAAAACAATAATCAATCCATATCATGTTCTGAATTTGTGCTTAACATAGTTATGAAAAAACTTCCAGTTTTGTTTAGTCTTGAAAACCATTAAACCATACGATGTTTAGCTTGTGTTTATAGTCATTTATCCAATGCACATAATTGTCATATTACGAAAAAATCATTATGCGACTTATTGTTATGTCAAAACTTCCTTACTTGGCATCAAGTTATAAATGAATGTCATGTTTAATTCCTGTCAAATATGGTTAGTGAATCTACTGGTTATGTTCTAGAATAAATTGTTAACTCTACTATGGAGCTTGGAACATGGGTTTGTAAGGTATTACTTAGCTCTTCAGCTAACAGAGTCCAATTGTGTAAAATTTTGCAGGGACAACCATTTGGTGTTTACCTTGTTTGAAAAACATATCTTTGGCTTAGATATATGAAGAACAAGGATTGGATAAACCTAAGGAAATAACACTATCCTAAGACATGGCACAAAGCGCTTAACCATTAAAATAAAACAAGCATAAGACTTCAACATTAAGGAAGTCCTTGTGTAAATTTGATGGGGTTCGAAACTATAAATATCTTGCTTGATTTAAAAATCATTAATTGACATTTAAGAATCCATGTGAATACCTTATGGTATCCAGCTGGACAACACTTGATTCACCTCGTAAAACCATAAGGGTTCAATTTAGTGCACTCCTTTGTCGTTGCTCAGCTTCTACACTACATATTTTTTTTGTTTTATGGTTTGAGAGCAATGGTGGAGGAGTCGAGCTATCGGCCCTCGACACCATCCAATAGGGTTAAACAAAATAGTTCTGGCTCAACAGTATAGTGTTTTTGTAGTTCAAAATTTGGTCTTTGCTGTTAAACTTCCTCTGAAGAACATTTTGAGGGTAAGTTCAGTTTTAGCTTTGTTATTTTAATAGTTCCTCTTTGTTTTTACGCATAAAAGTGTGGTTGATGTCTAACTTTACTCTGTGGATTGTAGCTATCTTTTCTTGGGATTGCTGCGATAAGGGAGAATTGTTCTTCGTGGGGCGTAAGGTCTGATAAGACCTGTCACTCACATTCCCTGCTATGAGTAGCTATGTTATTTGTGGCTCTACGGATCTAAGGATGGGCCTGAAAGGAGTCGTTTTAAGCGTTTCCTTTGGATGGAAATCTTGGTAATCCTCAGGTTGTTTGGCCCTAAGGACTTAGTTTTATTTTCTTTTACAAAACAATCATCCTTCAACCGTGGAGTCTGAAGAGGTCTATCATGTGTTAACAAGTTGTGGTTGTGGGTTTTAAGCTCTTGCACAGCTTGTAAAAGAGAGATTAGGATTTTAAATGATACCATAAATAAAAGGATTTTCAGGGTTTAAGGAAAAGAAACATTTTGTCGTTTTGTTTCCATTGTATTACTATTATTTTCGGGATATAATGATGCATCTTGGATATGATTTGTGCCTTGTGGTTTGAATATTGTGAATGTTGTATTTTTTCTTTCTTTTGATAGTTTTACAGCCATATGGCTACTGCTGAAATCGATTTTAAGTAATTACCACTATGTTAATATTTTTTTTATCAAATCACTATGTTGGGTGTTTTATTGTCTTAATGAATTCACCAAATATTTAATTATCGACTGAGGTTTGTAAACTTAGAGTTGATACAAAATATATGCTAAGGTACAAGGGTACCTACGACGTCGTAGAAATATTTTAATAAAGAAAATATCGGAAGATCTTTCAAGATAGAAAGCTGAGTCAAACTCTAGAAATACAACTACTAAGTTAAGTAGCCTTTACAAAAATCAATAGATCATAGTAGTATCAATCTATACTACTCTACTCTATGAAAAATAATTGAAAAGATATAAACAATACTATTCTAAGAAACGAGACTTGATCAAAACTAAACTATAGTTAAGCTATTCATGCATTTAATAAAACACTCAGAACTAAGATGACTTATCTAGTTCCATTCCCCTTGAGGGTTCCGAGGATATGCATCAAATGTGAGGGGAACTAGAGAAAGTGTATCAAAATCAATTTCAAAAGTAACAAGGAAACTAAATGGGAGTAAATCTAACTTAACTTCTACAAAAATATGCAAACTGAAAAGTGTCCAATTGCAAGTTATTGTAAACATTGCAATCTATTTTTTTATTCATGAGTAAGTAACACTTTAAGTATTTGAAATAGAATGCTAATTACCAATGGATATATTAACAAGGAAATAAGCATATGTATGTTTAATGACTATTCTGAAATCAGAAACTTGCAAACACTTATACTATCTTATGAGGTATACTGATCAATACAAGTTTTGAGGAAATATAAGCATATGGAACATGACTTAGGGAATGTAATCTAGAAGCAAGTAGAAAACTTAATAAAGATATTTTATTTATGAATTAAATCTTATCCTATGAACATCATCATCAACTACAGAATAAGGAGAACAAATTCTATACTTACACTAGAAATGATTATCAAACCATAAAGAACTAATGTACCTTTTTAGAGAATGAGATGAACAACTTTAATTTAAAATCAATCTAAATGAGAATGGAGTAAATTAAACTAGGAATGAATTTAACAAGTTCTAAAACATTAATAAATTAAGAAACCAGAGATAAAAGGGACACAATTCAAAAAGCGATCTAAGGAAAAAAAAGAATGAAAGTTAAGAATAGTTATGGAGCTTAATGAATACTTTATGTGGTTCGAAATGAAGTCCTAATTATATATATAATTATTGGTTAACTACAAAGAATGATACAATTCAGGAACTTGAAAAACTAGACTTTCAACAAGCATAAAAACATAACAGAAAATATTAAATTCCGAACGACAGTATGCGTGACAGTATCAAATGACAGTCCGAATGACAGTCTGAATGATTCAAAAAACAATGTAAATTACGAAATAAACAACTTAAATGATCCTAACACTAACTGGTTTATGTATATTAGGTTATAGTGCATACAAGACAATAACTAAGCTATTTAATAATGGAAATAACAAAAGAACAACTATGCTAATCTCTATCTAAGGAAAGAAATTATTTCCTATTGTATAATAAAACAAACTAGAAGATGAGTGAAGTTAATTTACAACTACAGAAGAATCAACAGAGTTGAACCTAACTATGAGCTAAGTCTGAAACATTGAACTAATTAAGCTCTAGCTAATTACATATGTAAAACTAAAGAACAAACTGAAAGAAAGGTTGGAAATAACTATGCGCGACCGGTCACTTTGAATTTTGAAAATATAAACTATATTAACAACAACACATGGATTATATTAACAACAGAAGTTATATACTCAGGAGACAAAACAACATTAGCTATAGGAAAGTCAACACACAAGGGTTTAAAACAAAAACTACTTATCTACGAAAGGAAATAACGAAAATATACACATAGAAGACCTCTGGTTGTTGAAGGGCCCTTCTCAGCAATCAGGGGTTGTGTTTAAGTCAATCAATCACTCACAGAAGACGAAAATATGTATCCATGGATGAAATAGAATTTTTATTAAACTTGGAATGGAGTTTTACAGAGTTTATATGCCCGCGACTAGCTAGCTTTTAACTCTCACCTAGAGACGTATTTTATAGTTTTACAAATAGAGGAGAAGGTCGACCCTTTCAATGGTCAACTGCTCTAATAATGAGCAGTCTTAACTGCTACAGAACTGATTACATAATAGTTTATGACAGTGCACAGACTGTCTTCCTCATTCCTTGGGCATCGGTTCTCCTCGCACGAGCAGCTGGTGCGTTGATCTCCTTTGACATGGGTAGCGGGCATGGTGTCGAGCTGAGTGAGCAAGAGCACAAATCTTGTAGAACGAGGGCCATCACGTCATTGGGAACATGTGGCCAACAGAACTATGAGACCATTTTTTCTTTTAATGCCCCAGAATGTTCCAACCAACAAAGTCGCGGGTATCGACGGAGGGTTGTATGACAGTATGAATGCAACTATGCATCTTTGTTTTGAATGCGTTTCTAAGTGGAGGTCCGTTTGAAAACCATATCCTGCAAAACAAAATATATTTTCTAGGCACATCTAAAAATGTCACATGCTTATTAATAAAACCATAAAATAATAAAAATTAACCAAGACTTGTGTAATATTCAAATATTCATACCTGGGTTTAATTGATAGTCTCAATCGTAAGAAGTATGCCAAAAAGTGACAAAAGTACTGTCGATAGAGCAATTTATTAACCAAAAATGATGACAAAATTAGGCATCAACAATTGTGGGTTTTAAGCTCTTGCACATCTTGTAAATGAGAGTTTAGGTTTTTAAATGATACAATAAATAAAAGGATTTTGAGGGTTTAAGGACAAGCAACATTTCATCATTTTGTTTCCAATGTATTACAATGATTTTTGGGATATAATGATGCATCTTGGATATGATTTGTTTCTTATAGTTTGAATACTGTCAATGTTTTATTTTTTCTTTCTTTTGATAGTTTTACATTCGTATGGCCACTGCTGAAATCAATTTTAAGTAATTACCACTATGTTAATATTTTTATCTATCAAAAAATCGTGTTATCAACTATTTTGAACCATAGTTGAACCTCTTGTTAAGCCGCCATTTGATGAACATGGTCAATGTTCATGTTCAGTGCAGCAGAATTTCAGAATGTTTTTCCTAGCTAGTTTTGGCTAGTCAATTTTATTTTTATGTTGAAATGACCATGCCCCATGGGGTTTTCGTAATAAAGTGTGCTAGTAGGGGTTTTAAGTGGCTCGGTTTCCTAAGACGTAAAATTTCAACTAAGGTATTCCAGGGAGTTTTTTCCCTTGTCAATTATGCTTTGCCTATAGCTGAGTATAATCGATGAGGTTTTATCCCGCTTCCTCCAAAGCTGGAATGCCCGATTTTGAATTTTGGGCCTTGAGGGGTTATTAGAGTCTAGCTAGTAAATATGAACCTACTAGACACTATTGGTATGTTCTATGGTCATTTCCTAAGCCCCAGGATACATTAAAACAATTTCCAAAAAAAAATTCCCGAACACGTGGTGATTTTTTATTTTTTATTTTTTGACTATAGGGAATTAATTAAAATTTTCAATTAATTAAACCATTTTGACCATGGTTTAATTGAAAATTTTCAATTTGTAATAATTAAGTGGTATGGGGGGTGTTTTTGGCAAATAAACACTTATTTTATAAGCCAAAACACTCATTTAACCCCTAGACACACTTATCAAAAGTTTCAGACTATTATTTTTCCCTATAATTAATATTTTCTCAAAAAAAATGAGAAATATTAATTAAAAATAATAAAAAATAATGAATTGGAGAAAATCAAAATATCTCCAAAAAAGACCAAATTGAATAAAATTAAGAGCTAATTAGCTCGGTACAAAGCATTTATGATGATTCCAATCAATATTGGTCAGTTTGAGATCAAGTATCAGAGTGTAACATTTGAACTATTAGTTAGAAATTCACCCTCTTTGGCTAAATTCATTTTTGGTTGAAGTGTGGGTTATCTATTGGCTGGGTGATCATTACAAGGGAGGATGAGCCACCTCACCCCCCCTCATTACTCCAACACTTAGTTGCAACTCAATTGCAGCTCAGTTCAACTCCAAATCATCATGCCAAGCTTAGTCAATCAAGAGATTCACTCCAATGTTACTCTTAGTCTAGATTTAGGGTTCTAAGCCCTATGTTTCTTTTCTTTTGGTATAAATAAAGGCTCCTCTTCCTCCTTCTGGACGAAAGCAAGGGACCTTTGCTCATATGAGTTGTAAGTGTTTATCTTCTGATGGAATAAAGTTGAGTCTTTGGAGGACAAATTTTCTGGTGTAATACTCTTTCATGGTGAATGCTAGTTTTTAATCAAGGTGATATCTATTTAGTTATGTTTGAGGCTCATGCAATTTTGAAAATATAGCCTAGAAGTTTGTATTCTAATCCATAGAATAGGTATTTGAATCTCAATTTTCTTATTTATGTGTAATCATTTAAGATTCAAGAGTTATAATTTGTAGTCGATAATACTTATATGCTTTTGGTTTTATGTGACTTCCATACTAGATTTGATCTTTGCATGAAGGTTTCTTGTGTAGCATTGCAGATCACTGACGATGGAGTAAGATTGGAGCTTGGTTGCATCTTGTCTTGTTCATCGCTTCACTTTAGATCTAACTTGTTTACCACACAGATACCCTCCTCCTCAACCTTGTTCAAAGCTTGAAGCTTGAGCTCTTCCTCTTCCTTGTCAATGAAAAAAGGACAAAAATAGTCAACCTAAATCTCTTTTCTTTTAATTTGTTTTGTTTGTTTTGTTTGCAAGTTAAAAGTTGATCACTAAATATTTATCATTTATCATTTTACTGGTTTCATTTAAGATCTAAGAAAGGGATGGAATTTTACATCTTAAGGCTTAGATCTAGTTTCCATTTGCTTTAGCATTTTGAGGTAAAATTTTGCAAAATATTTTCCAAGTGTTGAAGGTGTAGATTATTAGTTTATTTTTGCATTTAACACACTGATTTTCTATTGAAATCTTGCTGGTTTTTAGTAGGTATATGAAAAAAGAGAATGATATGCTTCCGAAATTTTATGTTTCAAGCCACCTGGAGCATCCATATTCGATTTTTCCTTCCCCCTTCTTCATTCCCTTGTTATCCCAACACTTTAGGGATTTTTTTGACCCTAATTTTTAGGGATCAAAGGGCACTATTTATTTCAAATCATTGTAAAAGGTTTAGTAAAAAGTAAGTGGGACAAAGGCCCCCACACCCCTCTTCCCCTAGTTGGGGGAAGCTTGTATCACCTGTTTTGCTTTCTTTTTTCTGTTTTAGTTTTGCATGCATAGTAATTGTTTAGAGTAGTTTAGTTTGTTTTTTCTTTCATAAAAAGAAATGAAAAAATTTGTTCAGTTTAGTTTTACGTTCGCATTCTTTGCTTTATATAAATTGCAAAAGGTAAAAATAACCAAAGTCTCTTGAATCTCACTGAAAAGTGGATCAAGAGCACTCTCTATCGAAGAGGCTTAATTTTTTTAGATTAGTTTTGTTTATCATTTTGTTAAGTAATAAAAGGAATCCAAAATCTCTTGAATATCACCGAAAGGTGGGTCAAGAGTGCTCTCTATCGGAGAGTTTACTATTAGTTTTATTTTTTCATATTTATTCGTTTATTTAATCAATCCAACCATTGCTTTCTCGAGTACCCGAAAGGTGAAAGAGATGCTTCGATCGTCATCTAAACAACCCATCATTACATCTCTAATAAAATAAACCAAGACTCCTTCCCCTTATGCTCTACACCACTGCAGCTTGTCTGATCAGTTGGTTGTATCAAAAAGGGATACAAGCTACTAGATTTAATAGGGAAATCCACACAAGTCATTTTCTTGAGAACTCGGGAGGTTGCAAAGGGGTGGAAAAGGGTAAGCACTACAGAGTTAGGGGGCTACTCCAAGGAGGTTCATCCTCGCCCCGTTGGACACTTGGTTTTACCGCTTTAGCACTCAGTTCGAAGGGATTTGACTTGTTGATCCAAACCCATAATTAACCCACAGCCTTAATTATTCATTTAATAATCTAAAATTTACCAACCGAGACACTGCAATACTTTCATTGAGACTACACTAGTAACCCACATTTGCAAGCACTCTTTTCATTTTGGCACTGGTCTATTTTGTTCTTTTTGCATAAGTGAATCATGCAAATATGTGTCATTGAATATTGTGTATCTAATTTGAGTTAAAGTGTTACTAAGGTTAAATCTTGTTTGCAGTAATTGGAAATATTTAATTTAATCCATTTCATATTAACTCCTAGTTTTAGTCTTTTCTTTCGTAGACTAAAAAACATAGTTTTTCTTCTAATAGGGACCACCCCCTTGGCTTCGTTAGGAGTTATCCTAAATGAAGGAGCTAGGATCAGGTTACAACACTTGGCTCTTTGCTTTCCCCCAAGGCCACACCTTTCCCACTTGGGAAACAACAGTACAAAATATTTCTGCTGAAGGTGTGCTTTCGAAGAACAACACACTGATTGGGGTTAAGTGATGAAGCCATGAGGCCTCTTTGTTTGACGAAGAAGGAGAAATTTAATTTTAAATTTTTATTTAGCTATTTAAAAGTGTGGACAGGCCTACTCTTATGAAAATTCAAGCTCTTGTTCTGTAGTATTGGAACGTATTCAAAACTATGTGGAAGATTGGTGGATATTTATACTATGGCTACGACCTTTTTCTAAATGGATTTATAAAGTAATGTTAAACCTTTAATTTGGAAGAAAAGTCTTCGATAGGCTTTGATCTTGCAACCTACTAGAAATTCTATTATATAGTTAATGTATTATAAGATTGTTGTTATAACCCTAACTTAAAATAATTAAGGGATTAAGCCATCTAACTATATTGGAGTTATGGTTCATACCTTGGACTAAGTATGTCGGCCATGATGTTAATATAGATATATATAAGTATGTATTTATATTTCTGAGATTAGATTACAAAATTCTAAATTTTGAGCCTTCTTATTTCGGAAAAGGAGTTAGAAAACTATTGATTCTAAGTTAAGAGACCTTGTGTTAGTTTTAAATAGTTCCTGTGTACTTTTTCATTTAAGTCTCAAACCCAAATTTTAACTCTAGTCTAAGCTTTCTGGATGAAAAATAAAATTCCTTTAACTCTGGTTCTAAGGGATTCTTAAAAATGATAGAGAGCAAGACAGAAGAAAAATAATATTATTCTACCTATGGAGCTTGTTTTTAATAGTGATAAATATTAACAAACACATAGGGTTTCAAACTTTGCTTAGTAGCTTAATAATTTTGTAGAAAAAATTATATTAGTAACTAGCCGTAAAGAAACTTAAATAAGAAACTGTATAATAATCTTATAAACTAGTTATAAAAGTATCGGTAATTATTCGCAGATTTGCTTACAAAACTATTACATTATGGTATAGTTTCCATTTCACTCTAAGAAGACTAAGGAATGTTTTATAAACAATATGTTGAATAATGATCTCTCTGACGTGTTCTAATTTTAAAATAGTTACTAGATTATAAAATCCACAGTACTCCTAATACTTCTAGAACCAGATATAAAATAAAATCACGGATAATTAAACAAATCAGTTTTAGAACCTCGATAAAATGCAGAAGGGGGACAACCACCCAAAAGAGACTGTTCCTCCCAACCGTCTCTTGAAGAAACCAAGATTACTTGCTTAGGACCCTCGAGCATGTTCACTGAATCACTAGGACAGATGTGTTATATAACAACCCACACAGAAAACTCTACAACTCAGCACTCAATAGCAGGATTAACTCGACAATTTCACTTTATCTATCCCCTCATTGAATTCCTTGTTTGTCTGACTTTTTCAGTTTGCAACAATGACAAGGTTCATTCACTTGGAATAGAATGTAGTGAGCCTCTTGCTCAATTCGATGGTATTTATAAGATTGCCTAGTTCTTTGGGTTAGTTTTGAAATTAAATAAGTCACCTGCTCAATTCCTCCTCTCAGGGAACATGACCATTTTTTTAGGGATTTTTCTTCCTACAACAACTAGAAAGTGAAATGGTAGTGCTTCTACTTTCCAATTAGCCTTCTACAGCTACTCATTCCTCCTAGTAGGTCATTGAACGCTACTCATGTTCCTCCTAGTAGGTCATTGAACACTCTTTCAAGAGTCTCCTTTGGATATGAGTGCATTCTATTTAATTATTTAAATAGATAAATGTTCAATCACATTTATCTCTGTCGAACTTGGTCATAAAAACTCTACAATAATTTTGACATAATGTTTTCTCAAATAAATAAAAATATTTATTTTTCAATTAGAGGTGGGTTACATTAATGATCATATTTCTTCTATTTTTAGAGGTTTCTATTGAAAATAATGTGTCATAATTAAGTAGCATTACCTTGCACCAACCCTACAATGTACATTTTTCTTTTTCTTTTAATATATATATAATCATATTTTATTCATACTTATATTAATACATAGCTCTCATGAAGCTAAAAATCTAGAGGAGAGGTTGAAACCCTTTCACCTTATTCAGCTTAGATGGAGTGAAGAGATTCTTTAATTAACCTCTATCCAATAACATATCATTTTAGCAATTTTGATTTCATATTATATTTTTATTTAATTTAGTGCTATCATAAAAAAAATCAATAACGAAGATACATATTTAATTAACTACAAATTTTACATATTGAATGAAACTATTTACTTTTTAAAATAAAATATAGTTAAAAAGACATCATAATTTTTTATAAGTTTTTTTTTACTATACATTGTTTTATTTTAATATTGATATATGTAATTTTTAATAACTTCAATATAAAACATAATTTTTTTTGGAAAAATATATCTCATTGTTATTCTTCATTCTTCTTATATTACGTCTATGGTATTTCATTATATATATTTACAGTTATAAGTCTATTATTATTTCTTAGTAATTAAAAATTAAAATTAAAATTATTTTTATTATTTTAATACATTTACAATGGATTTCATAAAATGTTGTTTCAAGACCTGCACCAAACAAAATTGAGGATGTAATGTGAAAACGAAATATTTACAAACTTTCATGGCTAAATGTTTTTGAAGTCTCCGACCACTCGTGACACCCATATTTTTTTTTAAATATTTCAAACGTAATTAACAAATATATAACGTTAAATCTGACACGAATAATGCTAAGTCACTTAGGAACAATGGAAACGCATAAAAATGCGGACATTTAGCACATCGACCCCAAAAAACATTTCGTGTTCAATGTTTTTTGGCATGAGTTCAAATTTCGAATTATGAATGGCATGCATGAATTAATCCATGAATGCACTCAGATGCCATGGATGATGCCATGGATGATGGATGTGATACGACCTTGATTTGGCCGATAAACTGGCAGTAAGAAACGGTGGATAAGGAGTGCTGTAACTGAAGAAACTGTGGATAAGGAGTGGTGTAACTGACGGTAAAAAATATTTTACCTGCAGCAGAGTAATAAATGTTGTGGGGGCTGCACTGTGAATGGTTGGATTTCAATTTGTTTAAAATCCAACAACTCACAGTACAGCTACCGAAACATTTATTACTCTGGATTTCAATTGTTTAAAATCCAACAACTCACAGTACAGCTACCGAAACATTTATTACTATACTGCATGTTAATATTGTTCACACTAACGAACGACCGCAGTCAGAGATGGACAAAAGCCGTGAGATGGCTGGACTCTCGACTGTGCAAATAGACCTAGCATAGCCCACTTCTATGCATAGACCTAGCATACGGCGCTGTACGAAACCCTATTTTTGAAATTGGTTGGTTACTTCCAATAATTCAACCTCACCGGAGTAGGTCTATGAAAGGACGAATATTGAAGCACGTTACAGGAGTTTGACAAATTGAAGTAAACTGTAGCATATTTAGAAAGCCTCTGATATGCTTGGAATACCATCGTAAGTGGAAAAACCAGTCGACTTGCAACCCAGTTAAGACATAAATATTCACTTCAACAAGCGAATGTTATGTTCCCCAATCAGGGATATAATTCTGATGATAATGATACATACTTTTTTTTAAACCATGGAATAGCAACCTCCTAAGAGTATATTTAACAGCTGGCAAACTATATATACCATCAACTTGTGACTTAGCAAGGGCCTAGACCTCCTAAAGCCCATAGGTATGAGCCTCTATCTCAGAGTCCCCTACCCTTCCAGCCTTGTCACAATTGGCAAATGAGCAACCCTATCCCCAGGTTTTGAACCTGTAAATAATGATACCTAATCTTATAATTAAAAAGTCTCCATAAATTTGACATGCTAAAAGATTACGGTAATTGCTATTGTAATAAAGATTATGAAACTGTTATAGGCAGGACAATAAGAGTCACTTTCATCCTCAAAACTTATATAATTAGATGGTCCATCCTTTTTATCAAATGTGTTTTAAGAATTGTTACGCTAATTTTTCACTATGAAGTTTTCTAGGCTTTTATACTCAACCCTATAGTAACACATAGATAACCAATCATTTCCACCCATTATATTATTTTAAGAATTGTATTTTAACAATTGTAAAACTATTTTTTCCTCAAATCTTTTCTTCGCTATAACTATTTTTTCCTCAAATCTTTTCTTCGCTATATTAATTTAATTTAAGTAGGAATTTGTTCAGATATGAAAACAAATATAATGACATTGCAATCAGACGGCGAGAAAGTGCATCAAATTTATAAAATATTTTGTATTGAGCTGGAGTCTCTGAGTAACTCATAACTCAGCCATCAGGTATTTAAGCTCAAAATAATCTCATCCTTCTCTGACACTATCTATCGTAAGAAACTGAGAGATCATCAGTTCATTGTGATCATCGGCTGTGATTCATGGTAGAATAATATTGTTCTTTTACGGTGTGGTCAACCGAATTAACAGTACCTGTCGTTAGATTGGTGGCCTTGCACTCATCAGAATTAACATCGTTTACCCCGAGCATTGGAGGTTGTAAGACTCGATCCCTGTATTTGTATCTCATTATCTCTGCTCTCAGTGCATTGAGTTCCGCCCGCAGGACTTGTACCTGACGTTCTAATAAATATATGGTTCCTGTGCTTCCATATACAGGGTCTCTGAGACGTGCGCTGGCCTCATAAACTAGGCTATTTGCTGCATCTGCTCGTTGGCTTTCAGGAACTTCCTATCAATCCCACCATAATGAAAAAATGAGATGTACACCACGAGGAACAAGTCAATATATACAGCGATTTTTCTATAAAATTTTCATGATATAAGTTATACTTCTTATTCTTATTCTTAGATTAAAGAACTAAAGAGATAAACAAATTGAAACCAAGAACTTAAGAGAGTTGCATTTTACTTCTCTCACAACAATTTGTTTGCTATGCAAATCACTGTTTTTTTTTTACTTTTCTTAGTGGAGAAGATTTACCATGAGCATTTTGGAGACATTGCTTGCTCCAAAAACCTTGTGTACATATGCAAATTTCTGAGGTTCAAGAGGTGAGAAGTAGGGAGAGAATGGGCATTCTTGAGAACAGCGTCTCCTTAAAAGTTTGCAGGCAGCACATGGTGTTATGGTGTTTAAGGCAGCTGGTGACCCCAACATTGGCCTACAGGCCATCTCTGTGTGCTCAAATATTTTCCTGGACAAGATAATCGAATCTATAAGTCATAACTTCCAACACATTACTATGATACTTATTTCAAAACATTATACAAGTTCGTGTAACTATAATCACGTATTAAACTCTTGGCCTTTACCAGCTTTGTCTGCCCTGAGCAGACATTGACATTCACACGGAGTGCTTGTTATTTTGGAGTTTTCACTTCCTGGAAGTAGGATTAAAAAATATAATTAGGTAAAGAGGATTTATAATACTTTTTGCAAGCAGAATAAGATGGATGTGATGTTGTAAGACATGTAACAAATAAAGAAACATCAACCCATAGATAAAGCATGAAGACATGATGGTTATATTAAGATAATATGTTGACAATATAAAAAAAAAAGGCAAACAGAACATTTAACAAAGTCTATATAAAGGTAAATTGTTACAATTATATTTTAACAAAAAAATCTTTAAGACATGATGGTTATATTCAGATAATATGTTCACAATGTACAAAAAGCAGGCAAAGAGAGCATTGAACAAAGTCTGTATAAAGGTAAATAGTCACAATTATATTTTAACAAAAAAATCTTTAAGACATGATGGTTATATTCAGATAATATGTTGACAATATACAAAAAGCAGGCAAAGAGAACATTGAACAAAGTTTGTATAAAGGTAAATAGTCACCATTATATTTTAACAAAACAAAACTTTAAGACATGATGGTTATATTAAGATAGGATGTTGACAATATAAAAAAGCAAGCAAAGAGAACATTGAACAAAGTGGTAAATAATTACAATTATACTTTAACCAAAAAAATACTAAAAATACTAATGCTGTTTTTGGTTCTTAGTTCAGTTTTGTGCCTTCAGAAGGACAAATAATTTCCATTAACATAAAAAAAATTGTAGTATATAAAATGTAAATAGTTACAATTATATTTTAATCAAAAAAATTGTTAATGTTAATATTTTAAAATTACTGATAATATTTTTAGTTTGGGTTTATGCAATGCAAAAGATTCATGAATTTCCATGAACATATATGAAAAAAATAAACAAATTTTCATATATCAACATTGTAATAATTTTTCCAAAGTTTCAAATTATTAATATTATTCTTAGTTAAATTTTATGTAAAGGATTGATAATATTTTTATAAATATATGTAATTTTAAAATAAATAAAATTGCATAGATCATTAACACTATCACAAATTTTTTAAAATGTCAAAATAAATATATATAAAAAACTGATATCAATATAATCTATCAATATCAAGCCCACTATTTTCTCAAAGTTGAAGATCCACCCATTAAAACACTACATTCTAAATATCCATCTATCAAAACACTACAACAATATAATCTTGCCTTATTTGTTCCAACAGTAAATGCATTGATAATACTACTCATTTTTAAAAAGAAATGCCTTATTTGTTCCAACAGTAAATGCATTGATAATACTACTCATTTTTCAAAAGAAATAGAGTTTTTTCTTCAGGTTAAAAACCTTAAATAAAACCTTAAAAATCTTTAAAAAATTATAAATATAAAGTAAATTTTTTGCAATATGAACTATAATTTAATTTTAAAAGTAGAAGTAAAACATGACATTTTAATACAATAATAAATTGTAAGTAAAAAAAAAATTATATCATCAAATTTTACAATTCGGATTTTAATCATATAATAAAATATTAAGTAAATAAATAGTTTACAAAACTCTCTACCTTCAAAACCAAAAATATATATATTTCAAATAATTAAAATTAAAATAATTATTTAAAATAAGATACTAATAATGAGAGTTGAGATCATTAAACCATGTTTTATATATAAGTGATTTGAGCTAACAAAGATCAAAATCCTGAGAAAAAATTTGATTCTCAATAAATTTGCTCCATTATGGCACTTGCTGGATGGGAAGTAAAGATAAATAAAGAGTTAAAACAGATCTATATATTCTCATACAGTGATTTCTATTATTTTTATCATGTAGTTTTCAGAGTTTCAGAGACCATACATCCAAAACAATACTAATATAAAAACATAAAAAAGCAGACAAACTCTTGATCTCCAACTATGAAATGCTGCACAACCATTTTATCATTAATGTGAACTATGTGTATGCAGATGCACCATCAGAATCAAGTGTCTTCAGAAAACCTTTCAACAAAATGAAACAGGAAAGAATGCAAACATACCTTCTTCAATCAAGCTTCACCGGAAGCCATCAATGCCATCGTTTATGATTATTAACACTCTACAGGAAGGATGGAGGAACAATCCCAGATCAGGCAGACCGATCACAGACCGATAAACCCTTTTCAGGCTGTTCAAAATAAACGTGCCTGGTTCTTCAGCTTTGATAAATTTGCAGTCGTTGACATGCCAACGAGTGTGGCTTGACAAAGAGTGAGTATTGCTGGACAGAAACATAAATACATACAGCAGCAACATGTCCTGTCAATTTCAAACAGTAGTATCTCCTGTCAATTTCAAACACTGGAATCACCGTGTAAACTGCATAATTTCAACCCTAATGCTTGACTGGGTTTGGGCTAAGCGTTTTCAAATCATGTGGGATTCATGCCTCTTATTATTTTTTCTCCGGGAGATTTAAGTATAGTTCTAATCAAAATCAATGGCTCGCTATTATTTTTTTCTCCAGGAATTCTAACTATAATTATAATCAAAATCAAGGTCTAGGTACTTGTAAAATAAATCATTTTTAATTTATTATGTTAGTATTTTAATTTATTATAATTAATTTTTTTCTATTAGTATCTTCAATAACTATAACCAAAATTAGGTAGCTGAGTAGCAGGCAGTTGGATTTATATGCTTGTTATTGGTTACCAAAATCAATATTTAAGTACTTGTAAACAAAATTATTTTTAATTTATTTTAAGCCTATTTTCATGGTACATAGTTTTATTTTTTAATTCAAAATAATAAAAAACACATTTTTCATTTTTCTTTTATTTCAAAATAATAATAAAAATCACGTTGAAACCTTTTATGAAATTTCAAGTCACTTTCCTATTAAGAAATTAGACATTATGCATTTAAAATAACCAAAAATCAATGGTTGAATATAATTAATGGTATCCCAATATTTTATGTATATATAAATATAAATATAATAATCATCATAATTGTAATACACAAAGAATCGTGTTGAAACCGGTTAAACAACGCAATTGAATATTAAAACAAAAAAAATCCTGCTAAGTCATTTGAGATCCCGTGCGCAATTTTCTTCCTTGTTATTATTATTATTTATTTAATAATGATTAGATCCCGCGTGATCAATCACTGGTTTCCAATTTATCATCAACGAACACCTATTTAAAGTATTTTAATAAGGTATATGTTTGACAAAAGCTCGAGGCCAGCACGCATATTTAAGATGATGTGTATGATGATGTATATGGTATACATATATTTTGTTTTATAATAATGAGGTTTTATTAAAGTATTGAGATGAGATTAGAAAATAAATAATTCTTTTATCCTAGATTGAGGTTTAAGATTGATTAATTTGTATGTTGTTTTAAATTTGTATTTATTTTTTATAATTAAAACAAATTAACATTTTGATATTCATTAGAATTAAGGAGATTTTTTTTTTCTTATATCTCTTGATACATTATATATACTCCATAGATCCATTAGTCAATAACATTCAAAAATCAAAGAACCACTTGAAAAAACATAAAAACTGTGATATTTCATAATAATTGTCGGAAGAAATCAACCTCATCATTGTATCAAAAGTAATTTGTGGGAGATGTTGCAACACTTAATGTTGTGTAACTTTATGTAGCATGTAGTTTCCATGAAAAAAATGCAAATAATGTCACCTTAAATAAAAACAAATTATATTGATTTGATCTTAAACATAGCTATATCAAGAATTGAGAGGGATCAATCAAACATCTTGAGGTTTTAACCGTCACATGAAAAGTACATCATCAACTATGAAATTGTGCTCTCTATAGAAATGTTTGGCAGAGTTAACAATTAGGTTAGCGTCACCAAAAATTTGAATGGAGTCAATACCAATAAGAGAAACAAATTTTAATAGCCCCATAGAACAAGGAGTTCAACTCTAGAGTTTGTACCCTTGAAGGATCACTTATCTGCCTACATTTATGTTCCTTCTCTCTAGATACACCATATACAACCAAGATATTTTCTTGCAACAAGACTCTATAATTGGTAACTTGCTATTAAATATAACATGTTATGCACAAACATAAAAAAATTTAATTACTTATTTTTTTAATTATAATGTCATAATTTTTTTTGTTAATTTATAATTTATTATATTGATATTGAAATTCATAAATAGAATAGAAAAATTAATTAAAAAGAAATATTTTTTTCTAATTAAAAGAAAAATTAATAAATTATGAAAATATTCACATTTGGATTTTTAAAATTTTGGATCATAAAATTGATTAGAGTGAAAACATTTATCATTGTAGATTATTTAAAGTTCAAAAAATATAAATTCTAAACATTTAAATTTTAATCATATTCCATTAAAAAGTTAATTAAAAATATATAAATTCTAAAAAAAATTGATTAACAATTGTGACATAATAAAAGTTTTTTGCTGTGTATATAAACTATGTTTTCATTAAGTCATAGGATTGGAATCTATGAGTGATGCAAGGCATCACTAATAAGCTAAGTGAAATTTTATTTGCTTAATATTTATAGCAACTTGATAAGGGACAACTAATTTAAAAGGGGACCAAGCTTGCTAGGGGTTTAAGACTTAGGAGAGTAATTAAATTTAAAAAGGGAAAATATAATTAAGATAATGATAATTAAGAATTTAAATAATTGCGAGAAAAAAAAACTAACTACTTCCTAATCCTAGAACTTTTTTTTATTCTATGGAGTGACTCTTTATTTGGGAACACTATGATCATTTTTCTGGTAAAAACAATTATTTCTTCCTCTCTTTTGAATTTATTCTTTATTCACAATTTCTGAACCAAAAATAGAGAGAAAGATCTATTTTAAAACATCATAAAAAGATAGTAAAGAATGGTAGATGGAGGAGCTTCCAGAGGAAGAGCTACCTAGTTGCCTCAAAAGGTCTAGCCTCAATTTCTATGTGAGTAGTCAGAGTCATTTTATTCTAGCTGTGTGGCCTGGAAAGGGAAAATTCCTGAAAGAGGAAGCTTTTGCAACAAGGAAATCCAAAATGCTCAGTAAAGGGAATGTGATGGCAACATCTACCTAATGATAAGAACTTCACATCAAACAACCCTAAGTATAGACTATGAACAGTTGTGGATATCTATGATAGGGTGGAACTAAGTAGTCCCATGTCAAGTTTCCTAAAGTTTTCAAATAAGTTTATCTAAGTTTTTTGTTTTTGCTTATTTGAACTCATTGATTGTTAAAGAATGTTTCGAATCAAGATTTTTGAGCTCTGCAAGTGTATGGTGAATGTTTGAAGGGTTTTTGGTGGCCCAGAAGGTTGGTGGAGGTGCATCAGCAATTCTCAAGATGGTTTTTGCTCCTCCTCGGGGGGAGAAGGACTGAGGAAGGCCTGAATCTATGGAGGTAGATTCAACCATAGCGGAATCAAAAAAGGACAAAGGAAAAGCGGTTCGCAATGCTCAGCCAACTAACATGGATGGGGAAGGGTGCAGTGGAACAAGAAAAGAGGAAGTAACTAACCAGGGAGCAAAAAGGATAGGACAATGTGCCCCAAAGTCCAAGATGATTCCACGACTTCAGATCACATCATACAGAGTCAGGGAGGAAATACAATACATGAAGGAAAGGGCCCTCATAGGAAAATTTGTGGGGATCTGGCCCACTGAAAAGATGCTGGTAGGATGGATAAACTCAATGTGGAAAACCCAAGGGAACTATGATCTACATTTGGGAGCTAAAGGTTTCTTCACCATCATTTTCTTTAATGAAGAGGACAGAACTAAAATCTTTGAGAATGGTCCCTACTTCTTCAACTCAGCTGGTCTCTTCTTGAGACCCTGGAAAGAGAGATTCGATCCAAACAAAGAAAATGTGACAATTGCACAAGTATGGATCAGAATGTACTCCCTTCCTTCGGAATACTGGAAGGAAGAAATATTAATAGACATAGGAAATTCTCTGGGGACATTTATCAAAGTCTCTGAACAAACAAGACAGAGAAAATACATTTCATATGTCAAGATATGCATATACCTGGACATTTCAAGAGACCTACCAGAAGGAATAGAGTTAACTTGGGAAGATGAGGTTTGGTTCCAAGCCATTGACTACGAGCAAATCCCATTCAGATGTAGGAGATGCCATGAACATGGGCATTGTTCAGAGATTGCCCCCAAAATAAAAAACTAGGAGGGAAACAAGATCAAGAAAGTCAGGATGCGAAAGGATTCACCAAGATTCAAAACAAGAAAAGGAAAGCAAGAAAGACATCTGGCCCGGAAGCCCACAAAAGGGTGCAGACTCAGAACCTATTCACTACCCTTCATGAAGACTAGGCAACCAAAACTGTCAAGGCACCAAATAAAGCTACGATGCACAAAATTCCAAGTAAACAGTAGGGGGAAAAGAATAATGAACTGCAAGGAGATGACAAGAATCCAGTCCCAATAGAAACCATGGATGGCATTCCTCCGAACCGACTTGAGGATCCTCAGAAAGACTCAGGATCAGGGGAAGTTGCTACTGAAGACATGGAAATAAGGGACCTAGATTTCGACAGATTGGAAGTTGCTTTCTCTAATAAAGATCCAGCAAAAATTCCTTTGCAGCAAGTGTCTCTTCTAGAAAAAACGATCATTCAAGCCAAGAATGCGAATAACCTAGGAGTTGTGACGGAATCTCTCAAAGTCACAGAAGGGAAAGGGAAAAACTCAAAGAAAGATAAAAGAGGTAGACTAAGCAATGTCCAAAGAATCAAAGCAATAGGAGAACAACTAGTCACGTCAAGGCAGTATCCAATTATAGATGCAGCCCTTTCCCCCTCCAATTAATCCTTCTCAATGCAGATTACAACTTGGAATATTAGAGGTTGTAACAACGCACTAAAGAAGCACCTTCTGAAGAGAAGAATTGACAAGGAAAATTCTGGGATTGTCTTCCTTCAAGAAACTAAATGCTCGGGAGAAGACTTAGCAAAAACGACCCAAAAAGTGTGGAAGGGTTGTGAAACGATGGTCATCGATGCTAGAGGGGCGGCAGAGGGTCTAGGAATTCCGTGGAATCCTTGTATGGTGACCTTATCGGGTTTCTTTACCACCAATTGTTCAATTTCGGCTGATTTTCACATTCTCGGTACAAGAATTAGAGGAATCATCACCAATGTTTATGGTCCCTTGAAGGCAGATCAGAAGCAAATATTCATTGATTCTCTCTCTGACCTTAAATATTTAGTTCAGAAAAGAGCATGGATTATCGGAGGTGACTTTAACCTGATAAGAAACCTTGATGAAAAAAAGGAGGTATTCGTAGCTTAAACTCTGCTAGTACTCTTTTCAATACCACTATCTCAAATCTGGACCTAATTGATGTCAAAAATTCCAATGGCATCTTCACATGGAATAATAAACAATCAGGGGACAGAGGAATCGCTTGCAGACTAGACAGATTCCTGCTATCAGAATCGATCATGATGGTTGGAGGCATTCTTAGAGCGGTCGTCCTTCTAGCGGCAGGATCGGACCACTGGCCTATCTCTTTAGAATGGGAAAATGTTGGAGTCAACCCCCATAGACCTTTTTGTTTTGAACAATTCTAGTTCCTCCAGCCATAGTTCAAAGAGAAACTTAAATACTGGTGTGAAAACTCCCCCCCAATCAAGGGAACCCGCATGTTTCAATTCCAACAGAAGCTCAAACACCTCAAAGAATGCATCAAAAAATGGAACAGGGAATCCTTTGGAAATATATTTCAAGAAAAGCAGGCTTTAGAGATCAAGATACAACATCTTTATTCTCAAGTCATGAACAGTGGCTACACTGAGGAACTAAGACTTGAGGAAAAGACCCTCTTGCAGGAATTTAATCAAAGAGAAATACAAGAGGAAGTCTTCTGGAGCCAGAAGTCAAGAATTAAATGGATCCAAGAAGGGGAACACAACACTAGCTTCTTTCATAAATAAACCATCCAACATAGACAGGGTAATAGGATGGATAGACTAAAGAAGGAAGATGGAAGCATCACCGAAAACCAAGAGGATTTGGAGATCACATTAAACTCATACTTTGCTAATCTCCTGCAGAAACCGGATAGAGACAGGGAATAATCTCAAAGAGAGGTGTTCAGTCACATTCCCAAGCTCATCTCAAAGGATCATAATCAAATTCTCTGCAAATCTATTGAGATGGCTGAGGTGGAAATTGCGGTGAATCAAATGGCCAAAGACAAAGCACTAGGCCTAGATGGTTTCACCACAAATTTCTTCCATGCTTGCTAGAAATGGATGAAATATGAAATAGTTGTCCTAGTGGAGGACTCTCAAAAATTGGGGAGTGTTATCGAAGCTCTCAATTCCACTTTCTTGGCTCTCATACCAAAAGAAAGCGGAACCGAAGACCCAGGCAAACTTAGACCGATTGCCCTATGCAATGTTATCTATAAAATCATCTCAAAGGTAATAGCTAATCGTCTAAAACCCATCCTTCCTCTTATCATTTCCCTAGAGCAAGCTGGGTTTGTGGAAGGCAGAAAAATATTGGATGGTTTTATTCTGGTCCATGAAACCATCCACTCCTTCAAAGCATCTAGGTCTCCAGGTATGCTTCTGAAACTCGATCTATCTAAATCCTATGATAAATTGAACTAGCAATTTTTGGGTGGCATATTAAAAGCACTTGGATTTGCAGAAGAGTGGACTAACTAGATCATGAACATGGTCTCCTCTGATTTTTTTTCTATTCTGGTTAACGACTCTCCCTCGAGCCCTTTCAATGCAACTAGAGGAATAAGACAGGGAGATCCCCTTTGCCCGTTTCTCTTTATCATTGCAGCTGAAGGGCTGGGAAGACTTCTGAAGAACATGAGAGCCGAAAAAAAAATCCATGGTTTGTCCCTCATGGATGGAATGGATCCCCAAACCAACGAACAGTTCGTGGATGACAATATGCTGATGGGCCCATCCTCAATTCAAGAAGCAAGGAGAATCAAAGACTGTCTGAATACATTTCTTGAAGCTAGCGGCCTGGAAATAAACAAGGAGAAATATCAGACCTATTTCTTCAATACTCCCAGGATTACTAAGAGAAACATCCTAAGGGTACTGGAATTTTCGGAAGGAAGCTTCCCCTCGAAGTATCTCGGAGCTCCTATGGCAGAGTCAACCATCCAACAGGTCTCGTGGAAAGAATTGTTAGACAAAATTAACAAAAAACTTAGTCTATGGACCTTCAGAGCTCTTAATTTTCCTAGCAGACTCATCTTGGTGAAGTCGGTTTTCAGGCAATGCCCATGTATCTTTTCTCAGTATTGGCTGCCCCAAAATCCATCATTAAACAAATCAGGAACATACAAAGGAATTTCCTCTGGCGGGGATCAAAAGATAATAGAAAATGGCCTTTGGTGGATTGGCAAACCATACGCACCCCGAAGGGCATGGGCGGGTTGGGCCTCAGAGACCCTCTAAATAACAACAAAGTGATGAGTGCCAAAATTTGGTGGAGATGGGTGAATTACAATGACGAGCCATGGGCCAAACTGTGGCATTTGAAATATGTGCCTCACTGGCCACATAATTCCTTAGTTAGGTTCGGGGAAGACCTTCCAAGATCCAGCATATGGAAGATCGCTCAAGAAAATAGGGGTCTGGTTCAAAAACACAGCTTCTAGGAAGTTCGCAATGGCCAAACAACAAGATTTTCAAGTGAAGCTATGAACCAAGAACCAGCTAGTGTCTGTGGGAAAGATACCCCTCTTTTACGCTCTTTCCTCCAAAATAACCCCACGGCTAAAGTAGCGGAGTTCTGGGATAACAACAATTCAGACCAGAGGGTAAGAAGATGGAAGGGAAAATGATGGTGGCAAGATAAGGCACCAGGAGAAGACATCGAAAAATTCATAGTAGAGCTTTCCAAGAAAAGGTTCTCCAAGAGCAAGGAGCCCGACAAGCTAAGATGGGGATATTCAAACATTGGCAACTTCAATCCAAAAGAATTCGTAGGCTTGTTAATGAAAACCATACACATTGTCCCAGAAGCCAAATGGATTAAAATTTGGAAGGGTGGGTGGTGGCCCAAAATATTGATTTTCTACTGGCTTGTCATAAAGCAGCGTATTCTAACCTAGGACAACCTTCAGGTTAGAGGTTTTCACGGGCCATCCCGTTTCCCCATGTGCGAAGAAAATACTGAAGCTATCAATAATCTAGTGGATGAGTGCAGGATTGCCATCTCTTTGTGGGAGAAGGGGACATCGATCTTTAGAAGAGATAACTGACATAGGGGAAGGATGGACATCACAATAGCGGAATGGCCCCTCAATAGCTTCAAAAACAAAATAGTAAACCAACTATGGTAACTTTTCCTTGGCTTTACAATTTGGGAAATATGGAAAACCAGAAATAAACAGATATTTAAGAACAAAGGAAGGAAACTCGAAGAAATATGGAACTCCATTGAAACCCATGTGAAAGAAACTATAACATTGCAATCTTGGACGCGGGAGGAATTTGCAGCGGAAAGAAATGAAAGTAGTATTCTGTGGGATTTTGGGTTTTCAAAATTACCTCCCAACAATGTGATTGCTCGTCTACTTTCGGTGCAAGTCTCCAACTCGCTAACCTGGAATCCCCCTCCAGTAGGAACCTTCAAACTCAATATAGATGGGGCAGCCAAAGGTAATCCAGGCCCAACTGGATATGGCGGTGTGATCCGAAACTCGGGAGGAATCATCCTTAGCCTGTTCTGGGGTTCTATAGGATCAAATATGAACAATATGGATGAGCTAGAAGGTTTGATCAACGGCCTGATCTGGGCAAAGCAATCCAAAAAAATTCCTCTAGTGGTGGAAGGCGACTCCCAAATCATAATAAACATACCTTGCAAACTCCAGGCAGGATCCCTTACATCCCAAATTTCTAAAAACTAGAGATGGGAAAGCAGGTTATAGATCCTCAGGAAAATCCTTATTGGAGAGGAATCTTTCCTGTTAATGCGTGTCAAGAGGGAAGGGAACAGGGTGGTAGATGCATTAGCTAACGCTAGAGTGGAAAGCGAGCTTTCTTTCCATGCAGAGACAAAAGAGGATGACAAGAAAACCCAACAAATCTGGGGCAATTGCTACAAGTTGGCGGATGAGGATGCAAGGAAAAGCGCTCCACATTTTGCATGAGAATGCTAGATGGCTCCGATTAGAGAGGCGGCATGAGAATGGCGTGTCGATTTCTCAGGCACATTAGAGAGAATTTGAGGTCAAAAATGGGCCTCCTAAGAGATGTACTACAAAAATATAAGATATATTAAAATAGTATGAGTTAGGGGTTTTATGGGGTAGGTATATATGACAACTCATCTCCTACACTACTTTTTATGCACAATATAAATAACCATGGTTGAGTTACTTTTCTAAATTGATTATAAATAAAATTAATAAAATAATTCTAGAATGATGTGACTAAGATTCATTGTAAATTCCCAAAAATTTATTGTCCTTTAACATTTATTTGTCTTGAACTTGTAAGTAAAATTAAACAAAAATGAATTTAATTTATATGCATAACTAACATATTTTTTTCATATAAATATCATTCATGAATTTAATTTATTTTAAAAGTACAAGATTATATATATATATATATATATATATATATATTAGTTTGACATTACGATATTAAATAGAATTGAGTGAATATATAATTTAAAATTAAAAAACATGAAAATGACAATATATTATTTTATAAAAAAAATGTGAAAAGACATTTTTATGAATTATGAGTACTTTACTTGAAAATGACAATAATATTATTTTATGAGAAAGTGAATTATGAGTACTTTACTTGAAAATAACAATAATATTATTTTATGAGAAAGTGTGAAATGACTTTTATTGTGAGTACTTCACTTTATGACTTAAAAGTACTTGTACCACTACGTTTGTTAACTATGGATTTTCATCCACCATAGAAAATGTGACAAATAAGCATTCTTAACTCATGCAATGCCACCTCAACCATGGGGGATGATGTCATCTACTAGAATGTAATTGGTTGATTTTTATAGTACATTTTGGTCCTTTTGAGGCCCATTTTTGACCTCAAATTCTCTCTAATGGGCCCACCTCAGTTTAATTGCCATAAGGTGTAGGACAAGGGACTTCCTGATCGCCAGCTGGGTTATGGTAAGGTATGTCTCACCAAGTGGTTCTCTTTCGATTATATTCTCCCTATATGCGGCCCGGGTACAGAGCATGTGGATCCCAAGCTTGACAGCCTCCATCATGAACGGAAAGAGAGGCTTTACAGGTGCTGCAAAGGAAGTCTTAAAGATGGATCCGTGGGAATGAGGGAGGTTCGTAGTGCAGGTAATAGACCTGCCATGGATAATGATAGATTGATCTCTATGCCAGAGGATCGTATCATCTGGCATGCTGTAAAACTTATGGTCATGAATCGCTCACAAAGGAGGAGAGATTGGATCGAGTGTGGCAAGGGGAAGGACATTATGACAGGACCAGGAAGAGTTAAGGAAGGTGGCTACGGGAAGTTTTTGTCTGCAGCAACAAGCCCTTATCTAATCTTCTTTATTCCTTCTGGGTGTTATCTTCTATCTAGCCGAGAGTTTGCATTATGCCAAGATTTTGGAGGGTTCTGTCCAGAGCGCGAGGTTCTAATAGAAGAAGTAACCCCAATGAGGTGTTTGCTGATGCAGCAGAGTATTCTATGCCCTAAGAAGGGGGCGTGCCGGATGCAGCACCCTTTAACTGGGGGGACCAGTATATGGCCGAAACACCCACGGTCCTCGAGGCTTTCATAGCAATTAGGGAGATTGATCTACTCCGCAAATTTGAAACGATTATGGGCTGCCCACTAATCCCAAGCCCGTTCTGGTCTATGCGGATTCTGTTAACCAGAGATATTCAAGCTAAAATTCAAACGAACCATGGCATCCGTGAAGTGATGGACACAATTCGTAGAGGCCAATAGGAGAGCGTTGCAGGTTTCCGCTTGCTAGAATAGATAGCCCAGAATTTGCTAGTCAATCCAGAAGCTGAAGCATTGAACTCAAGTCAAACGCCGGCAAACTCCCCAACCTCTTCCATGCAGCATCCCTGGGAGGCTGGGAGTTAGTGGGCGCTATTTTTGGCAGCTCTCCAAGCCACTTTGTTCATCTGCGTTGAGGTGCTCTTGGTTTGGATTATGGATGTTCCCATGGTTATGGTTTATTTTGTATTTCAATGTTTCTCAAAACTATATGTAGGCCGTAAAGGCTCTTTTTGTTCCTAGAAAAGTCTATAAAGGGTATGTAGGTTTGTAGAATGTATTTCTAGAATTATGCATGTAGGCCTTAATGGATCTTCTTGTTCTCGGGCTGTTGGGGCTCTGTATTGTGATTTTGGAAATAATGGTTCTATACAAGACTTAGAAATGGAAGACACCAGTTTTTTGGGTGGTAAGCAGGATCAGGCTCTTCCAAGCCTGATCTTTGACTTGGGATGGTTTGCAGTAACAGACAATTTTAAGATGGGTCCTTTTTGGGATGACGGTCAAGCTCCATCAACCGGTGGTTCAGCCACTCCTTGTAACATTTTTGTATTATAATAGATTCTCTTACTTACAAAAAAAAAAAAAAAAATTTCCCTTCATTTAACGATTTATTTGAATGTATCTTACGCTAGCTTTAGACATAATTATTTAGTTTTGAAGAAAAGGGTTTTCATGAATATTCACTTCTCGTATATTAAATTATATTATTATGCAGCTTACTTGGATTGCAAGAAAATATTTTAATTCTTTTATGTTATAGAATTGCTACAATTTTTACACTCTTGCTCCAATAATTTTATTTCTTTGGAAAAGTGGTTTATAAGTTAGTATTTGTAAGAAAAGAAAAGGAATTGATTTCTCTATTTTATAATATTTCTAGGTTTGAAATTAACTTTATTTATCTGAACAACTTCTTTATACTATAGCATTTTTATGTGAAAATACTGGTTAAGATTTAGATATTAGTTTTACTCAAAATGTATTGAAGATTGTATTGTTGTTAAAACCTAGTAATATGAGTATATGTAATGTTCATACACTTCATTTCATTTGCTATGCTTTGTAAAATAAACTGATTATATATATATATATATATATATATACACACACATATATATATATACATATACATATATACATATACATACATACATACATACATACACACACACATATATATATATATATATATATATATACATATACATATACATATACATATACATATACATATACATATATGAATTTGCAAGAAGAATTTATTGTTGTAAGTTTCCATTAAGTTAAAATAAATACTAAACCCTATGAAGTGCTAATGGGTGAGTGCACAAAGTTGAGGGACCTTTTAGATGCAATGGTAGAATGAAGTCAATCACTCTTGATCCATAAAATAGAAATTATTCCAAGCAATCCCGACCCTTCCAAGCCTAGTCCTAAGGCTGCCAACATGCATGCTAATTAGGATAGTAAACAAAATGGTGCTCCTGTTTTGCTTCAATAAAATGTGCTCATGTTTTGCTTCAATAAAATGCGCTCCTGTTTTGCTTCAATAGAACACGCTCCTTTTTTTATTTAATAAAATGTGCAAAATGGGGTGGGTCCTTAGGGGTAAGGGGAGACATAGGGATGCGTGTGAGAGAGAGAGAGAGACAAAGATAGAGTGGAGGGGGGTGGG